>CM060962.1:7660699-8260699 GCA_030765045.1 Tenodera sinensis
CGGCGGTGGCGGTGGCGACGATGATGGTGATGGTGGTGGTGGCGGCGGTGGCGGTGGCGACGGCGACGATGATGGTGGTGGCGGCGGTGGCGGTGGCGACGATGATGATGGCGGCGGCGGCGGTGGCGATGATGGTGGCGGTGGCGGTGGCGACGATGATGGTGGTGGTGGCGGCGGTGGCGGTGGCGACGATGATGGTGGTGGTGGCGGCGGTGGCGGTGGCGGTGGCGACGATGATGGTGGTGGTGGTGGCGGCGGTGGCGGTGGCGACGGCGACGATGATGGTGGTGGTGGCGGTGGCGGTGGCGACGATGATGATGGTGGTGGTGGCGGCGGTGGCGGTGGCGACGATGATGGTGGTGGTGGCGGTGGTGGTGGCGACGATGATGGTGGTGGTGGCGGTGGCGGTGGCGACGATGATGATGGCGGCGGCGGCGGTGGCGATGATGGTGGCGGTGGCGGTGGCGATGATGGTGGCGGTGGCGGTGGCGGTGGCGACGATGATGGTGGTGGTGGCGGCGGTGGCGGTGGCGACGATGATGGTGGTGGTGGCGGCGGTGGCGGTGGCGACGATGATGGTGGTGGTGGCGGCGGTGGCGGTGGCGGTGGCGACGATGATGATGGTGGTGGCGGCGGTGGCGGTGGCGACGATGATGGTGGTGGTGGCGGCGGTGGCGGTGGCGACGATGATGATGGCGGCGGCGGTGGCGATGATGATGATGGTGGTGGCGGCGGTGGTGGTGGTGGTGGCGACGATGATGATGGTGGTGGTGGCGGCGGTGGCGGTGGCGACGATGATGATGGCGGGGGCGGTGGCGATGATGATGATGGTGGTGGTGGTGGTGGCGGCGGTGGTGGTGGTGGTGGCGACGATGATGATGGTGGTGGTGGCGGCGGTGGTGGTGGTGGTGGTGGCGACGATGATGATGGTGGTGGCGGCGGCGGTGGTGGTAGTGGTGGTGGCGATGATGATGATGGTGGTGGTGGCGGCGGTGGTGGTGGTGGTGGTGGCGACGATGATGATGGTGGTGGCGGCGGCGGTGGTGGTAGTGGTGGTGGCGACGATGATGATGGTGGTGGTGGCGGCGGTGGTGGTAGTGGTGGTGGCGATGATGATGATGGTGGTGGTGGCGGCGGTGGTGGTGGTGGTGGTGGCGACGATGATGATGGTGGTGGCGGCGGCGGTGGTGGTAGTGGTGGTGGCGACGATGATGATGGTGGTGGCGGCGGCGGTGGTGGTAGTGGTGGTGGCGACGATGATGATGGTGGTGGTGGCGGCGGTGGTGGTAGTGGTGGTGGCGATGATGATGATGGTGGTGGTGGCGGCGGTGGTGGTGGTGGTGGTGGCGACGATGATGATGGTGGTGGCGGCGGCGGTGGTGGTAGTGGTGGTGGCGACGATGATGATGGTGGTGGTGGCGGCGGTGGTGGTGGTGGTGGTGGCGACGATGATGATGGTGGTGGTGGCGGCGGTGGTGGTAGTGGTGGTGGCGATGATGATGATGGTGGTGGTGGCGGCGGTGGCGGTGGCGACGACGACGACGATGATGATGATGATACAATAACATCGGATAAAACTTGTTTCACTTTAAAAATCTGAAATATATACTCGCATAATCCTTTTAATGAGCGGAACATAAAAAGGAAATACCTGCAAGAAACATAAGAAGACAAATACGAACGAAAGAGGTTCTGGAACGTTTGGTAAAGGAGGGACCATAAACCGAAGTGAATGTTTTCCAACGTCATCAATAAACATACTCGGAGTTGTTGTAGTAGTGTTTAACGCCCGCCCCCACCACTACGGCACCGCAGGCGGTGACACTGATGATACATGGAATGAAGATGGAGCACCGGTGGAATGAGGTGGTGGGGGAAACCGGAGCACCCGGAGAAAACCCACCCTAACGCCGCTTCGTCCACCACGAATACCACATGCGGGTCCCTGGGATCGAACCCGGGCCGCCTAGGTGGTAGGCGAGCGCGCTAACCGCTCGGCCACGGCGCCGCCAACATACTCGGAAGATTTAATCCATGTACCAATGTCGTTATTCGTTTGCTGCAAAGTATTTATCAGGGGAATCCTATTGTATTTACTTTATGTCCTCTGAAGAAATTGAACTAATGGATTTCCCTTCGACCAAACTCAAATAAATGAGGTTGCTCAATTTTTCCGCAACAAAAATGCATTAGCAGGGTTGTAATCGCAGCCACTGGACTTAACTTAGTGCTCAGTGCTCTTAGTGTCGGAGGTTTCTCAATTTCAAGGTTATAATCAAGTTATTGCATTTCGCAATCTGAAATTGGTTTTTCCTTGCACCTGTTACAAAGCGTTGCGCGTCATGTGTGCAATCAGCAGAACTAGCAAGTAATCGGCAAACTTGACGACATGAGTAACATCTGCAGAAAATCCATAAAAGCAATCACCGTTTGTGTATCTAATGAAATGCAAAATCGTATGCATATACAAAAATCCAACTGGATGGTCCAAAGTCATAGCCATACATCATTCAGAGGACAGAGGGAGCAAAGTAAATCGAACCGGCAATATCGAGCTTAGAGCACCTTCTGCTGTCTCGTTAACAAATCCACTGAACGACTTGGATCAAACCGCAAGCGACATATAAAAAGTGCCATTTGCTATCCTCCGTGCAAGTTTACACCGAAAGTACCCTCCGAAAACAGTCACTTTAATAATGCGCGCGTATTCTAACAAGGCATAGTGACAAAAGATTGTGTGTTAAACAGTTATCGACGTTAGCAATCGATACGTCGACTCGAATCCGAGCTTGTGAGAAAAGGAGATGCTCTCTCTCTCCCTCTCATGCAGAAATGACGAGTAATGAGGTATTAACCTGATACAAAAGCGAGGTGTGGAATTAAAACACGTGAGGGCACGTGCAACATGGAAACCTACTATAGGTAAAACGCTTCATCTTAGTGGAAAGCTAATGCATTACCACTCCTTGAATCGCGAAAAACACAAGAGCTCTTGTATATCTATGGTGTTTGCCATGAGCAGATGAGACAACTGATGCTGCCTCGGTCCATTTACTTAAAAACTTGTTTATCACTATGTAGCAACATGTTATTAATTACAAGAAAATAGGTAACAGCGTTCAGTTCCTTCTTAAGATGCAATTTATCTTTCAAAAAGGTTTCGCGTACTTTCTTGCCTATGAGGACTCAAAAGCATTACCTAGTAATTTTAGACAATTTGTTTGGTTTTTTAAATGCAATTGTAGCCACGGATCCATGGTTCACATCCTGGGTATGAATGAGCATTTCCGAATAATTCTACTCTTCTAATTTAAAAGTAATTAAAACAGAGCGAGATGGCTCCGCGGTAACGTGCGAGGCTCGCAATTCGGGAGGTCTCGGGTTCGATCCCCGGGGCCGACCTCTGTGACTTATGTTTTTTTCCCTGTGATTCTTCATACCTTCCTTATTTGTTTCAGGGCTTGCCCAGTTCGGCGGTAGGGCTGAGGCCCGCGACTTTCATTCTCTCCCCCAGCAGCCCTAAATGATTCAGAGAAGATCAAGGAAATGAGTGCAACGGTAGCATTGGCCTGAGTGACCTGGAGAAGGCAATTCAAGACATGCGAACAGGACACTGGCTTCAATGTGAACAATCAAGACTCACAGGGAAGCCATATTGTGAAAAATGTGACGCCTTTTTGTGCTGTAATAAGGGCAAAACTTGTTTTCATTTGTTTCATAATGGTTCATTATTCAGTGTCAGAATAATAATATCAGGATTATTTTGTAATCACTCCATGTGTTATTTTGTTCATTTTTTAAGAATTAACCTTGCTTATTTTTCAACCAAATAAAGTAATATTCATTGTATATATGCCCCCCTCCCCCCGCCCCCAGGTACAAACCTCAGTTTTATCCCTGTGTAGTTTTAAGGCAAAGAATATTTGTTTCATTGTATTTTCCATTACTTGTAGTATACAAATTGGAACGAAGTTATTAAAAGTCAGGCATTTAAGGGTTTATTATTCCCGTAATATAGCAAGAGCGCGACGGAGCTGAACTTGACCGTCATGTGTTTTTTCCCACCCACCTACAAGAGACAGTTGCCAAACGTCTCAGGTTTTCATAGTGCTTTTCTACAGATGGTACAAAAGTATTGAACTTCTGCAACAAACCGTAAGATGGGAATAAATTCGGACGGGAACAATATACTCTTTTTCTTACGTTGGTATCACTGAATGCCAGCTGTTATACCGCGCGCGCCTTTTGCTGCTTCCATCTTGTACATTGTCGAGCAGATTCATACATTCATTGTCGCACCTAAGTTTAGACTGTGGTGTAAAACAACAATTACATACTGCACTAAAAACTGCTTACGCGAATACTTCCACTACTGTATTATAAGAGAAAAAAAAGAGGTAAGCATAATTTCCAAATGTAACGTTTCACGTTCAACACTAAAAAATAAAGCTAATAATATAAACCCTGAATAGATTGGAAGACCTTCTATAATCTATCGAAAACACCACTGAAGAGAACACACTTGTCCATGGCATTCTGAGAGCTGAGCATTGGGGTTTTCCTTTTGCCTCTGATGATGATTTAAGATACATTGTGAAAGGATATCTCCATAAATGTGGACGAATAGAAAAACGCTTTTCTCATAACAGCAAATCTGTGTTAGTTTTCCCTAATGATACTGTAGACAAACGACCAAATTATAAGTGTTGCCGAACCACAGAGAAGAAAAGGTGAAGGTTTTGCTCACTGAGAACACATTGCAGATTCAAAATGTATCCTATAAATTGATTGTCATTGTCAATCAAATATTTTCCAATGTGTATGTTAATGTTTTCTAAACATGTGTCAAATGGTTTCTAAGCATGTTTATATTTTAAAAAGAGTGTGCGTGTGCGTGTGCGTGTGCGTGTGTGTGTCTCACAGTTTTATTCGTTAAGATCTGGTTACCTATATCATATTTTCGGTGCATGTTCTTTGATTAGATTATTCTTCAATGTCGTCTCAAATATCTCGCGCTTTTTGTCACGCGAATTAAATATTCTATGCGAAGCTACCTTAAAAAATATTAAACTTCCGTCCGATATTACGGTATTCTAGTTCAAAGGATGACATTTCTATCAGGGACGCCCAGCCAAGAGGGAGGGGAGGGGAGGGGAGTCGAGTCTGTCTGTCGAGTTTCATGGTAGCTCAAGTCCACTGTGTGGTCTTAACTATATTTAATACCGAGAGTCGAGCGGGGTGTAATGTCTATGGTCCGCATTCGGGAGTTCGTGGGTTTGCTTCCCGGGTCACTCAGGCGAATATTGGCAAGGATGTTTACCTTACATTTCCCGAGCTTCATTTCATTTTCTCTATGCGGTCTTTCCAGGTTGGAAGTGTCAGCAGGGTCGCCGGTAGGTTGCGTTCCGGAAATACGGTGTTCGGCTGAGGGGAGGCGCCACGGGGACTGTCTACCCAGCCGGACCTGGACGGTGGCGCACTTTACGGGGCGGCCTGGAACTGCCTGCATCTGTCAGGAACCCACCTTAGTGTGATGCGTTCTGGCCGCCTGTAGGGTACTCTCACTCATCCTTCCTCCCAGGGTCGGAATCCCCTACGTTGCACGACACATTCTGGATATCGCGTTCTTGGCACCTACGTCACATTTCTCTTAATGAATTTTCAGGCACATCTTATTTTTAACAAGGTTAACGATGTTGGCCTCCAATAATGGCGTACGAAGTCTCGGAAGACTTGCTAAGTAATCGTCGCTTATCCTATCACGATATTGGCTTTGAATGCAATTCATTTTGCAAAAAGTGTATGGATCCGAAGATTGCTGTTACTAGGCTCAGTCCAGCTACATTAAAGAGGAATCAAGTTATGTGCGTGCGTAGTGCACAGTGTGGGGAACCGGTTCCGTCCGTCTGCTGTACAGACAACACGTGCACAACTCCATTCTATATTCACACCTTTCCGGTACCTACTGCAAGTTGTGACCACAGGTCAGGAAGCATAGCACGTTTAGCTATGTCTCAAGTGTAGGGCTATAGTTATAAATGCATGTGTACAACGTGGAAGGGTTAGATTCAATGCAGATAACATCACATGCAAGGTGTGTTACACGAGTTCTGTTTTTGAAACACTGAAAATATATATGGCCATACTTTGCAACAGGTTACGAAAATAATGTTTATGTGTGAACTTATGAATTGTGTGGGCAAATAATTGAATCTGTCACATATAATTCGATTTTGTATTGTATTGTGCCTTTTACATATCTCAATGTGCAATTTAATGGCCGCCATCTAACCTTGCATATCAATTCAAATTAACTGCTCTTCTGAAGGTGCACGTTTACTTTGTACGTCGGTCCGTGTGCACTAAACTTGAAGAGGCAGGTACGCAAATGCTGATTTAACAATTCCCACCCTTCTTTACTGCAATATTTAACTGCAGCAGAATTCTGTTATTCAAGTAGTTCCATTTGGAGATCGTGTGAAGCATCGCTGCAAGACAAATTCAGAGGGTTGTTAAATAGGCAAAATGTTCACTTCAGCATTTTCAGGTCGACAAATGAGGACTCAAATTGGCATATAATTGCCCTATAGCCTGTATAGTGAAATGCTATCAAATATACAACATCGAACAGCACAGGGGTGTCCAACCTTCTCCCTCTGGAGAACTTTACGCAGTGAGCGGCAATGCCTCACTCCACTCCTCAGTCGGAGGGACAGGCAGTTGGTATCCAGTGACGGACACAAACAGGCGATTCCATGGCAGTTTCTAAGTCATGCCTTGAATTTTCTAGGAATGTCTGCAGAAGTCCTCTTCACTCTGGATGATTTTTACCTAAATGGTAAACAGTAAGAGACAGACAAAAGCTTACTAAATAAAAATGTAATGTTAAAACACAATTTATGTCACATAATTCTTTTTTCGTTTGAGTGAAACATTTACAAGATATTCTTTCTTATTTGTTTGAATTTGCCAATACTTATACTTTTTTCAAATAAGAATGTTATTCCTTTTTTTATTCGTTGGCCGTGCAAAGAGAACGAATTGCAAAGGCAACGCATAGCAACCAACTCTTAAAACATTTCACTATCGTTTAAGGTCTACTGTATTCCCATATTTCCCCTGTACCTACAATAATATTCACACTAAGGTAATTTCTGAAAATGCTCATGTCGATTAAAATGAAGTATACAGAGAAATAAACACCTGCAAGAATAGTGTGTATAAGAGTGAGTATAGCTCTACATATATTTGCGGACAGAGTTTCTCCAAATTGAACTGTACTAAAAGTCTGTATCGCAATATGTTACGCGACGATCACTTGGTGGATCTTCTAAGGCTATGCCAAATATTTATTGACTTGTTCAAGTAAGCAGTACCAAAGAAATCACTAATGAACAGATGTTTATCACATAAGATTTGAAAGTGCTTTCGTAAATCAAACGCAACGTGCATCTAACCAACCCGCCACTGCAACCTAATGCACGGCTGGGGTTTAAAGAGAGGCAAAGTCCTGCGTACGGTGGAAAGAGGTGCACCCAAACCATGGGCGTCGCGAAGGGGTGGGGAGAAGGGGGGCCGTGAATTAATATAGTTTGATTGCAAACTTCCAACATGCGGCCCTTCCCCGAAAAAAAGTCTGCCGACGTCCATGACCCAAACTATAGGAGTTTTCACGTTATGAAGGCACAATGGCTCTTATGGGGAATCAGCGCGGCGTTGCCATGTATGTTGCGCCAATGTGATTACCGTCACGTCATGAAGGCACAATGGCTCTTATGGAGAATCAGCGCGGCGTTGCCATGTATGTTGCGCCAATGTGATTACCGTCACGTCATGAAGGCACAATGGCTCTTATGGGGAATCAGCGCGGCGTTGCCATGTATGTTGCGCCGCAGCGATTACCGTCACGTCATGAAGGCACAATGGCTCTTATGGGGAACCAGCGCGGCGTTGCCATGTATGTTGCGCCGCAGCGATTACCGTCACGTCATGAAGGCACAATGGCTCTTATGGAGAATCAGCGCGGCGTTGTCACGTATGTCGCGCCGCAGCGATTACCGTCACGTCATGAAGGCACAATGGCTCTTATGGGGAACCAGCGCGGCGTTGCCATGTATGTTGCGCCGCAGCGATTACCGTCACGTCATGAAGGCACAATGGCTCTTATGGAGAATCAGCGCGGCGTTGCCATGTATGTTGCGCCAATGTGATTACCGTCACGTCATGAAGGCACAATGGCTCTTATGGGGAATCAGCGCGGCGTTGCCATGTATGTTGCGCCGCAGCGATTACCGTCACGTCATGAAGGCAAAATGGCTCTTATGGGGAATCAGCGCGGCGTTGCCACGTATGTTGCGCCACAGCGATTACCGTCACGTCATGAAGGCACAATGGCTCTTATGGGGAATCAGCGCGGCGTTGTCACGTATGTTGCGCCGCAGCGATTACCGTCACGTCATGAAGGCACAATGGCTCTTATGGGGAATCAGCGCGGCGTTGCCATGTATGTTGCGCCGCAGCGATTACCGTCACGTCATGAAGGCACAATGGCTCTTATGGGGAATCAGCGCGGCGTTGCCATGTATGTTGCGCCGCAGCGATTACCGTCACGTCATGAAGGCACAATGGCTCTTATGGGGAATCAGCGCGGCGTTGCCATGTATGTTGCGCCGCAGCGATTACCGTCACGTCATGAAGGCACAATGGCTCTTATGGAGAATCAGCGCGGCGTTGCCACGTATGTTGCGCCGCAGCGATTACCGTCACGTCATGAAGGCACAATGGCTCTTATGGGGAACCAGCGCGGCGTTGCCACGTATGTTGCGCCGCAGCGATTACCGTCACGTCATGAAGGCACAATGGCTCTTATGGGGAATCAGCGCGGCGTTGTCACGTATGTTGCGCCAATGTGATTACCGTCACGTCATGAAGGCACAATGGCTCTTATGGGGAATCAGCGCGGCGTTGCCACGTATGTTGCGCCGCAGCGATTACCGTCACGTCATGAAGGCACAATGGCTCTTATGGGGAATCAGCGCGGCGTTGTCACGTATGTTGCGCCGCAGTGATTACCGTCACGTCATGAAGGCACAATGGCTCTTATGGGGAACCAGCGCGGCGTTGCCATGTATGTTGCGCCAATGTGATTACCGTTACGTCATGAAGGCACAATGGCTCTTATGGGGAACCAGCGCGGCGTTGCCACGTATGTTGCGCCAATGTGATTACCGTCACGTCATGAAGGCACAATGGCTCTTATGGAGAATCAGCGCGGCGTTGTCACGTATGTTGCGCCGCAGCGATTACCGTCACGTCATGAAGGCACAATGGCTCTTATGGGGAATCAGCGCGGCGTTGCCACGTATGTTGCGCCGCAGCGATTACCGTCACGTCATGAAGGCACAATGGCTCTTATGGAGAACCAGCGCGGCGTTGCCATGTATGTTGCGCCGCAGCGATTACCGTCACGTCATCAAGGCACAATGGCTCTTATGGGGAATCAGCGCGGCGTTGCCATGTATGTTGCGCCAATGTGATTACCGTCACGTCATGAAGGCACAATGGCTCTTATGGGGAACCAGCGCGGCGTTGCCATGTATGTTGCGCCAATGTGATTACCGTCACGTCATGAAGGCACAATGGCTCTTATGGAGAATCAGCGCGGCGTTGCCATGTATGTTGCGCCAATGTGATTACCGTCACGTCATGAAGGCACAATGGCTCTTATGGAGAATCAGCGCGGCGTTGCCATGTATGTTGCGCCAATGTGATTACCGTCACGTCATGAAGGCACAATGGCTCTTATGGAGAATCAGCGCGGCGTTGCCACGTATGTTGCGCCAATGTGATTACCGTCACGTCATGAAGGCACAATGGCTCTTATGGGGAATCAGCGCGGCGTTGCCATGTATGTTGCGCCGCAGCGATTACCGTCACGTCATGAAGGCACAATGGCTCTTATGGGGAACCAGCGCGGCGTTGCCATGTATGTTGCGCCAATGTGATTACCGTCACGTCATGAAGGCACAATGGCTCTTATGGGGAATCAGCGCGGCGTTGCCATGTATGTTGCGCCGCAGCGATTACCGTCACGTCATGAAGGCACAATGGCTCTTATGGGGAATCAGCGCGGCGTTGCCATGTATGTTGCGCCGCAGCGACTACCGTCACGTCATGAAGGCACAATGGCTCTTATGGAGAATGAGCGCGGCGTTGCCATGTATGTTGCGCCAATGTGATTACCGTCACGTCATGAAGGCACAATGGCTCTTATGGGGAACCAGCGCGGCGTTGCCATGTATGTTGCGCCGCAGCGATTACCGTGGTTTTGCTAGTTGATTCCTGAATTACTGTTCAAATCTATCGCTGTCCATTTCATCATGATAATCAACAGAACCTTTTTACAACAAAACAAGTTTTGCACCCTGTACAAATCGTACCATCCACATGCAATATTACAAATCGTGGTCCGCGAGCAGTAGGTGATTTAAGACCAGTGGATAACGCGGCAAAAAGCGTTTCCTATCCTTCCAAACTTTTGATACCCAACTTTCATCAAGGTACACGATTTTCCTTGCCTCTTTGCTGAATTGTTTTATTTTCCGTAAACACTATAATATAATTTGTCTCAACCATAAACGATTTATTTCCTCTGTTTTCAAAATGAAATCCCATTTCCTCCCTAAGCTATAAAAGGTTGAATATTTAAAATTTGGCAAGTCCTCATCCTCATTGACTTATTTCAACACGGTCAGAATTGTAGGGGGAGCACTTTGAAATAGAAATTCAGGAAATTTGTGCCATATTTGCGTTCAAAATGATCATATTTTATCTTCTGCTGGTTTTGCATGTAAGCCGCGGTGTAGTGATGGGACCCTCTTTACATTCTTTTCTTAATATAAAAAAATGTAGGCCTACTTACACCAGTCGCCTTATGAAGCTCACTAACAATAAACGAGTCACTGTATCCGGGGTTCTTTTCCTTTCAATAATCATACACTGTAAGAATTGTTTTCCGGTCGCCACTTTTAATAATTTCGCCTTTTTTTCTGCGATCCATTCCGCACTGATCACTTAACTGCAATGCACATAATTACCAGAGAGCTTGTAAAACTCGCTCACGCCTCAGATTCCCAAAACCTATTGAAAACCTGCGCTGAAGTAAAATGCCTTATCGGCCCTTCAACTGTCATACCACATCTGGTTTTCATCATCTCCAAGACACGAGGACCGGCTTTCGTCCGGCGCGCCGCAAACATTTGCCTGTAAATGGTGATTCATGGATACTTCGGTTCTCGAGACGTTCTATATGTGTATAAAAAATAATTTCGTTATTTCCTTGACAACTTTGTCGCTGGAAGTTTTTACGTGGACTTACAGAACGAGAATTAGCCAGCGACATTTTCCACTGTATAAATGAAGAATCTTAACACTTTGTTTTAAACTTTATTTATTTAGAAAAATATGTTTAGACATATTGATATAATCTAAATACCAATGTGGCCTACAAAAGCAAGCGAATAATCCAGATTTTTTTCATTGCAATTATTTCGATCTGAAACCATGTTTTGACGTTCGGAGCGAGAAAGATGTTAAAAAATCTGCTTTCCACAAAATTTTAGATTTTATTTTAAAAACTATATAATTATATAAAAGGTTTATCGTGCATGCCATAGTATTCTTCGACACATTTCACACCGAAATGCATGTTCATAATTTATCTTAGTCGCATTTGAAAACACGCACATTTGGCAACAGCGCACGTGAATCTTCCATAAGAATAGCATGGTCCATAAGAGCCCGTTGTGCCTTCATAACGTGAAAATTCCTATTGGATGTTCCCCTCAAGTCAAGGAGCTGGAGGTGTTCATTAACCCGCACGTGTTACAGTTGTATTCCATACACCCTAAAGGTCTAAACCTACTATACACAGAGAAAATAGATTTTAAAACGCGGAGCATAGCTTAAACAAAGTAAAACATTAAATTGTTGGCTACAAACCATTATTATTGCATATACGCGTAATAATGCACCCAGTGTCACAAACGCACCACATCTGAATCTAAGTGTTGCCTGCTAGAACTTTAAAAGGGAAAACCTGTCCAACCTTTCTTCGCCGTTCACCACATTCAGCTGTTTTCTAGGACATTTTTCTTCTAATCGATAACGCAATTGTTCCAAGTGCGACCTTCAACTGAGACTGAATGGTGTGAGAAATTCACTGCATCTCAATTGAAAAATTGCTGCCTATGAGCCAGATACATTTTTGCTGTCTTTATAAAGAGATAAAATGTGCAAAAACTGCTTGCTTCGTTAAGCACCATATAGTCCTAAGACTTTCAACACTTTTTATCAATCTTTATGACCGCCATTGCGTGGTCATTATCCACCCGTCTCCAATAGCCACATTTTTCTGGCGGCTGTTTTACGACAATGCCTGATTTTGCACGGCAATTCCTGTAATTACCTTCATACTTCAACATTTTCAATCATTGCCCCCTAAAAGTGTGAACAAAGCTTATAATGCAACTATTCCAACACATTAAAACAATAATAACTGCTTCCAACCTCTACAAAATGTGTGTATTGTGCGAAAACGCGTAGGTACAATGTAAAACAATAACTTCCCTTGCAGTTAAATATATTATATCTTATATATTTAAACGAGCAATTCTTGTATATATTCCGTGCAACTTGGAAACGGATCTAACGATTTCGATCAAGTGTTGTATTCAGATAGGGTTTTGCTTATTAAGTTTATCTATATAGGTAGGTGTCATTCCTGAAAAAACGCGATTTTACGCGTAACAGTCACAATTACTCTAAACTTTATTTTGGCCATAAGTCCTCTGTTAATGGGCCAATTTCAACAAAAACAAGCCAGAATATTAAGGGTCTCGTCACGGAAACGGCTCCAACAATTAGGATGAAAATTTATATTTAGTTAACATTTTGCTTTTCAAGTTTATCTAAATAAGTATCTTCCCCCCCCCCCAAAAAAAAAAAAAAAACGATTAAAAAAAAGGAAAAGAAAAAAATCCGAGCGAAGCTCTGTCGCCAAGGTACTGTGGTTCAATATTCACAGTACGAGATGTGAATGTAGACTGAAAATGCTCGGAAAGTTCACTTCGAGCCAGAAAACTTGAATCTTGAAGCTTCGGCAGCAATATGAGAAGGAATATCTTGTGCAAGCTAAACAGTGAACCAAGGTGCGATACTAAGTTGCCATCTGGATTTTGCTTGTTACTCTACTTCTTGGCGTGTTAACAGTCCAATAAGCAGCTGTATTGGCTCAGCTCAATGACAACTTGCAGGACTTAGCATCTCGACTGATGTGCCCATGTCCCGGACGGGGCACCGCCCCCAGAGTATGGATGAAGTGAATGGACCCTAAGGGCGGCCGGAACGTTGCCACGACAGAACAGGTGGCAGGGTCCCTATATTTTCCCAGTTAGAAGCACCCCGGCGGAGGCTGGCTTAGCTCCCCCCCCCCCCCCCTCAGGCTTGTACTACCCCTTGTGGGGCCGGAAACCAGTGGCTCGCCTTACCATCCGAGGGACGAGATTTCCAGAGCACGTTTGTTTCTCCAGCAGTACTGCTGTCGCGACGCTCGCCGACGCTTCCAACCCTGAAAGAAACCTAACACAATGAAGGGGAAAATGCAATTATTAATGTAACGAAATGGAGGGACTGGAAATTTGGAGGATATGGAACTCCTTCCCAGCACTCGCCTGACGACCCGAGGAAACCTCAGAAAAAGCTCATGGGTCAGGAAAGTGGGCCACGGGGACCGAACCCACGACATGCAGCAGCTGTTTTAGAGAGCATGTACTAAAAGATTTACTGAAATAAACATGACACACTTAAATGTAAAATGTATGCCTGCCTACCTAAAGGAATTTAACATAAAACCTGCTTATTTTTCTTAAGGTAGTGGTGCAATTGCTCGTAACTTAGTTGGATGTCCTTCGATGTAGCCCAACATGTTTTATGAGCTACACAAACTCTCTTTCAGCTTTTATATTGGAGACTCCAGTCCTTAATTCACTTATGGTTCTGAACCTTCTCAAAGCATACGTTCGTTCGTTCGTGTAACAACATTGCGGGATAGCGAGTTTCCCTTCGGTTCTACAACTTCAACTCGACTCCACAACTTTGTGGAACATTGTCGTCCTGGTGGAAGCAGTATTGGTGCACATTAAGGCAGGACAATGTCGACAATACGAGACACGGAGGCCACACCTTGCACAAGCTTCTTCCTATGCCTCATAATGCGGAGTGTGAACAGGAACAACACAAAGAAGAAGAAACAATCGCTGATATACAAATGCTGGCAAAGATAAATGATATCAGAGAGAACAGTTCAAGATAAATGCAAAGGTAAAGAAACAAACGAATTGAAGATGGAGTAGTGAAACAAGAAGAGTTTTAGACACTGGGTACATATGTACAGTCAGCACATTAAGAGGGCTGCAGCGCGGTTTACACAAGTCGATATTTCCAACATGCAGCTGAGTTTATTGATAGTCTCTGTTCGATATGTTATCGTCTGTCGGACACACAAACAGACTATTTTAAATCACTACTCACATTTATACAAATGCCTTGAAATGTTCTCAGGGAAAAGGTGCGACTTATATTGACATTCAATATTTGGTTTTACAAGTATTGGTGAGCAGATGTTCCCGAAAATGAATCAAATAAACAGCAGAATAACACACACACACACGGCCATTTGGTCAATCCTATAAGACTCTGTTCTTCATCCTTGGAGGCAAAGATTGCGCAAATAGCCATTAACAAAATAAGCGTTCAAGAAGCGTTTTTAATTTTATTTTCATCAGAAATGTAGTGACTAAAGTCGTTGCTACGTTAGTGTGACTGCTATCAATAAAGGCATTACGTCATAGTTGCGCCAACAGTGGGAGGTGGTAAATCTACCTTTCCCTCGTGCAATTAACTTTGGGTACCTCGGATTTAAACAGAGCTAAAATTATGAAAAGTTTATGAATCAATTGGGAGATAGCAGAAGAAATTGCTGGCTAAGAGATGCACAGGAAGGCATATTGGATGGTTGAATGTGAAGGGAGTACCAGATAAGGCGAATGTTCCATAGATCGAGATATGGAGATTGTACTGAAGGATCTACCCCCCTCAGAAAACGCTCTCTCGCCATCGTAACATGACAACCTTTCTCTATGGATGGTGAAATCTAGAATCGTGTATCCAAAACGGAGCTACAGCCATAAACACACATGTCACCTTGAGGAAGACGCCACCAAACATACCGCAGCTGGCCACATAACCATTTATGTAACAAACAAATCTCCCTAATATATATTAATATTGGTAAGTAAAACGTTCGCCTTATTTGGGACTCAGCAGAAACATGCAAACGGACTAGGCTGAGTGTATTTTATACACACCCTTAAGATGGTCTTGCTTCTGATTCGAGAGAAAAAAGCAGATGTTACACCAAGGCATTAAACGGGGCGGTGGTCGAACCTCGGCGGCGTGTTTTGCAATCTTACCATACAAGGCTCCATCCGATGATACATGCATGCCACTTTCTCTGTGACCTAATTCAAGTCATGTTTACTTGGCCAAATATGGCCGCACATTTCCGTTGCAGCCATGAGGCAAGAGTTGGCTGCATCTCCACCTTGCATGTGGTCATATCTTTCTGCTGGAGGTCCAGAAGCCTCGTCTCGTCTCGTCTCGTCTCGTCTGAAATTAGTAACTAAAGCCTGCAATTTTAACCACAATAAAATAGTAAAATAAGCGAGCAAATATGATGATAAATCGTTTCACAGAACCCTTACCCGTTACAGTACACAGTTCCTCGGTGAATTCCTCAATATGCATTTCTTCGCCAGAAAGCTTTTTGAAACTTGCCGGTGCTTTGTAACAGTAATTTTTCTGTAGCATCTGATTGAGTTTATCAAACGCAATTTTTGTAACCCCGTGTGTTTCTGACGACAATATTACTGAACTTTCGTCAATGTGAGAAAATGAATGTTCCAAAGAATTATTTCGAGCTTCCAACTGCTTTAAAATTTCAGATAGGCATTTTGGAGAAGTACCATTGCAGCGCAACACAGTGCTGTTTGGACCTCGGGGAATCACCGTCCTTGTCCATGATATGGCATATCTCAGGCAATAACTGACCGATAAATTGAATCTCTACCCAATCGTAGCCAGTGTTTTCTCCTTGCAGTATTATTTCACAACACCTGGTATACCCTAGCATTTCTTTCTTACGCATTTAGCCGAGAAAATACGGAGTCACTGGTAAAGCACGGATAACTGTGAAATATGCACTTTAAATTTACACTTTTGTGTAAAATATACTGTTTTAATTAAGCATCGTAAAATAAGTAAGCAAAAACGTTTTCCTGCGAAAGAAGCATAAATAAGCACAAACAGAGTAAAACTGCTCATTACTAATTATAACATTCCTGTTTATGCTATTTCTTATCCTGAAAAGACGAACGCCAACAAACATTACACATTTCAAATCATTTTAAATGATAGCATTGTGTTTCTATATGTTCTTATAATTATCAACTTAGTTCATTTACTTTTTAGTATAATGTAGTGTTAGATAATCACAGAACTCTCTCTCTCTCTCTCTCTCTGACAATTAGGCATATGCAACATGAAATGATAGACGAAACTATTTCTGACGTCCGACGAGTCCAAATATTTTAGTCCAAACATGTCCCTTAGAAATTTAGCAACATCAGAGTTCTAGACTTTTAAGAGGTCCCAATTTTAAACTCTGAATATTCAGTATGTTCTGCAAGCTAAATTTATAGTTTCCTAGCAGAATCAATTCTTTTCCCCTTTTACTTATGATTTTATTCAACGTTTGGCATTGTCTACACCAGGGATGTCCAGCCTTCTCTCTTTGGAGAACCTTAGGCAGTGAGCGGCAATGCCTCACTCCACTCCTCAGTCGGAGCGAAAGAGTCAGTATCCAGTGACAGACACAAACAAGCGATTCCATGGCAGTTTCTAAGGCATAACTTGAATTTTCTGGGAATTGTCCTCTTCATTCTGGATGATTTTTTAATAAAAGGTAAACAGTAACAGACCGACAAAAACTTGCTAAATAAAAATGTAATGTTAAAACACACAATTCATGTCAAATACTTCTTTTTTCTTTTGAGTGAGCCATTTACGAGATATTCTTTCTTTTTTGTTTGAATTTTCCAATACGTATACGTTTTTTCATTCGTTGCTCTTGCAAAGAGTACGAAATTTCAAACGCATCGCAGAGCAACTAGCTCTTAAAACATTTCACTATGCTTAAAGCGTACCGTATTCCCATATTCCCCCCGGGCCTACAAGAAAATTCGCAGTAAGGTAATTCTGAAAATGCTAATGTCGATTAAATGTAGTAGATAGAAAAATAAACACCTGCAAGAATAGTGTGTATAAGAGTGAGTATAGCTCTACATATATTTGCGAACAGAGTTTCCCAAATTGAACTGTACTAAAAGTCTGTATCGCAATATGTTACGCGACGATCACTTGGTGGATCTTCTAAAGCCATGCCAAATATTGATAGACTTCTTAAACGTAAGCAGTACCAAACAAGTCGCAAATGAACAGATGTTTATGACATAAGACTTGAAAGTGCTTTCGTGAATTCAACATAACGCACATGTAACGAACCCGCCACTGCAACACAAGGCACGGCTAGGTGCTAAAGAGTGGCAAAGTCCAGGTACAGTGAAAGGAGGTAAACCCAAATATGCACTGCTATACTGAATGAACAGGCCTACTATCAAGGTCAAGGAAATGACTCAATGACAACTTGCGGAGAGGGACTCAGCACCTCGATCGAAAGGCGATCTTTTGTGCCTATGCCCCTGGGGAGGATGAGCCGAATGGGTCCTAAGGGCGGCCGGAACCTTGCCACGACAGAGCAAGTGGCAGGGTTTCTAGAAGCACCCTGGCAAAGGCTGGCATGCCCCCTTCGGGCTTGTACCATACAATGGAGGCCCAGAAACCGGTGCCTCGCCTTCCAATCCAGTCCGAGATTTCCAGAGAAGCCCAGGACATACTAGGCGACCGAATAGATTCGTGTCTCTACTATCGACTTGGGTAGTAGGTATTAAGAACACCAAACTAAGGACAAAATCGAATTACAGGATGGAATCAAAGCATTTAATTCCAGAACTTCCTTTTTGGGACGGAGGGAATTTGTATAATTACAATTGCTGCTTCGGAGGGAATCGGGGGGGGGGGGGGGGATTGACCGCGGGAGGGAGTTGGTAAACAACCGAGTAACATATGTAGAGTATGAACAGGCGTAATGTTTATTTTTCCCTATTATTATGTTGTTATTATGATTAGTATTTAGATTCTATAATGAAAGGTTCCTAAGAAAATGGGAAATTTGTTTGAAAATACAGACTTCTCATTAAGTTGAGTTAAGAAGTAACTCCAAACAGCTATAGGGGGATCTTTATTATAAACATAAGCGCATTAAGGAGCCGGGATCATACAGAACATGCAGTCATTACATTACATATGCCTTTCTCTCAACTTTTCTAACAGATAGGTAGACATTTTAGATTGAGTAAGAGCCAATAAGGAATGCAGCAACATTTTTATCAGGTTTACTAGGTGCAGTAAATTACACACAAACTCAATCAGGAAAGTTGAAATATTAATCTGGCAGAAAAGATGAACATTTTATAATCCCTGCTGTTGTAATTCCTCTTAAACCAATTAAATGTATTAAAAGAACATAAAAATCTCTTAGTGGAATTTGACGTCCTTCTTTCACTTGCTCACGTGAATTCATACGAATACATGCCGAGTAGTTCCGTAAATTAATAACCCTTCTCAGTATTAGTCATTTAAATATTAATATTGAAATAATTCAACGTTTATTTAATAGTTCAATAAAGGTTTAACCAGTACTTCAGCTAACGTATGACGCTATTCCAACATATAAATGCGCCCTTAATATTGCCGATATTTGAATTGTAACAAAAAGTCTGATGTGTTGCACTCACATGACTTTCTCTACTCTTGTAGTAACCATCCTTACAAACTCTTATTACTATATCTTCTTTGTGTTAGTTGAGATAAACATTTTTTCAAATTATCTTATTGCTTATCTCCTGTTATGTACAAGGGAAATATGGGAATACAGTAGCCTTTGAGCGATAGTCAAATCGTTTAAAGCTTTGAGATCCCGTTCTCTTTGCACATTTAACATATAAAAAAATGAACAACGATGTTCCATTTCACGAAAGTTTTAAGTTTTCCGAAACTGACACAAATAACAAGCAATATCTCCAAAATGCTCCACTCTACAAAAATTGTGTGTTTTAGGGAGGTCTACAATTTTTGTACAGTGAGATTTTGTCCATCTCTTACGGTTTACGAGTTATGCAAAAGTCATCCAGAGTACACAGGATTACATAGGCTATAGCCAGAAAATTCAAAATATACATCTCATTTGTCATTCAAATATCTTAAACATATGAAATTTTAATTAAAATAGAGCCATTTTCAAGAAAATCAAAATTTTCGAAAAATTTTCCATGTAAATGGTAGTTTAGGATGGGGCTATTTTCTTCAAAATCTTCGTGTCGCATCCTTGAAAGACATTAAACTTAAATACTAACTTTGGTTGTAAACCGACTTTTCGTTTTTGTGTTATGGTGTCCACAAACACACACACGCACGCACGCGCACGCACACGCACACACCTTTTTTTCTAAAAATGCTTTTTTTTTAATTCAGGGAACCCCAAAACATATTTCCGGTGAAATTGGAATACAACACTACCTCTACTTGCTAGTAGAGAAAGTAATAATGGGATTATCAGCATGAACAGTGCAGCACCAGTTATGTTAATGGGCACTGACCTTTCATTTTATGGGACGTGAAATACTTCACAACTCAATAAAGGCTTGTGGGATTTGAAAATAATATCCCTGTTTTTAAAAAATAGTTGTATGAATCATGTAAACCTCTAGGTTTTGAGCTCCCTCTGGTGCTGCACACTTTAACACACATTTGTTAGTTCCTAAAAATAGTTTTTAAAGGAGTTTTCAAAATAACACTGCAGTCAGATATCCCGTTATCTTTTATTTACTTTACCTTACTTATTTAATTTCCATTTGGATGTGGATTTCAAATTTTAATAATTTAGTTAACAGCACAAAAAAGAAACACTACGTTGTTAGACAACGCGGCCGGCGACAATGAGCTCGGTGGGAACAAAGGGATTCCTGATAATTGGAGAAGTAACAAACGCCGGCTCTAGACAGTACAACAAGCTTCGAGAAATCGCGTATTTTCAGAGGAATGGACGGGACCTAATACTTGGCTATATAAGCGAGTCGCACGAACAGAGAAGCCGGTGTTTTGAAGTGTGTTCAGTGTTGAACTTGTGTGCTGTGTGCAGAGTTTGTGCCCAGGTTGCGATAGAACAGAACAGCTGTGAATTTTAAGCTCACGACGAATTTTAAATTGTGCACATTTTATTAATGATTGTAAACTGTGTTTGGTGATTCAGTTTTAGAAGAAATAAAGTGGCATTAAAAGAAACTGGACTTGTCATTTGTCACAATGTGTTTAAAACAATTCGCAAGTTTGGGAAAAGGTACATTTTGTGGGAGGGGATATGGTTCTTTTAGTTATAGCTTTAAATTTTCAACAAATGAATAAGTGTTCACAATGGTGAATAACTGACCAATTAAGATGGAAGTACATAACACAAACCTGAATAAACATATGTGAAAAGTTTGAAGCATCTAGGCTCAACAGTTTACAAACTCAATTTCTCTTCAACATCAGTAATGTTAAAGATATAAGCTTCACAACTAGATTACTTTGTTTTATGATCAAAGCTCAGTTTCATTTTCTATTTCCTTGTAAAATTCTTTTATTCAGACATCCCAAGAAGAAAGCTAGGGGAAAACACACAATTTTCAGTCTCTTTCTGTTTCTATTTTATGAAGTAATCAATTGCTCAGTACGTCCAAGTGCTGTAGAAATTACAGATGTTCTGAGCCACAGAATAAGAATACAACTAAACACAATGTTCACACTCCTTCCCTTTGCATTAGCTTTAAGCTTCAGTCATCTAGTTCCAAGTTAATGCATTAAACCCTTTCAAAGATTAACATTCGTTAAGGTCTTGTTGCTCAGGATGCATTGTTACATGTGTGATACACGAGCTAGATCACAGCAAGTAATGAAAGTCTGCCATTACTCTAGGCAGATGAATCAGCACATTGGAAGGACTGCTGATTTCAGTGCAGGAGCAGAGCTACTCAGTCATTTGGGCGAGCTTTTTCTGATGGAATACAAGCACTGATTGACTTAGCTACATTCCATACATGCGGGTTCAGTCTCAATTCTCTGCTCTGTCAGGTTAACTTCCGTACAGAACCCAACCCCACCCCACCCCACCCCACGTAACACGACCAAGGAAAAAGGGAATCAAAGTACATTTCACAGCAAAATCAGTTTACCGTTTCTCCCTTCTTTGGACGGCAAGGATATTTCCTCTGATATCTACAGACGGGTGAAAACCTTCAGACTTTGACTGGCTTACTTGTTACTCGTTTGTTCATACTCTACAAAATATCCCCTTTCCAACAGTGGATAAATGCTGAGTTGTAACAAAAATGTACGCCACAAATGGCAGGACACATTCCTCACACTAGAGCTAGACGAAGAAATTGTGTTATATGAACATGCGTCTGGAAACGCTTTATTGCATGTTACAACTCATTTTCACTAAATCATGGGAAACACACAGGAATAGAACGTACCAGCGTACCACATTCAACTGTTTCTCACAGGAGATGTTCAATATTCCCTCTGTGAGCTTTGATACATGCATCAAACTGCCGTCGTAGTGAATCCCGGATGCGCTGATGTGTCCCCGGAGTATTGCGTATGGTTTCGCAGCCTTCCATAGTACGGGTACGGAGACCCTGAACATCTGGCACTGCGGTTCCATACACAAGAGCTTTCAAATTCCCGCACAAATAAAAATCCAGTGGATTTAGTTCCGGAGAGCCTGAAGGCCAGGCAATTGGTCCCCCTCTACCTATCCATCCATCCATCACCGATGGAAGCCGACAGACACTAACACTAAAATGAGGAGATGCTCCATCGTGTTTCCCATGATTCTGACGTTCTACTCTTGTATTTCCCTTGACTCTGACGTTCTGCTCTTGTGTTTCCCATGACTCTGACGTTCTGCTCTTGTGTCTTTCCCATGACTCTGACGTTCTGCTCTTGTGTCTTTCCCATGACTCTGACGTTCTGCTCTTGTGTCTTTCCCATGACTCTGACGTTCTGCTCTTGTGTCTTTCCCATGACTCTGACGTTCTGCTCTTGTGTCTTTCCCATGACTCTGACGTTTTGCTCTTGTGTCTTTCCCATGACTGACGTTCTGCTCATGTGTCTTTCCCATGACTCTGACGTTCTGCTCTTGTGTCTTTCCCATGACTCTGACGTTCTGCTCTTGTGTCTTTCCCATGACTCTGACGTTCTGCTCTTGTGTCTTTCCCATGACTCTGACGTTCTGCTCATGTGTCTTTCCCATGACTCTGACGTTCTGCTCTTGTGTCTTTCCCATGACTCTGACGTTCTGCTCTTGTGTCTTTCCCATGACTCTGACGTTCTGCTCATGTGTCTTTCCCATGACTCTGACGTTCTGCTCATGTGTCTTTCCCATGACTCTGACGTTCTGCTCTTGTGTCTTTCCCATGACTCCGACGTTCTGCTCATGTGTCTTTCCCATGACTCTGACGTTCTGCTCTTGTGTCTTTCCCATGACTCCGACGTTCTGCTCTTGTGTCTTTCCCATGACTCTGACGTTCTGCTCTTTGCTCGTGTCTTTCCCATGATTCTGACGTTCTGCTCTTTGCTCTTGTGTGTTTCCCATGATTAATGAGTTGGTGAAAATGAAACACGAAAACAAAGTGTTTCCAGACCCATCTCATATACCAATTTCTTCGTCTACGTGTGAGAAATGTGTCCTGTAATTTGTGCTGTACATTTTTGTTACAACCTGTGTAACTTAACTCATAAGCGAGCTGTGGTTTGGTTATCAAATATTGCAGATGTCATAGCAAGTGTGCTACTGCATTTCTCCTTTAACCTGACGTTCTAATTTGAACAGATGTGCCTCCAGCACTGCTGTCATTCTTGCAATTTACAAGTATCAGTAAATAGTTTCCCCCAAAAAGCAATGCTTAAATACGTAGCCCAAAGAGAAGTATTTCAAATTAACGGAATAGTTCAAGTCGAATCTCATTGTGAAGATAACACTCGTACTTACTACCAAGAGTGTTTTCTGTTTATTATATTAAATCTGGAATTGAGCGTTTTAAATCCATAATTGTCCTAGAAGTGTTACGATATGAGTATAATGGTATAACACTGTGTTTCTCAACAAGACTGTGCACCAGCTCATAAGGCTAAACACGTGCAAGAGTGGCTTAAGGACAATGTTTCAGAGTTTATAGCGCATTGGGAAGTCTGTGTCTGAATCTGCTGGACGTCATCGAGAGTAAAATTTGCTTGACATGAGGCCTTAGAACACTGCAGATGATTTTACGCGAAGTAGGAAAGCCTGAGTGGCATTCAGAGGAGGACATTTTGAGCAACTATCTCTTCTTAGTATTCACTATAGTATAGTTAGTTTCATACCATTTATTGTGTTGGATAGTGTCATTCTTTGTTGTGCTGCCGATGTTTATAGTTGTGGCAGAACTTATATGTCATATGACTAGGTACAACGTTCAAGATAACTTTATATTATTTTGTGTAACTGCACATCTCGCTAATTACCTTGCTACTTGCCCAAGGACAACACACTACCACCCTTTCTCCATTGCTAGGTAAAGAAATTAAGATTTCCAAATTCTTCCACATATACTTTAGAAACTGATTGATGGAATTCCCTCGGTCGCTTACTAGCGTTCGTCATTTGCTGAACACACACATGCAACTGTTCTTTCGACTAGAAACAACGTAATTTTGAAACACTCCCGTTGCAGTTTACCTTCTTGTGATTTGAACAGTGCCAATGAGTGTCGCTTCCCCGATTTGTACAGTTCTGTATATATAGATCAACAGTGACTCATCCTTGCTAGTTTCGGTCAACTTCATAAAATAAACTTCAGTCTATCTCGACTGAGTAAGCTGAGTTAACACGCCCAGCCTCAGGTAGCAGGGGCGATTTCCCCCACTATCGCCTTCTAATTTACGCTCGACCCAAGTATTGATACTTTCCCAGAATTTGGAGTGCAAGCGCCACCGACTCATTTTCAGGTCCCTTTAATGGTTTGGCACCGACATACACAATTCACCTCATGTTCTCGCGGAAAAGCTTCAGAAAGAAAGGGCTCCCGCACATTTCTTCGCTTGGGAAGACAACGCCTACATAGGAATGCGACGCCCTTTCCTCGCTTCAACAATCACACATCACTGCTCTGGTAATGACCAGCACTACAACCTGTGACATTTAAGGACACAACGCGGCCCCTTGAGGACCTCCGTTTACACCTTACTCGTCGAGGCTAACACAAACATCCACGTGCTAGATTATTCTAGTTCTTTATCTTGGTGAAACAAATGAAGGTGCGAAACTTCTGAACCGTAATTAGCGACGCGATCACATTGGTGAACTTCTAAGCGAAACTTGCCTTCCGTTTGGTGGGCTGGCAATATTATGACCACAAACCACAAACCACGTATCAAAGTCTCTTCCAGGTGCATGTTCTACATCTTATCGGTATTACTAAAGGAAAAGATGTCAAATACATCATTTATAATCTTATTGGAGCGTTGAAACTCGAGAGAAATTAATTTTCTTTATAACTATTATCGGCTTAGGATGGAAAAGCCGACTGGGGCACTTGTAAATAAGAGCATAAAGGAAAGGGTGTTATCGTCCAGTTACACGACATCGTTTCTTGTTGTTACCGGAACAGTGCCTTTACTTGCTTTCTCTGCAATATTCTTGCTTAACGTCAACCGAAAGTACTAACTTTTCCGTTCATGTTCATTTGCAGTGAACAAAAGCATTGCAATGAAAGACAGTTTAACGAGAGTAATAAACAAGTTATCTGACGATTATAGCAAGACATTTCAACACATATTGGTATTCGGACTGTCCTTGGCTCTGTGAGTGTGCAAAATAAACTCTTTTCTGCTGACCATGTTCTCTCAATCAAAAACAGCTGAAAAGTATCAAACAGAAATGGACAATTGCATACATTCTTTGTGGTTAATATATCTATTCGAAGCAGCACATCGTCACTTCTAATAGTTCTTGGTTACAGAACTGGTGTTTTCACCAAGCGATGCGTTTTAAGTCTAACCAAACGTATCTGCTTGCATTATACACACAGAATTCGGAAAACTTACGCACACAAAATGTCAGGATGAAAAGTATTCAAAATGAAGCATTTAAAGGATAGGAATCAAGGTCGCAGAAGCTTGGAATGGCCGCTACATTGATCAACTTCAACATTATTTTTTGTTTGCAAAATGTCAAAATCATTACACAAATGCACCATTATTAAATGCGTGTACCGATTAATGCACGCCATGTCTTAACAAATGTTGAAATACATCATTGGCCAATGATGCCCAACCTTATGCGAAAGAGGGGATGGTGGATTTGCCTCCACCTATTGTTCGACGAGCTATGATGCATTCATGGGACAGAACAACAAACCTCTCTCATGGTTGGTTACATGACTGAGTGAAGGGGAAATACTTGGTGCACAAAACGAAGCAGGTGGAGTAAAGTGACAAGGTGACGCCATTAGCTAATAATGACATTGGGCATCGCTGCCCTTGACAAGAAACAAAGTAACGCAGGAAAAATGATCCGTTCTTTCAAATTTGCCAAAATTAGTTTGAATGGTTTCTGTTAACCCGTTATGCGTATTAAGTGTGTTCATTTTGCAACCTCTGATAGCGCTTACAGGTGGGCCAAGTAGCTAGGAGATGGGGGATTGGCTATCTTCTCGTTACTGTCAGTATCACCGTCAAGGTCAAAGGGTGAGTTAAAACTTGGCTTCGGGCACTTAAACATGGGCCCGTTTACAAGTGATGTAATGTGTTTCAATAGGAATATGGACACGATTTACTGGAAATCCACCACAGAATGGGTCGTGTGTATGGTGAGAAGTTTAGAAATGGCCGAACAAGATGGCCACCCTCCCTACAGCCCAGACCTAGCACCAAGTGACTTGCATCATTACCCACAGATGAGAAGCTGTTTGGGGAACAGCGTTTCCACTTCAGTGAACTTAAACACACCATGCAGAGGGTATTGGAGTGCTGGTGCATGCACATGACGAAGATTTCAATCTTCATGATGGTTATGCTGAAAACAAGTTTATGGATACGGTCAACTTTCGTCAATAAAACTATTTTTCTATCCACATTGGTTTTGATTTCATATCCTATTGGAGGTTGAAAAACAATAGCCCTCGTACTATAAAATTCTTTACTATCAAAATTAAGTTCTACTATTGAGCCAGGAATAAATATATAATGTACAGTATGTGACGATAACTATGGAGCATCATCTAATCTATGTTCGTTCACAAATGGAAGCGCATATGAAGCGTGTGGAGCTATTCGCTGGGCAACGACTTTCGCGGCTTACGTCACTTCCTCAAGTTAGAAAACAGCCAAACCATTTTAGTTCCTGGGATGCACGTACAACTCCTCGGGCAAGCTATGCTTTGCATGAACCCGTGGTGGATGTTGACATACTTATACTACCACTAAATGCACTTTCATATCATTCAAATTTCAGCATCAAAGGTTACATTGCAATATTATCCCAGGCTCAATTGTATCTTCACGTGGAAATGACATGGTTAGAAACTATGACTGACAAGTAGAGGAAGTATTGTATTCCACCCAAAAATTCGATGTCGAGATTTCACCGAAAATGTTTTGAGACCCCTGAATCAAATAAAAAAACATTTTTAGAAAAAGGCGTGTGTGTGTGTGTGTGTGTGTGTGTGTGTGTGTGTGTGCGCGCGCGTGCGTGTGCGTGTAGACAGCATAACTCAAAAACGAAAAGTTGGTGAAAAACCAAAGTTGGTATTTAAGTTTAATGTCTTTCAAGGATGTGACACGACGAGTTTGAAGAAAATTGCTGCACCCTAAAGTACCCTTTACACGGAAAATTTTTCGAAAATTTTGATTTTCTTGAAAATGGCTTTACCGATTTTAACTAATATGCCATACGTTTGAGATATTTTATGACAAATAAGATGTATATTTTGAATTTTGTGGCTATAGCCCATGAAGTCCTGTTAACTGTGGATTACTTTTGCGTAAGTGGTAAACCGTAAGACATAGACTAAATCTTACTATACAAAGAATGTAAATCTTGCTAAAGCACTTTTTTTTTTTTTTGGTTAGAGGGAACCATTTCGGAGATATTCCTGGTTATTTGTGTCAGTTTCGGGAAACAAACTCTCGTCACATGCAACATCGTTGTTCATTTTTTATATGTTAACCGTGCAAACAGAATGGAATTTGAAAGCTTTAAAAGATTTGACTATCGCTCAATGCCTACTGTATTCCCATGTTCCCCTTGTACCTACAAGGAAATAAGCAATCGATGTCTACAAATGTTTATCTCAACTAACACGAAGAAGATAAAGGAATAAGGGTTTGTAAGAATGATTAGTACAAGAGTAGAGAAAGTCATGTGAGTGCAGCACATCAGTAACGCCCGCCGTTGCTGCATACGGCACTAGAGGTACAGAAAGGTAACGTTCCAGGACTAATCTAAGGCACCTCTCCGGCATTTTTCAGTTAAGAGGACTAAGGAAAACCCGAGAAAAGCCTCGCAGAGACTTCCCGTTCTCAGTTGAGTGTCTTGGCATAACAAGTTTCCAATCGTCCTATATTCACTCAAAGTACAACACAACTGCCGCATTTATAACCACACTCGAATATTTCTCAATGTAAAATATTTCGCCTCCGCCTTTAACATTCCTAAAATCAAATTATGCTGAGTGGGCCGGGGTAAAAATAACAATGAACTAACGGAACACGTGCGATGACAGTCATTATCTTACCTTCTCGCAGTGCTGTGGTAGGCTCATAGGGCGGTTCACGTGACGTCATCATGACATCAGAACTGTGACGTCACTAACACACCAAGATTCTGGAAAACAGTTGCGGCGCGGTCATCAAATGGACACTGGCTCATTTTCTTCACAGGCTCAAAATAAAAGGTCATGGATGGAATTTTCAATATTACTTTTACTTTCTCTACTACGTATAGTAAAATACAGGAAGTATTGTATTTCACCCAAAAATTCGATGTCGAGATTTTACCGGAAATGTTTTTTGAGGCCCCCTGAATAAAAAAACAGCATTTTTAGAAAAAGGTCCGTGTGTGTGTCAGTCTGTGGACAGCATAACTCAAAAACGAAAAGTCGGTTAAAAATCAAAGTTGGTATTTAAGTTTAATGTCTTCCAAGGATGCCACACAAAGATTTTGAAGAAAATAGCCGCACCTTAAACTACCCTTTACATGGAAAATTTTTCGAAAATTTAGATTTTCTTGAAAATTGTTCAAACGATTTTGATTAACATGCCATATGTTCAAGATATTTGTATGACAAATGAAATGTATATCTTGAATTTTCTGGCTATAACCTATGTAATCCTGTTTACTCTGGATGACTTTTGAATAACTCGTAAACCGTAAGAGATAGACTAAAACTTGCTGTACAAAAAATGTAGATCTCGCTAAAACACACAATTTATCTCTGAATAAATTTTTGTAGAGTGAACCACTTCGGAGATATAATAAGTGTCAGTTTCGTAAAACAAACTTTCGTCACATGCAACTTTTTTTTTTTTTTTTTTTTTTTGTATGTTGAGAGTGCAAAGAGACCAGGATCTCAAATTATAAACCGGTTTTTGTGAACTTTGGTACACTACATCCCTAATATTCCAAATGGAAAATAGGATATATCGAACCCAATCGGTTTCATTAAAGAGGAGGGCTCAAGTGGGGTGCAACATAAAAAAATCGACGTTTTTAGTTAATGAGGATTTGAAAACTAAAATATTACATAACCAAGGCTAACAGGCATAGGCTTTTACACTTCCTTATTTTCAAAATTTGGAAACCAATATTTTAGGAGTTTCAATTTGTTTCGTCATTTATAGTTGTGAATCCATTGCAAGCATAAGAAAGAAATACAAGTTTGTTTATTGTTAAACGTTTTACTGGCATAATAAATGTATCACTAAAGCAGAAATAAAGGCTTAGTTGCTAGTTTTTAAAGCATCAAATGAGATGTAGTTTGCAGAGGAGAGACTTATTTCATCAGCGAGTTTAGCATAAATGTGCCCACACTTTGCAACATGGGGAGCATTTGCTAAAACTCGCCAGTGCTGATGAAGTCAATAACACCACGAACTGAAGTAAGCAAATCCACACGTGCAGCATCAGCGACATTTGTACAAGCTATGTACTTCTTCACACATGACAATGCAAATCTCAGCTTCAAGACTTCTTGTCTTACTTATTTCTACACGCAATTAAACACTGCAATTCTTAGGAAGCTGACAATCTAAAATTCCACTGTCCTAATTTAGCTGCAAATTTAATCATAAATTAATGTTAAACACTTAAACATTTTAAATGTCAATAACTTTTATTACTTTCTCTACTAGAAAGTACTACACTAAGTATTGTATTCCATCCAAGAAGGCTGTTTAAATTCACATTATATTGAAAATCTACTTGGCACACTCAACAATAAATAAATCACATTAATTTTATTCTTGCATTTTGAATTTATTTAATTGCTTCATCCAGAGCTAACCCTCAGCTCTGCAGAGAATGAAATTGTCACATTTTGAAGGGCGATCAGAAAGGAGAATTACAATAGCAAATTATAAACATTAAGGTTTTAAAAAAGATTGGATGTTCTATTTGCACGCAACATTGTAACGGGAAAAAGACCTAATATTGCAGACAACAACAGAGATGTGAAAATTCGTCTTTGGGACGGCTGCAAGCACATAAGCAAAACTGGAATAGAAATAAAAAATTTCAAAAATACGAAAATATAAGGGAAACTATGACAAGAAAATGACGAAAGAACGTTAAAACAGGCCAAAATGACTTTATATGACCCATGAGAATTACATAATTTAAATTGCGTTACGCTTATATTTTCCATGGAAAAAGACCACAAACAAAAACTATAACAAGTCTTTGAACTCATGTTACCCATACAATAAACATTTCTACACTTTGTAATTCCCCAAACAAAGGGAATATTAGAAACTGGGCCACAAGTTTCATTCAAACAACAAATTAAAGCTTAAAACAGGTTTTTTGTGAACTAGAACTTTTAGAATTACAATGAAAATTATCCCTCCAATACATTTTAAAATAAATTTGTGCAACATTTTATGCAGAAATATGTAACTGTTTAACTATTAATGACAATATCCAAAACATCTGGGTCAGAAAATAAAGCTTACATCACGCCATAAGTGGGTGAAGAAAAAAGAAAATCCAGAAATACTCATTTTTAGCACTGCTAGAATGTTTTACAAATGACATTATGTTAATTTTGGATCCTTTTAAAATCCGAACACACTTTTTCAATGTTGAAATATCTTATGTTACTTAAACGTGATTGCTTTAGCTATAAAACTTTCATAAATCTGTTGAATCCCTTTCCAGACGAGAATACATAGCATCACATGTTTTCACCTTGCGCAATATCTATTCAGCTTCCATAAGAGTTCATAGAAAAACTACCATGTTGCAAAGAAGCAGGAAAAACTGTGTCCATAAACAACAAAATATGTCACATGTACAGGAAGCGTCTACAATTTAAAAAAATGAACATGCATTTTGAAATTGCACAATTGGGCGGGGGTGTAGAAATAGTTCCGAGCTTTTTACCAAATTTGAGCTGTGCAAGCGCTTAATTGCCCTGTACGTACACATCTCAGGCAGGAAAAAGAACTAAAGAATCACTTGACAATGCGATACTGAACGATTGGTTGCCTTGTTGCATTATATAGCCCGTTTTAGAGACATTTGTTAAACTGCTTTTGTGGCTTAATTAGTTCCGCCGAAAGCCGGTCAATTTTTCCCTCCCCCCACTATGATCATTTACTTGATTCGGCTCACACCAGAGGTCTCGGTTGGAGTATGACAGTCATTTCTTCGCCGCTGTTAACTTTGGCATAACATCCAGGTCGCCATTTCGAACACTTCTTACAGAACTGTCGCAAGGACCTTAATGTTTTTATACTTTCTTTTAACCTTTAAACCACTTCCCATTTTGTAGTGCATCTTATGAATGTATTAAGCAGGATTCAAGTTTGTTAGCAAGGATTGTAATTAATTGTACTGATACGTTGAAATAAAAATGCATAAACTGATACAAGAATTTAAAATCTGCACTCAAAGGAAAGAAAAACAAAGTGCTGAACGAGGCTCGAACTGGGAAATGACCATGTCATAACCACTGTACCAGAGGTGACTAAAAACTCTCCTTTTAGTATGTTGCACTCTTGAATGGTAGATAGGTAAGCCAATGGCGTACTAGCACTTCAGAAACCTATAGCCGTAACCTCCAAATTTGAACAAATAGTAGACTTGTTGACAACTGAAGATCATCTGAAACTGCATGTCACTATCCAGTGCAACTCTGCTAAACACGAAGTCATCATTAGCCCGCGGATTTTTAGATGCTAAAGACTTAAGTATTAGGCGCTAAATTAGGCACATACAAGAGATTGTTTAGTAAAATGGGCTCTAAAACTACTTTGAAAATTAATATCAAAGCAATTCAAACATTTTATTAATAGCTTACTAAAATTATGAGTCCTAAAATAGAATGCATACATACAAAATCAATAAAATAGTTACTTCAATCCTTAAAGCTCTTGCGGCTTAAGCTATGTTAAAGAAAAATGCAAAATCGAATCATAAACGCACATTTAAATTCACTTCAGTTTGTCCAGTTTTATATTTTCACATTTCTCCATAAATAGATAACAAGCACTTTTTCCATATTCTCCGTGGCATGAGACAGCAACCCTTAAACAGAGGACGTCTCCTTCACAATAATTGTCAAAGGGAGAGAAAGTGAACCCTGCTTGGGGAATACTGTGCGCTCCCAACATCCCATTGACGTTCTAGATTATTTTCAGCCCAACAATGCTATTGGCTTTTGGTTTAAAATAAATTAAAATTGAGATATAATTGATTTATCGTAAAATAGGCCGAATAGTCTCCAACGCCTAAATAGGCATTTTAGGTGCTATAAAACTAGGTTTAATAGTCATGGATAAGGATAAAACAAAGCATTTTTGTAGATGAACGTCAAGAAAAAATAAGTTTTAACATAAAGATCCGCGGTCTAGTGTTTATTTCATCTGTAACCATTAAAGTAAATGCATTTTTTTTTTTTTTTTGTTTTTTATTGTCAAGTTAAGTCATATTTTAAACGCAAGAAATGCATGCATATTTCAGGTGGTTTAAGGCATAAAAATCCAAGCCCTAAGGCTTATTATTCACGTATTGTTGTAAAGAAAATTACTAAAAAACAAGTAGTTAATGTTTGTTAAATGTTCAAAGCCTTGGACTAACTTCACAACATGATGCAGCAATAAGAAACGTTATTTACTGAGGCGGAACCATGAGAACCACTGTTAAGGCTGCCAACAAGGGGTTTGTCCCATCTAACAGTACATGGGTCGGGAACACTTCCAATGCTAAATGTTGTCACGAGAATCCCAAACATACAAAAGATCATAACGGGAGAGGCAATTTACAGCAGTATGTTTGGAATATTAAATACTTCTTTTATTGTGTTCTGGAAATTCCACATTACAGATTATAGGCGCTGAAGATAAAGTCCCCTTATTTTCCTAGCGCAATTCCACTTTAACCAGTTCCCAGTAGTTTTGTATCTTTCCTAGAGTTACACATTCGTAACTTCGTCCTTAAGGGATACTGGGAGTGAAATTTGAAAGTTCCACATTTTTTGATAGATTTTCTGAAATTTTTACTGTGTTTGTATTTATATGAGAATAGGCGGTACACCAAATTTCATTAAAATTGGATAATTCGTTTAGGATATATAAATTATTTTATGAATTTAATAGGCACACTTTCAAAATAGAGCTCGCGTCTATTGACTTTTCAAAATTCATTTATATTGGCAGAACTGGTACTCTAAAACATGGGTAACAATTGTATGCAGAGATATTTCAAATACGTTTGCTGGTTATGCTATACATATTTTTTTAATAACAAACAAAATTTAATCTTAAAAATTATTGATTTTTTTTCATACAAAAAAGATGTTTTTGGAATTCATGTTAATAACATCAATATTGAGGCATAGTTTTGTTTAGCTGCTGTTTATGAATACTTTTGGAAGTTTTCATTGAATTTGAAGCAAAACTCAGGCGCTACCTTCTTTTGGAATATGCAGAAATGTAGTTTTGAGAAAAAACAGGCTTTTATATAGGAACATACTGTGTACGTTAAGGGAGGAGCACTGGGCCGTAATGACCACATGGAGTGGGGGGGGGGGGATATGAAACATGTTAGCTGATCCAAATGCACAGGTGTTCTAGGGACATTTTAAGGTAAAAAAACAATTTTCGACTTTTTGACAATTTTGACCAAAATTTCACTCCCAGTGTCTCTTAAAGACCTAACTATCGTGTGCACCTTTAACCAACTATACAATTTGACCTTCCTTTATTCATGTTTTGGAATAATTATGAAGACTGCAACTGCAAGTGGGTTATTTCCTCACTACAGAAAAAGTACTTATAAAATCACTAATATGAAATGCCGACCCGAAAAGTTCACAGGCAGTATAATGAATGAGTGAGCGAGTGATTAGGGTTTAAGGGCCCGTCGACAGCTAGGTCATTAGAGCCCCGGTAGTATAATAGCATTACAACTACAAACATAGGATATACATTTAGCAAGTACTCCTAAACAGCGACAGCGACTATAATATGACTAACATGGGCCAGCTCTTAGTACTGTCGCGGCGACCGTGCGGTTTAAAGACTCAGGGTCAGCTACCTCACACCACTAGGTCGCTAGGCAACACGTGACAATGGCGGCTAAGAACAAAGGCGGCTTCCATACACCTCTAGAAGCTTTGAGTGCAGAGCTTGTTTACGAGAAGCTTCGAGAAACGTCGATTTCCAGAAAAATCACCGGTACCTGAGTCTCTATTAGGTAGGCGAGTCGGCACGAGATTAGAGCGAGCTGTGGACATTTTAGCACCGTTTCTGTCAAGGTTACTATAGAACAGAAGAGCTGCAAGTTGCAAGGACACGAGTAGTGAATTGTGATTCAGTTTTAGAGAAAATAAAGGTGCATAAAAAGAACTGTACCTAACATTTATCACAGTATTGATTTGATCCAACTTAATCTCGGCTTGTTAGAGCAACCGACGAGACACCGTAGTCCTTCAAGTGGACCAGTGCAATAAACACTAGAGAATGCACGTGTAACCCCCAACGCTTGCACCAGCAAAGGCATTTCCGTCATGTTACGTTGGAAGGAAGACGGAGACCAGCGGTCATATGGATACAAGGAAGTCAGACATCAATTTCGACAAGAAATATTGAACAAAATTTATGGATAAATAGGCACAAATGTAGAGAAAAAATAATAAGTTTGATATGCAATCTTGGATTACCGTAACGACGCTGTCAATTGCCGGGATTATATCAGCGCCACCGGTGCCGAAAATTTGTCCCATAGGAGTTATTTTACGTGCCGTTAGGAGTATAGGGTAAACAGGGAGGGGGACACCTCGCGCACCGCGACCAACTCATATCTGTTGCTGCTAACATCCCCAAGAAGCAGCGGTGAAGTGAGGGAACCACAGGGTCGTAGCTAGACAGGCCACAGAGACGCGCGGAAGTCTCTAACAAGTGCCATGATCTCTTCATCCCGGTGCACAGGCGTCCTCCCCCCGACGGAGGCCAGCAACTTCCCAAACATCACCTCGGACGGTGAATGACTGAAATGGGTGAAATGATACTCAAATGAGCCCGAGGTCCTTAGAGCGGCAAAGCGCGGCCATGGGGATCGAACCCACGACCTTCCACAGACGTTGCCGCCTGAGCTAACACGCTCGGTTACATGCCGGTAAGTATGTGGCTGCCGCTTTCAAGCACACTTAAAAACCATCGGTCTCGGCCAGGTTTGAACCCGGACCTTGGGATGAGTATGCCATGTTATTGACAAAATCGGTAAACAAAAGCTGAAAACTGACCGTATTAATCCTAAGTCCTACAAGAGTCATTTCAATCCTAGGAAAGAAGAGATAGCCATCTATAGATTCACATCGACTAAAACATAAAATAAGGAACGCAACACCTCGTCTGTATTTTCACTTTCTCCACTACGTGTAGTTAAGTAGAGCAAGTATTGTATTTCACCCAAAAATTCCATTCGAGATTTCACCGGAAATATGTTTTGAGGCACCCTGCATAAAAAAGCATTTTTAGAAAAAGGTCCGTGTGTGTGTGTGTGTGTGTGTGCGTGCGTGCGTGTGTGTGTGCGCGCGCGTGTGTGTGCGTGTGTGTGTGTGCGTGCGTGCGCGTGTGTGTGTGTGTGTGCGCGTGTGTGTGCGTGTGTGTGTGTGTGCGTGCGTGCGCGTGCGTGCGTGTGTGTGTGTGCGCGCGTGTGTGTGTGCGTGTGTGTGCGTGCGTGCGTGCGTGTGCGTGTGTGTGCGTGTGTGTGCGTGCGTGCGTATGCGCGCGCGTCAGTCTGCAGGCAACATAACTCAAAAGTTGGTTAAACACCAAAGTTGGTATTTAAGTTTAATGTCTTTCAAGGATGGGACACGAAGATTTTGAAGAAAATTGCTCCACCCAAAACTACCCTTTGCATGGAAAGTTTTTCGAAAATTTTTATTTTCTTGAAAATGGCTCTAGCGATTTTTATTAAAATGCCATATGTTCGAGGTATTTTTATGAAAAATGAAATGTATGTTTTGTATTTCCTGGCTATATCCCATGTAGCCCAGTTTACTCTGGATGACTTTTGCATAACCGGTAAACCGTAAGAGATAGACCAAATCTTATTACACAAAAAGTGTAGATCCTGCTAAAATGTCTAAATAAATTTTTTTTGTAGAGTGAACCGTTTCGGAGATATGCCTCGTTATTTGTGTAAGTTTTGGAGAACTTATACTTCTGTCAACTGAAACATCGTAATTCATTCTTTTATATGTTAGCCGTTAAAAAAGAACGGAATTTGGAAGCTTTAAAAGATTTGACTATCGCTCAAAGCCTACTGTATTCCCATATTCCCCTTGTACCTACAAGGAAATAAGCAATAAGATAATTTGTACAAATGTTTATCTCAACTAACACGAAGAAGATATAGGAATAAGACTTTGTAAGAATGGTTAGTACAAGAGTAGAGAAAGTCATGTGAGTGCAACACATCAGATTTTTAATATTAATTATCCTAAAATATTGTAAAAGCCTATGTCTTTCTGGATTCAGAAAACGTGTGTTTGTTTCAAAGTACAGAGTTTTTCCTTTCAGGCGACATGTAGGCTAAAACAAGGTAAAGCAATTCTCCTCGCTACTAAATTATAGGAAAAACTACAACTTTTATGTACACAATGAAGGTTAAACGAACACTTTGATATAAAACATGGCGTTTGGGGCAAATCCGTAATATATCCAAGAGTCATGTTGAGTCGGGTGCTGCCTCATCAGACTGACTCACCAGACACGCAGCTTGCTTTATCAGCATACGAGTATTTCAGAGCTGTGATTGTATCACTCAAGTATTCGGAAGTAAGCAAGGAAAGAAGGGTTCCCACATTCCTGAAGCGCTTATCTCCACACGCCTAACGGGAGTCCAACACTCCAACCACAGCCAAAACTATTTACTTTATCTTACTCGCACAAAAGCTACAAATTCATACACACACGTGCTTTCTTTGCCTCCTGTTGACTGAACACGACTGTTTTTGTAACACATAACATACTGCGAGATTTAACTCCACAGATTCTAACAAATTTTACAATTTATCATCCCCAACTAAGGAACCTGGCTGGCCTAATTCAGTTCGGACCAAATTTAACCTTCAATATTTTACATTTTCTGAAGAAAAAAAAAAACAACAACAGATTTTGAAGATGATAACTTCAGTCCACAGAGCAATAATACATTTGAATTAAATGAATACGTAAATAAGAATGCAGCTCGGAGGGAATTACAAGGTGTTGAGAAAGGAAGTTCAAAGCCCATACTCGCAAGTACTATCTTTCACAAATGTAAATACCCATCTGCAGTGAGACGTGCGCGAAGGGTCACCTAATTCTCAGGCGTGCTTGCATAGGTGGTATGAGAATTAAATTAGTCATATGCTTCCCTTGCTGTTCGGAGGACATGGCAGCCACGTCACCTCGTGGCTTTGAAAAGCAATATTTCAGCAATCCTCCTACATTAACGGGCAAACATTGCAGATTCAACTTCAGTGCGCCTGCACCTGCAGAACATATGTTCTTGTGGTGTTTCTGTTAAGTTGTGGACTAGAACTACAATGATTCAGTTTTGGTGCTGGACTTGCAGCATTTCTTCACATCGTCATTTCTTTTGTTTAGTCAGTGTTGCCAACTGTAACCCGCAAACTGTTGAAAATCACTTTATTACACATTACAATCGATTAACATTCAAAATAGCACTCCATTTCAACTTGACAATTGTTTTTAACAATTGTTCTTTTAATAATTAATGTATTTTTCCAGAAGAAAGGATAATTGTTAATGTTAAAAATAACGCGAGTTTTATCTGAAATTATGAATTGGTTTTCTATTACAAAAACGAGAGAAGATCGAAATACAGATAACACAGAGAGACCCAAAAACATCCGAACAACTGCGCGATAACGCAGCTGCTGTACACAAGGTCATGCGGTTTACTTGTGTTTCTCTGCTCTGAAAGTGCAGTATTGAGCTGACGTGATAACGTGTGATTGAGTTATTACCTGTGTGATGCACTGGTTCTCGCCAGGACCTGGGGATTCCGAAAGGTCAACTTACACTTTCGTCTCATCCAGTCACCTAACACTTCCCCACGTTGTGACCTACTGTATATGTCCTCGTTGCCAACAATATGCTTTATAAGTTTGCCTCACACAGAATGTTATATTGCGTCTTTAACGACTAACAATGTAGGATCCACAAAGAAACAGAAACTGTCTGAAGTATTGATAGAATGGCGTCTCTTTGTAAACATGATCAAATGTTATCCGATACGAAACAGAAGTACGTAGGCTGGCCCCGTGGCGCAGTTGGTAGCGCACTTGCCTGCTGTGCTAGGGGTCCCAGGTTCGATTCCCGGCAGGGGGCCAAGATTATTCCTCATGCTTCCCTGAGCCTGGAAGTGTATGTGAAAGCGTGAATGTGTGTGTGAATTCGAAGTATAAAAACCCCAAAGAACGAAAAACCCACTGTTAAACGTGTAACACCATTTGTGAATAGGCAAGGCCGCCGATATGACCTCTGCAGTTAAAGGCGGGATATAAATGGAACAATTAAAAAAAACATGTACGTAATAATGTAATAATTAATCTAACCGCAAACGGTTGGAATGGAAAAGTTGGAATTGCATGGAGAGCAAAACGATTTCAGATTTGAAATCAGCAGACCAAAGCCATTAAGAATCCATTAAAAAATCTCATGCAACAGAGACTTCGAAATTTGTTGAGCAGTGTTATTAATGTAAAACCATGCAACAAATTTAATTTTTCGGCGTTAGTACCCGCTTGACTTGCACGAGTAAATCAGTAAATCTGCGATCAAATCGGAACATTTAAACAAACCACTCATTGCTCGATTCAACGTTGTTTAAATAATCCTTTCTGGATAACCAAAGCTCATTAAATGTATTCAAACAGCTTACAGAAGTTATTTTGTGAACATTTTTAACTATTACTTAATTAGTACATTAACATGTTGGACTGAAATGAGATATTTTTACATACAGAATGCATATAAAGGTCATAGTTTTCCATTCAGTTTGCGTTTGCGTAGAAATATTTTGAAGTTAAGACAATTCCGACTTTTCTTACAAGCAGGTTCAAGAAACAATGTTACTGTTTACAACTATTAAATTCTTATTAATAATCATCTCCTGCTTTCAAATACGGGCATCAACATGTAAAAGAATATTAACGATTACTACTTCGGCAACGGAAAGTTGCTCAACAATGTATTTTTAAACGAGGGCTATTTCACACACGCGCACACGATTCCTAGTATACGCATTTCCATAATAATGAAAGGGAATTGGCTGGCTCTTCACAGATATTTCCACATATTTCAATCAAAACTGTGTGTGTGTGTGTGTGTGTGTGTGTGTGTGTGTGTGTGTGTGTGTGTGTGTGTGTGTGTGTGTGTGTGTGTGTGTGTGTGTGTGTGTGTGTGTGTGTGTGTGTGTGTGTGTGTGTGTGTGTGTGTGTGTGTGTGTGTGTGTGTGTGTGTGTGTGTGTGTGTGTGTGTGTGTGTGTGTGTGTGTGTGTGTGTGTGTGTGTGTGTGTGTGTGTGTGTGTGTGTGTGTGTGTGTGTGTGTGTGTGTGTGTGTGTGTGTGTGTGTGTGTGTGTGTGTGTGTGTGTGTGTGTGTGTGTGTGTGTGTGTGTGTGTGTGTGTGTGTGTGTGTGTGTGTGTGTGTGTGTGTGTGTGTGTGTGTGTGTGTGTGTGTGTGTGTGTGTGTGTGTGTGTGTGTGTGTGTGTGTGTGTGTGTGTGTGTGTGTGTGTGTGTGTGTGTGTGTGTGTGTGTGTGTGTGTGTGTGTGTGTGTGTGTGTGTGTGTGTGTGTGTGTGTGTGTGTGTGTGTGTGTGTGTGTGTGTGTGTGTGTGTGTGTGTGTGTGTGTGTGTGTGTGTGTGTGTGTGTGTGTGTGTGTGTGTGTGTGTGTGTGTGTGTGTGTGTGTGTGTGCGCGCGCGCGCGCGCGCGCGCGCGATAGTCTGCACGCAACATAACTCAAAAACGAAAAGTCGGTTAAAAACCAAAGTTGGTATTTGAGTTTAATGTCTTTTAAGGATGCGACACGAAGATTTTGAAGAAAATTCCTCCACCCTATAAAAATATCTTAAACATATGGCATTTTAACCAAAATCGTTAGAGCCATTTTCGATCAAATAAAAATTCTCGAAAAAGTTTCCATGTGAAGGGTAGTTTACGGTGGAGGAATTTTCTTCAAAATCTTCGTGCCCCATCCTAAAATGTTAACTTGGATACCAACTTTGGTTGTTAACAGACTTTTCGTGTTTGAGTTATGCTGTCCACAGACAGACAGACACACACCTCCACCTCTACCCCCACTCACTCCCCTCCCCATACGTACCCTTTTTTCTAAAAATGCTTTTCTGATTCAGGGGGCCACAAAACATATATTTCTGGTGAAATATCGACATCGAATTTTTGGGTGAAATACAATACTTCCTCTAGTTACTATACCTAATAAAGAAAGTAAAAAGCACAGAAATACAGGAATACAATAAAGTAACATATCCTTTTGACATAACAGCAATAAGATTAGCATTAAGATGTTTGAAGAAAGCCTAAGCACTAGGTTTGTTTGTAGTGTTTAACGCCCGCTTTTACTACTACGGCACCGCAGGCGGTAGCTGAACCTAAGCACTAGGATCCAATGGTATACAAACAGTAGCACAACTTGAGAATATGGCAACGTCATACTTAAGTGACCCTTACAACGAATGTACATTTACCAAAATGTTGGAACCATCTTAAGAAGGGACATGTGAAATCCCACTGACCAATGTGCCTTGTTAACACACCTGGCAAGTTATATGGAAAAACCTATCTATAGAAGATTGTGGAAATATCTCATCTTGATGGATGTAACATGGATTTAGAAAAAGAAAATCAATAAAGGTACAATAAACTGTGCACAATATCCGGGGATGGTTAAAATACGAATTTAATGCTTATTTCATAGATTATATTGGCGATCTGGAGAATCAATTGAATTGCATCATATAAAATATTCTAATCGCAAAATGAGTAAAGGTCTGTTAAAAATACTACACTTTAAAGCTTAGATTAGATTAGATAACGTTTGGGGGGAAGGAGGGTTGACCCCCCGCACGTCAACCTAACCCCGTTGTAAAGGATGCTTTCATTGTTTTCCAAAATCTGTTCCATGAAAAAGTTGCAGTTTCAATGTCAACATTCCTTCCTAGGTGTTCTCTTGTCATGAAGAGCAGACAAAGAGCGCAAGTGGGGCTTGATTCGTCTTTGTCGAGTGAACTGACCATGTTGAGAAATTCATGCAACTGTTTTCCTTGTTTCGCTCTGTCCAACGTCAGCAGAGATGAGGAAAGTGTTGCATGGACACACTCATCTTTCCCACCTGAGTCGTATCGATTCTAGCCATGGGTTCAAGTACCGTAGTACCCGTTTTGTCTACACATTGTGTAACACAATTTCAAAACTGCCTCCGATTGTGCTTAAAAAAAAACCTCCCATACATAACAATCGATAAGGTTTGTATTTTGCTTACTTATGCTTTTAGGACAGGTCTGCGAGTACACTAAATTTATCTACCAACCTGCACACAACAAGGGCAAGATACTCTTGCTTTCTTGTAATTATGTTTATTTTCACATAGCAGTAGATTTCTAAACCAGACAGAGAACTGTAATACGATTCTTAACGTGTCAAGCACAGGCCATGTTCATAAACCGACAGCAATTTCTGAACATTCAAGTCAGAACGAAAGTAAATAAGATTAAACTTTAATGAACTTTAGGCAGCGGTCTCGCAGGTAACAAACCAACCCCATCCCTCGTGTCGTTTAAGTTTTCATCAAGGAAATGGCTTCTACGTTTTTATAGTATTTTATTTTGGCGCCAAAATTCAATGAAAGATTGTATTAACACAGGCCTGCGCAATTGATTATGTATATTTAGCAGGGATAAAGAAAATGAAGGTCGCTCACGCAATTTCACGTGTCGCTCAGGCCTGTGTGTGTGTGTGTGGGGGGGGGGGTGACGAAGGGGTTATCTCGACCCACTGAGACCCCGATATGGACCCCCCCCCCCTTCCAGGGGGAAGGAATGAGGCGAACTGAGACGGTAGGCTTGTCGGAGAGCGGAGCCAACGAAGTCCAGAGACGCATAGAAGTCCCTAACAGTTCCAGATATTGTCACCTGGCGCACAACCAAATGGTTCCCTGTACCCACGGAGAGGGCGACGAAGTGACCCTTGTGGCCCGGGCAGCAACCTCCAAGGAGAGCAAGGGAAGAGGTTCCAGTACGCAAGCAACTATGTCATATGTTCGCAATCGCCGGAACGAACTGCGATACCAACCAAACCTGAAAGATGACAAGAGAGTGACATGTGAGGGATCGAACCCGCGACCTCCCGAATGTCGCCCAGGCCTGTATTCATGGCACTCCGCTACTGAGAACATGGACACACTGGACTTCATTTGTCAGTACCGACGTAAAGAGCTGTGTCCCATTATGGCCCACATATATGCACCTCGTTATACTATAGTCCTAATCAAGCAAACATTCTATTTCTCTCTCTTGCACAATTTACGTTTTCTTTTCAATCTGTGCTTGGACATGATAGAATCAGAATCATCCGCCGTCCCTTGGCTCTTCACATCATTGATCTTCTCCTTCATCCTTGTAACAAGCATGTCAAAAGCAGTGAGGAGGGACTTTGGTATCTCCATCGATTTCATCGCTGCCAAAATGCTGCAGTTCCAAGCAGCAGCACTTCACTGCACTTGACCTTCTGTCAGGCTTATCAGCTGCATTGTTACTTGCCCCCCTTGCTTGGGTTTGCTTACCATCACATCATAACAATATTCACAGTAGGTATCCCAAGTATGCAACTCAACTAGGTTCAAACATGGCTTCTACCTCAGAACAGCTTTCCTCAAATTTCAAACTAATCATTTGTTGGAAAGAACTGTTCTTCCACACTGGCGTGTGTAGGATAAGGTTCAAAGGTAGAATCAGACAAACATTTGAACCACGGATCCTCCAGTTTCCGTACTCTCGTATATCAGAACTATAACGGCTTCACTGAAACCGATCCACAAGTCCATAGAATACATGTGGATTAAATTAAAAGTCTTAGAAAGATCCCTTCATTTGATAAGCGATTTCATTTCTCGGTAAAGTAAAGTTCGTTTTAAAGTAAAATCTAACAACTCTAGGTGAATGAACTATGGCTGGCGTATAATACAATACACACAAAACTCCGGGTTGGCATTCATATATCTTTCTCTACTCACTATTCTTACACAAGCTATCAACTTCCACTTGCACAATTCGTTGTACGATACAGCACGTAAAACGTTAACCACATTTTCAAAGAGCGTGTCGCTAACTGATGGCTTCCAAATTCCATGCACTTTGTACAACCACCACAAGAAAAAAAATCTGATGTGTTGCACTCACATGACTTTCTCTACTCTTATACTAATCATTCTTACAAACTCATATTCCTATATCTTCTTCGTATTGGCTGAGATAAACAATTGAAAAAGTTATCTTGTTGCTTATTTCCTTGTGGGTGCAAGGAGAATATTAGAATACAGTAGGCTTTGAGCGATAGTCAAATCTTTTTAAGCTTTGAAATCCCGTTCTCTGTACGGCTTAGATGTAAAAAAAATCATTAACGATCTTCCACTTGAGGAAATCCAAGGTATTCCAAAACTCACACAAATAAAAAGAAACATCTCCGAAATGGCTCACTCTACAAACAAATTTATTTGGACATAAAGTGTGTGTTTCAGCAAGATCTGCATTTTTGTATAGTAAGATTTGGTCTATCTCTTACGGTTTACCAGTTATGCAAAAGTCAACCAGAGTAAATAGGACTACATGGGCTATGGCCAGAAAATTCAAAATATACATTTCATTTGTCATAAAAATATATCAAACATATTTTAATAAAAATCGTAAGACATTTTCGAGAAGATCAAAATTTTCGAAAATGTTTGCAAGTAAAGAGTAGTTTGGGGTGAAGGAATTTTTTTCTTCGTGTCGCATCCTTAAAAGATATTACACTTAAATGCCAACTTTGGTTTTAACCGACTTTTCGCTTTTGAGTTATTCCGTTAACATACACCCAAGCCCACCTTTCTCTGAAAATGTTTTTTTGTTTAAGATTCAGAGGGCGAAAGATGAGTCAGTTGTCAACATTTTCCGAGTCATCTTAACGATGTGGGGCTTGTGCCTTTCCAGTTTTTACGCATGCACTGACAGGTAACTCAAATAGTTGGACGGTTTCTCGGCTTTAAGGGACACTGGCAGTGAAATTTTAAAGTCCCACATTTCTTGATAGATTTTCTGAAATTTTTACTGTGTTTGTATTTATATGAGAATAGGAGGTACACCAAATTTCATTAAAATTGGATAATTCGTTTATGATATATAAATTATTTTATGCATTTAATAGGCACACTTTCAAAACAGAGCTCGCGTCTATTGACTTTTCAAAATTAATTTATATTGGTAGAACTGATACTCTAAAGCATGGGTAACAATTGTATGAAGAGATATTTCAAATACGTTTGCTGATTATGCTATACATATTTTTTTAATAACAAAGAAAATTTAATCTTAAAAATTATTGATTTTTTTTCATACAAAAAAAATGTCTTTGGAATTCATGTTAATGATAACATCAATATTGAATCATAGTTTTGTTTAGCTGCTATTTATGAATACTTTTGGGAGTTTTCATTGAATTTGAAGCAAAACTCAGGCGCGACCTTCTTTTGGAATGTGCAGAAATGTAGTTTTGAGAAAAACAGGCTTTTATATAGGAACATGCTGTGTACGTTAAGGGAAGAGCACTGGGCCGTAATGACCACATGGAGTGGGGGATATGAAAAATGTTAGCTGATCCAAATGCACCGGTGTTCCAGGAACATTTTAAGGTAAAAAAACAATGTTCGACTTTTTGACAATTTTGACCAAAATTTCACTCCCAGTGTCCCTTAATGACAAAATTGAGTACCTTACAGCAGTGAATCAAACCTGACCTACACAATAGAGGTAATATCACGGTATTGCACAGAACAACTGGACCATTATAGGAGTACATGAAAATTTACAACGTAAAATTGGGTATGTCTAAACCTTTTTAGCATGATTGTCTCGAGACTTGGTGAAGCTCTGGGCAAGAACAGACAGTAACATTCTACCATGTTAACTGTGATCGGTGGCCACTTCCACCTCACGTGCACCGCCGCAGCACATCGACCTGTTTACGCACATATGCGCACACCGCAGTCCACTGCGCTTGGCCCTGCAGCACCGAGTTGTTACTGGTACAGTACTTGCCTAGCGAACAGGAGAAATCGCGAAAAAGGATGAAGGGTTTCAACAACTAACCTCCGAAATGTGGGTTTCTGATACTAATGTCTGAGCCAACCCACCTAGCTAGAAATTTAACTTGTTTCTTAACATTAAAGAGAAAACGGAATCGAGTGTGAATTCTCCCAGTTTTTGGCTCAGTAGCAAAATGTGCATAAGCGGTAGAGTACTTGAGTATAATTTTAAACATTCGTGCTTTCTAATAGCATTCACTATACCACAGTTTGTTCACCAGCTCATGGTCCCTGGCAGGAATGCAGCCAGCCAGTAGGTCAGTAAACAATTCCAGATAAACAGCGCTATCTGAAGCAGGAGTTTCACTTCTAACCGCGTTTACAACAGTGTTGCTAACCTTGGAATGTGCATTCACGCTAGATTAATGCAAAGAACTCGCTCAAAATAGCACAACTTAAACGTTATTTTCAGTTCATATTTAGCTTACAAAACTAAACCATGTTTTCAACTGCTCCGCCTTTTTCCCCACTGACCCACTGATCTTTTCTATATTTTTCAAAAACAATATCAGTCTGTTTCGGGCTTAAGTGATATATCCTCGAGTGTTATATCGTGCAATGAGTGTAAGAATAAGTCATCTGTTACATTTGTTTAAGTGTTCATTTTACCTTGGCCCAAGCTAGTTCCATGGGATTGAGATCACATATGTACGGGGACAAGTAAACGACAGTGTGGCTCAATAAAACAAGAATTTGTCCACTTTAAGAGCCTCTTTAGGTTTGTTTGTTTCAATCATCCTATATAGATCTGCTTTACACATAGAACTGTCACTCTGAACCACTTTGTTCTGCAACACAATATCACAACACTCCTAGGCGGAGGATTATCTGCTTCTACATTACTTTTTACCATTACTTCCGGCATAAAACCAGTGACAAGTACAGTTTTACAACTGAAATTGAGAGAAGTTAGCAGCGAGTAAACATAGCGCGAATGATACTGGCAATGTGATCAGCAGAGCAACGTTTGGGTGGAAGTTTACAATACTCGGGTTACACTGCGTGGAATGTCTCTCCCCTGCCCCTCATTCCCCTTACACCATGAGCTGGTGAACATACAGTACCCGTCGCCACATTTCTGATAAAATTGGCACATTTTCAAATTGGTATTACGCATGCAATATTTGAATGACACTGCACACACAAACATCAACTAAATACATTCAGCCACTTTTGTAACACAAGGATATGGAACGAAATAGCATAAGGCAAACGAAGAAGATGAAAATATCTCGTCAAGAGAGATTTAATACTCAAGTCCTCTTCTGCAGATGCCAGACGCATTGTTACCAACCTCAAAAGCGATGACAGTAGAATCTCTACTCCAGCAAAAAATTGAAGTGCGTGCATACCTCGCGGGCACCAAGACATCGAGCTGGAGGATTTAATGGAAATTAAAACAGTGTATGTGCACGCATACAGCGAAGGGGGAAAAAGGTTTTTTTCCTCGGTGAATTTCACGGAATGGAAACTGTCTGCAAGTAAGCGAGACTTCTCGAGCAGCACTTCATGTTTCACACCAAGGGAAAATAACGTACACGCATGTTTTATGCAGTAGGTATTTCACATTTGCCTCTCAACAACTGGACAGTTACACGTTCACTATTGTATATCCCAAACGAATACTTCGCACACATTTGATATTTCCACACTCTTCAAGTCTCCAATAATCGCTGATAACACGAGTAGCTACTTCTGTGCGAGTATTTACTCAATCTCAGAGCTGTAAATGTGTTATTTTGACTACAGCGTTCAGTTTCATGTGTTTGTTTCTGTCTGATGCTGAAGACAATGCACACACTTATTGCTTCCGCTTTCTGTAACTTAACAAAACAAAACAAACAAAAGAACTTGTAGAACTGGTGATGTGGAATATTTGACGACCGTTTCGCTTGGGTTGATTATCTGCTTACAGCAATCTGTAAACTTCACATGAACGCTGGATGATCTGCGAACAATATACAGAAACCATTTATATTATACAGGTGTCCCAAAATTAGACCGACAAACCTTGGGAGCTGACAGATAACATTGTTTTAAGCAGTTTTTGTTAACGAAAGTTTTTTTTTGCTACGGTGCTTCGCTTAAGCGCTAGACGAGTTACCTACTGCCTCCCACCCAGTTTACGGTAAATTCAACAATGCAAATTAGTATTGCATTTATTTTAGTAAGGTACACAATCCTAACCCAAGAAACAAACACAGAACACATAAACAAAACACAAACATCTCATTGTTTACAGTTAATTACAGCTTTACTATTCAAAGCAAATGTTGGAACGCACGTCCATTGCGATTAACACAAAGAGTGCATCGACGTGCCCTATTCTGCCGTACTCTCGTAAACACACCAGCCATTTCTCTGGTTTAAAAGTTTATCGGTCTAATTTTGAATAGTAAAGCTGTGATTAACTGTAAACAATGAGATGTTTGTGTTTTGTTTATGTGTTCTGTGTTTGTTTCTTAGGTTAGGATTGTGTCCCTTACTAAGGTAAATGCAATACTAATTTGCATTGTTGATTTTGCCGTAAATACTTAAACTGGGTGGGAGGCAGTAATCTATGATATTAACTCGTCTAGCGCTTTAACGAAACACCGCAGCAAAAAGCTTTCCTTAACAAAGTGTTTAAAATAAGGTTATCTATCAGCTCCCAAACTTTGTCGGTCTAATTTTTGAACATCCTGTATATAAGAATAGTCCACAAGGGTATTGTTATCACCCGGCCGCTGCGTCCTCCAGCCATAGCCAAGGCCACGTGGGTCAGCGCACCGACTCCCCCGACGTAAGGCGACAACTTGATCTTTCAGGAACGCTACGTTTCCACCAGGATAGCCACTCAAGTGACATGAGGCTGAGTGCACCCCGGATCAGGCCTGCCAGCGGAGAAAAATTCCCATGCCCCGATATCTGGGATCAAACTCCGTCTGAAACAGGTACGGTACCACTGCGCTACGGGCGCGGTCTATTTATATTATATATAGAACATACAAATTACACAACATTAGTGGCCGACAGTTCCGAAGCTGCATTGTAAACTCAATCCAACTGCACAAAATCTACCAAGGAACACTTACATATAAATTTGTTATGAGATACTTTATTGGCTTTCTTTTTGATCTTTTGTTATGCTAACCTAAATAAATAAAATTCAAGTATTTGCAGCTGTCTTACAATCTAAGAATATTACTGTTTTTTCAATAAAACTGTACCGTATTTTTTTTAAAGGGAAAATCCATGCAATTGCAGTCAAATTTAACTCCATCAGCTTCCAAGCGTGCAATTACACCGACTATTTTACTCGAACCCTCCTCTTCTTTTACCAGAGGCACATTTGACTGCAGTTGGGACTCGAACTCGCGACGTTCGGCTTTGAATGGTTGGCCAGTCCATTGCGTATCGCCTTAACCATCACGGCTATTCGAATCGCTTCAGCTAAGGTGCCTCCGAAAGGGATACGAAAACCTGTTTAGGATTTAGATGAAGAACGGCATATGTAGCAAAATGACTTGCTAATTAATGGGTTAAGATAGAGATATCTTCCTGTCTGTGTTCAGCTCTATATGACGACACTATTTCTGTCCAACTGGAGGTCCCACAAGACAAGTCTAGTGTCTTTCCACCAAATTTCAGATTAGTCTTGGACTTGTCTGCTATTTACAGCTAAAATAGCCTCTTAACGTCTTTCTTTCAAGGTTGCAAGTCATTGTGTCAGTAACTTTCAACAATGGATCATACTAGCTCCGGTGTGCAACCAAAAAGCCAACAGAAAAGGAAGAAAATTGAATCCATTATTAGAGATGCAAACATATTAAGAGAAGAACAAGTGAACCATGTCGGAAATGTAACAAAATGAAGAGATTAATCAGCGGCGTGCGTACTTTGGACCTGACGCAAAACGTTAGTTCACTTATCTAGCTCACTTCTATGAGTCACCACTGCTAACAAAATGAAGAGATTAATCAGCCGCTTGCGTACTTTGGACCTGACGCAAAACGTTAGTTCACTTATCTTGCTCACTTCTATGAGTCGCCACTGCTAACAAAATGAAGAGATTAATCAGCCGCGTGCGTACTTTGGACCTGACGCAAAACGTTAGTTCACTTGTCTTGCTCAGTTCTACGAGTCGCCACTGCTAACAAAATGAAGAGATTAATCAGCGGCGTGCGTACTTTGGACCTGACGCAAAACGTTAGTTCACTTGTCTTGCTCAGTTCTATGAGTCGCCACTGCTAACAAAATGAAGAGATTAATCAGCGGCGTGCGTACTTTGGACCTGACGCAAAACGTTAGTTCACTTGTCTTGCTCACTTCTATGAGTCGCCACTGCTAACAAAATGAAGAGATTAATCAGCCGCGTGCGTACTTTGGACCTGACGCAAAACGTTAGTTCACTTATCTTGCTCACTTCTATGAGTCGCATCTGTTAACAAAATGAAGAGATTAATCAGCGGCGTGCGTACTTTGGACCTGACGCAAAACGTTAGTTCACTTATCTTGCTCACTTCTATGAGTCGCCACTGCTAACAAAATGAAGAGATTAATCAGCCGCGTGCGTACTTTGGACCTGACGCAAAACGTTAGTTCACTTATCTTGCTCACTTCTATGATTCACCACTGCTAACAAAATGAAGAGATTAACCAGCGGCGTGCGTACTTTGGACCTGACGCAAAACGTAGGTTCACTTGTCTTGCTCACTTCTATGAGTCGCCACTGCTAACAAAATGAAGAGATTAATCAGCGGCGTGCGTACTTTGGACCTGACGCAAAACGTTAGTTCACTTATCTTGCTCACTTCTATGAGTCGCCACTGCTAACAAAATGAAGAGGTTAACCAGCGGCGTGCGTACTTTGGACCTGACGCAAAACGTTAGTTCCCTTGTCTTGCTCAGTTCTATGAGTCGCCACTGCTAACAAAATGAAGAGATTAACCAGCGGCGAGCGTACTTTGGACCTGAAGCAAAACGTTAGTTCCCTTATCTTGCTCAGTTCTATGAGTCGCCACTGCTAACAAAATGAAGAGATTAATCAGCGGCGTGCGTACTTTGGACCTGACGCAAAACGTTAGTTCCCTTGTCTTGCTCAGTTCTATGAGTCACCACTGCTAACAAAATGAAGAGATTAATCAGCGGCGTGCGTACTTTGGACCTGACGCAAAACGTTAGTTCACTTGTCTTGCTCAGTTCTATGAGTCACCACTGCTAACAAAATGAAGAGATTAATCAGCCGCGTGCGTACTTTGGACCTGAAGCAAAACGTTAGTTCCCTTGTCTTGCTCAGTTCTATGAGTCACCACTGCTAACAAAATGAAGAGATTAATCAGCCGCGTGCGTACTTTGGACCTGACGCAAAACGTTAGTTCCCTTGTCTTGCTCAGTTCTATGAGTCACCACTGCTAACAAAATGAAGAGATTAATCAGCGGCGAGCGTACTTTGGACCTGACGCAAAACGTTAGTTCCCTTATCTTGCTCAGTTCTATGAGTCGCCACTGCTAACAAAATGAAGAGATTAATCAGCCGCGTGCGTACTTTGGACCTGACGCAAAACGTTAGTTCCCTTGTCTTGCTCAGTTCTATGAGTCACCACTGCTAACAAAATGAAGAGATTAATCAGCGGCGTGCGTACTTTGGACCTGACGCAAAACGTTAGTTCACTTGTCTTGCTCAGTTCTACGAGTCGCCACTGCTAACAAAATGAAGAGATTAATCAGCGGCGTGCGTACTTTGGACCTGACGCAAAACGTTAGTTCCCTTGTCTTGCTCACTTCTATGAGTCACCACTGCTAACAAAATGAAGAGATTAATCAGCGGCGTGCGTACTTTGGACCTGACGCAAAACGTTAGTTCCCTTGTCTTGCTCAGTTCTATGAGTCACCACTGCTAACAAAATGAAGAGATTAATCAGCCGCGTGCGTACTTTGGACCTGACGCAAAACGTTAGTTCCCTTGTCTTGCTCAGTTCTATGAGTCACCACTGCTAACAAAATGAAGAGATTAACCAGCGGCGTGCGTACTTTGGACCTGACGCAAAACGTTAGTTCACTTGTCTTGCTCAGTTCTATGAGTCACCACTGCTAACAAAATGAAGAGATTAATCAGCCGCGTGCGTACTTTGGACCTGACGCAAAACGTTAGTTCACTTGTCTTGCTCAGTTCTATGAGTCACCACTGCTAACAAAATGAAGAGATTAATCAGCGGCGAGCGTACTTTGGACCTGACGCAAAACGTTAGTTCTCTTATCTTGCTCAGTTCTACGAGTCGCCACTGCTAACAAAAGAAGCTCGTACAGCACCTTGAGGCCTCTGTAGGACATCGCAAATACCTGCTTCGTCTTTATTGGACGAATTGCACTCAACCTGCGGAGGAAAATGCTCATATTGACAATGGCAGTTCTGATGCTTGTGAAATTGATTAACTACAAGGAATATCCAACTTGAAGTAATCATTTTTATTTCTTTCAATGATTATGTAATAAATACCCACATCTGAGGATTAAATATTATTTTGTTGTTTCATTTTATTAAACTTTCTGCAAAAAACAGACAAGTCCAAATATTTTACTTTCTCTACTGGTAAGTAGAGAAAGTAGATATTGTATTCCACCCAAAAATTCGATGTCGAGATTTCACCGGAAATATATATTTTGAGACCCCTGAATCAAAAAAAAAAAAAAAAAAAAAAAAAAAAAATAGAAAAAGGTCTGTGTGTGTCTGTCTGTGGACAGCATAACTCAAAAACGAAATGTCAGTTATAAACCAAAGTTGGTATTTAAGTTTAATATCTTTCAAGGATGCCACACAAAGATTTTGAAGAAAATAGCCCCACCCTAAACTATCCTTTACACGGAAAATTTTTCGAAAATTGATTTTCTTGAAAATGGCTCTAACGATTTTGATTGCAATGCCGTATGTTTAGGATATTTGTATGGCAAATGAAATGTATGTGTTGAATTTCCTGGCAATAGCCTATGTAGTCCTGTTTATTCTGTATGACTCGTAAACAGTAACAGATAGACAAAATCTTACTATACAAAAAATGTAGAGCTCGCTAAAACACACAATTTATGTTAGATAGATAGATACTTTATTTCACTGCTTAGAGCATGGCCCGGTGGCAGCGCTGTCAATATAATATACAATTCTTTACAATATGATATACAATTCTTTACAATATAATATACAACTCCTTACAATATAATATACAATTCCTTACAACATATATACAATTCCTTTCATGCACTATGGTAACTATACAGGATTTCTTTTTAACCTCTCTTTGAAATTATTTACATTTGGAGGCAAAGTCTCCAGTAACTCTGCAGTCAAATTGTTCCAGTCATTAATTGTTCTATTGGTAAAGGAAAATTTACCTATATCAGTTTTCTGTTCCCTATTTCTTATTTTTTTAGAGTGATCATTCCTTCCCCTATATGATGGTGTCAACAACCGCTTTGTTATATCTTTCCATGCAGGTTCCCCCTTATATGCTCTAGCCTTGCCCGTTTTCTACGTTTCTCCAATGATTCCCAGGAGGTAGCAGTGCCTGTAGGGTTTTCAAATCGCTTTCCTCTATCAACAAATTTAGCTGCTCGTTTTTGAACTCTCTCGAGTGCTTGTTTTTGACCAACCCGATATGGATCCCAGCATGCTGCGCTATATTCTAATATTGGTCGGACTAAGGATGTGTAAGCTAAATTTCGCGATTTCCCATTGCTGCGTTTTAATATTCTCATTACAAAGTGTAATGCTTTGCAGGCTTTTCCAGTGACCGAGTTTACATGTTCCCCCCATTCCAATCTTTCATTTATTATTACACCTAGATATCTAGTGCTACTTACCCTGGGTATTCTCTTGTTATCTAATTTATACATCACATTTTCCTCTGTTCTTGTCCTTGAAAATATAATTGTTTTACATTTACTTGGATTTATCTCCATTTGATTGGATTGCGCCCAGAGTTGAATTTTGTTTAAATCTTCTTGTAAGTTATTAACGTCACCTTCGGTCTTGATATTTCTATAGATTATACAATCATCCGCAAATAGCCGAATTTGTGATGTTATCCCTTTCCATAAATCATTTACATATGCTAAGAAAAGCAACGGCCCGATCACGCTACCCTGGGGGACACCTGAGGTTACTTCGGTAGGGGACGATAGTCTATTTCCCACCCGCACTCTTTGGGTTCGTCCGCTCAAGAATTCCCGAATCCAAATAATCACTCTGTTGTCTATTTGCATATTGCAAAGTTTTTCTATAAGTGGCCCATATCTTCGGAGATGTTCCTTGTTATTTGTGCCAGCTTCGGAAAACTTAGAACTTTCGTGAAATGGAACATCGTTGTTCATTTTTTACTTGTTACGCGTGCACAGAGAACGGGATCTCAAAGCTTTAAAAGATTTGACTATCGCTCAAAGCCTACTGTATTCCCATATTCCCCTTGTACCTACAAAGAGATAAGCAGTAAGATAATTTCTGCTAATGCTCATCTCAACTAACACGAACATAGAAGAATAAGAGATTGTAAGAAGGTTAATACAAGAGTAGAGAAAGTTATGTGAGCGCAACACAGATTTTTTCTCATGCTTTCTCAACTATCTCCCTAAAAATCGAATAAAAAGCTGCTAACGAGCAAATAGTATCAAACGAATATTAGCTAATTTCATTGAACACAAATGCAAATCCTGTTTTTTGGACCTGTCTGGTTCTTGGAATCTAACCTTCAATTGTCGCGCAAACATTGTGTGAACATTTCTACCTTAATTCGAGTGAATTTAGTCACAATTTAACGTTAAAATGCCATGCAAAGTTTAATTTCTAGGAGAGGTTTGGCAACGTTATGTTTACATTAAATTAATTTGAATTGAAATAAAGACATTACACCATTGTTTACACAATGTGTACGCGACAGATAGTAAAATAATAAACCATTTATATCCATTCTCGAGATAGCTCCAAATATTTGACACAAATTATTTTTTTTCGGCGAAGCGTTTCTTTATTGAGGGTAATTGTATTGTACATATTTGTTACACTCATCATGTAGAATTGGTGGTTAACGTTTCACCCTGTATATACCTACAGGTGCATAAGGGTAACCGATTCTTGTCAACACACTTGTCAGGTTGCCAACGTCATCAAGTAAATGCCCACAGAGTAAACTTAGTCCTGCAACAAAGATAAAAAGTACTCTTATCTGTGTACCATTTGGCGCATTAATAACAGAATGTTGGGAGTAAATATGTCAGCGGATGTTGCTGCAATTAAGGATACCCATCTGTGAAATTTTGAAAATCTACAGTTTTCATTGGATTGATTTGAAATTTTAACACAACAATCACTGTATAGTGAGGAGTAGCTGTGTTAAATTTCATACATTTAATCAGATTAGTTGCTAACATATTAATATTTTATTATATTTTTTTTTTAGTATTTGTATAAATGGTTCTCCCATGATGCAATTTTGATTTGAAAAACTTAACAATTTTCGGTTATGTCCTGTAATAGAATGCTAACAAATTTATGAGATAATTTCTTAATCTTGTTATTAGTTTGGATAAAAATAAATTTTAAAGTTTAAAATCATTATTTTTTCATTTAAATTTCGAAATGTAAACTTTAATATTTAATTACTCAGCAGTTATTCACGTTATGAAGAAATTATCTCATCATTTCTTTTTAATGTTATTTCTAAGCAGGTACACCAAATTCCATGCATAAGTACTGAAAATTGCATCATGTGGAGCATTTTAAAGAGCAAATAGTGTTAAAAATAAAAACATGGAAAACTAAGTTTGAAGTCATGGCAAGGATAATGGAACTGTATGGATTTAAATGGACAGGACCACTTACAGGCAATCAGTTAGGTGGCCACGTGACATAGATAAAAAGGCCTTAAGTCTATAAAAAGCATATCAAAATAAAGCAGAAGATTTATACTATTGGATAAAACAAAAATCCATTTTTGGAAATTTTTGAAATTTTAAGCCTTTTTTCACAGATGCGTATCCTTAAGTAATGCATACATAAGTTAAGAGTGACGTCAGAACAGAGGTGGTTGAAGGGTGCAGCATTATCCTATTGATGACATGCCTTACATCAACTTGACTGAGTCATTTCCTCTGTGTGAGATGCAGTGGAATAGTGCGTTAGAGTAACATGCCCCACCCTCCTCGGCTTCCCACTTTCACAGAGAAGCAATTCTGCCCTTCTCTAGGTTCCCCAACACTAGTGAACACGGCCCAACTATATTCACTTGTTATCGCATCAATATCCGCCGTGGAAGCCCATGCTTGTATATTTTCATTATTTCGAGCTAATTTGTGGAAAATGTAAAATTGCTACAAATAAATTAGCATGTTTAGGTATCTAATATAAAAACCCAAACTATTAGTTCCGCTTTACTCATCAGCGTGTTCATTTCAGTGCATCAAAATGGTCGACATTTCTCATTTTATGCTTCCCTATAAACATTTTACAGGATAAAATGAAGAGTAATGAATTTAGATGTGCTGAGATGAATCTACAGGTGCCAGAGGCTTTCTTAAAGTACAGGTCCCCCACATTTCTTCCATCAAAATGATAGTCTCCCCAATATCTTTCTGTAATGCCACCAACACCAATTTATTATCATTATTATAATTATTACCATCATTATCATTATTATCGCTATTGTTATTAATTTTTACCTATCAGGATAAACATCGAGAACAATGTAGATATATATTGGTTGTATTTCACACCGATTCTTAACAAAAAGCAAAAAGCTCCTTTAATCTGATACGTTTGCACAACAGCCAGAGCTTGTAAACTCTTCAGTGTGTTATGTTCTGAACGAGAGCAGTGCACAGGTAGCCAATCAAATGTGCTCGGTGAGCCGAACAAGATCCTTTACTTGCTCTGCAATACCATTTCAGAGGGAACCATCTCCGCAGCTATTTGCATTTGAACTCGCACCGAAGATAACAATTGACGTGGCAGGCGTGACCTTGGAAGGACAAGCTCTCATGGAGGTAAGCAGTACTGCTGCTGCTTTCTACCGTAAAGGGAATTAGGTGCCTGGTGTATTATTATCATCATTTATATATTTATTTTAATGACCAATTGTTCCTTCTTTACAAGTGCTTTATGTATGCATATTTTATGTATGTACCATCTATCCCGAATGTTTCATTCATCGGACTGGAATGTTGTGTGCTATCCCGCAGAACGCTGCCTGCGAGCAGTTTGTGTGTATCAAGTAGACAAACTTCAACACCGGTTCACCGATCGCCATGAAAACTGCTGTCTAAGCCTTCTTTCAGCTATTCAGTTCACTGTACAAAGTATTCCAATTATATGGTTTTCTCTACTCGCTTTTCTTTTACATAACACATTCACATGCCCCTTTCTACTCACCAGGGTTGCCAACATTTAAAAGTAAAATTATCGTACCAGCCACTCAAAATTATAGATTTGGATTCAAAATTATCGTACATCATAAAGCAAACGCCACAACAATAAAAATATCAGTACAATACTTATGAAAATATAAGAGCAATTATGTTTATTATATCCACTTACAAGATTGATGACCTCAACAAAATATTACAACTTTAGCACTTATGTTTCTCGCACTATTCATCTGGAAGTTCTTCTTCCTCAACCGTTGCAGCATTGCACAAATTTGTTGTTGAGATAAACCTTAACATCTTCTCGGTGACTTGCAGATTTTTCAGATCTACCACGTTCTTTCATAAGTTGAGACGACAAAATGAGTTCATTTACCGTATCTAGTGCCAATCTGTTTCTAACTTTGGTTATTATTAAATCCGTTTAGAAAAAAAACCTCTTTCACAAGAAGTGTTTCTGTAGGGCAAGGAAACCTCTGATAATGCAAAGGCCGCTAGTTCTTTGAAATCAGTATTTCCACCAAGGTGACATGTGCTTAACAGCACTCCAGAAACTGTCAGGTTCAGGCATGTTCTTTATTTCACACGGAATAGCACGTATTCCGAGTTTTCTACATTGATCGTCAATTTTCTGAACAGTGCCTTCTTCATTGAGATTATCAGACCTGGGCACACTGGCAATAAGAGGATAAAGGGTAGCAGACTTAGTAGCTATGGGGTGGAGACAGACAATGAGGACAAAAGTGGTGTTATTTGTAATTAGTTTCACTTCGCTGGAGTGACAAACCAGTGAAAATGATAACTCGCCGATATCGAACTATCATACATTCAAATTATCGTATGCCCCCACAATTATCGTACGAGTTGGCAACCCTCCTACTCACCCTTCAGTATGCAATTCATATAATTTTCTATGACTGAAATAGAAATGCAATGTATTACATTCACACGCTTTTCCCTACCCGCTTTCTTCCCGTGGTATTTATGGTTGTTCAGTGCTTTTACACAGCGTGTTCCCGGCATATTTGTTTTTGTAGTATCCTAAGAGTTTGTCTAAGTGTATTAAGTTCTGCTTTTTAAACTTCTCCAAACAAACAAGGCTATTGGGCAAATGCAACCTAAGTCTAAAAGTTGTAGGGATGAATGGTCAAACCACGGACAACGCCGGGTATAATCGTAAACACGAGACGCTTAGGCCGAATAACTTGTGATCGGTAATGTCAAATACACCAAGTATATTATTTACATGCAGCGAAAGTCTACCTACATATTTAAGTTCTGGAACTGCAGAAAAATATCTATGCATTTTGTTGCTTTTTATAGACGTATATATCCCATATGCTTCCCTATAGTTTTACTTCCATTTATCCAAGTAAGTAAACCGCACTTTCCTAGATATGGCCACTACTGAACCCGCACAACTCGTCCAATGCAACTTTCATCATCATCACTATTAACAATAATAAAATTACTGTGCAGACCCAATACTCAATTTTAGATTTTATCGAGAAGAAGCAGCTTAAATGGTATGGAAGATGGAAGACTTCCAAAGCTGAACATGGATTGGGAACTGCAGGGAAGGAGGAAGAAGGGAAGGCCACCTATTGCGTGGATCCAAGGAATCAACGAGGCCAAGACGCAGTGGGAAATAGAAGAATATATATGCATGAACAGACAGGAATGGAAAAATGTATTAAATCAAATTTGTTAAAGGCTGAGGATTTGGGTGCCGGAAAAATGTTTCATTCAAAAAGCCAGTTTAATAATTAAAATTAAAATACAAACAATAAAAATAATGATGATGATGATGATGATGATGATGATGGTGATGATGATGATGATGATGATGATGATGATGATGATGATGATGATGATGATGATGATGATGATGATGATGTGCAGTTGCTAAGGTTCGCTTTCATCATTTCCACGCAAGTGTGAGACGGTTCGTGTCATATCTATCAAGTACACAAGAAAAGTAAACTGCCTGCTCATTTTCAACGTTACTGTACACAAATACAACAGGTCATCCCTACAGAAAGGATTTTTAAAGCTGTGCTCTGATCAGATGTTCTACATGTCCAAATAAAAGCTGCATGACCCAGACACCTTACAGTTTCAACCTTCACATGTCACCTTGCCAACTACGTCCCTTGCATCAAAATCAGCCAACTAAATTTGTAAGGTGGTGGCATGTATCGGCTTACAGCAAGTATATGTATGTAACAATCTCATTATGTAGGTAGGTGTGTGTGTGTCTGGGGAGGACACATGTACACACCGCGGACATTTTACTTAAAACCTAGTTTCTTCTCGACGGGCATCTACAAAAACCTATGTTTTATCCAGTTCTATTTATCTCGTAAATGGTGGAAGAGCTACAGAACCGCAGTCTATGCTCTCCCAAGTCACTTTCCACTTAAAACGTCCAACATTTTTAACTTATCTCTGAAAATTAAGTATTTGTTCACAATACTTTAACGTTAGAAAGTGGCACGTATGCTTCTTCTAATGGAGGACTTACAAGCCAGTGTCTAGAGTCAGACGTCTGTCAGGGAACACAGGAACCTATGTACCAGACAGAGTGAACACCTGCAAGTATGAGAGTGAGGAAGTGATTACCCTCCCCTTATGTAGGACTTACAAGCCAGTGCCTAGAGTCAGACGTCTGTCAGGGATCACAGGAACCTATGTACCAGACAGAGTGAACACCTGCAAGTATGAGAGTGAGGAAGTGATTACCCTCCCCTTATGTAGGACTTACAAGTCAGTGTCTAGAGTCAGACGTCTGTCAGGGAACACAGGAACCTATGTACCAGACAGAGTGAATACCTGCAAGTATGAGAGTGAGGAAGTGATTCCCCTCCCCTTATGTAGGACTTACAAGACAGTGTCTAGAGTCAGACGTCTGTCAGGGAACACAGGAACCTATGTACCAGACAGAGTGAACACCTGCAAGTATGAGAGTGAGGAAGTGATTACCCTCCCCTTATGTAGGACTTACAAGCCAGTGCCTAGAGTCAGACGTCTGTCAGGGAACACAGGAACCTATGTACCAGACAGAGTGAACACCTGCAAGTATGAGAGTGAGGAAGTGATTACCCTCCCCTTATGTAGGACTTACAAGCCAGTGTCTAGGGTCAGACGTCTGTCAGGGAACACAGGAACCTATGTACCAGACAGAGTGAACACCTGCAAGTATGAGAGTGAGGAAGTGATTACCCTCCCCTTATGTAGGACTTACAAGCCAGTGTCTAGAGTCAGACGTCTGTCAGGGAACACAGGAACCTATGTACCAGACAGAGTGAACACCTGCAAGTATGAGAGTGAGGAAGTGATTACCCTCCCCTTATGTAGGACTTACAAGACAGTGTCTAGGGTCAGACGCCTGTCAGGGAACACAGGAACCTATGTACCAGACAGAGTGAACACCTGCAAGTATGAGAGTGAGGAAGTGATTACCCTCCCCTTATGTAGGACTTACAAGACAGTGTCTAGGGTCAGACGCCTGTCAGGGAACACAGGAACCTATGTACCAGACAGAGTGAACACCTGCAAGTATGAGAGTGAGGAAGTGATTCCCCTCCCCTTATGTAGGACTTACAAGACAGTGTCTAGGGTCAGACGCCTGTCAGGGAACACAGGAACCTATGTACCAGACAGAGTGAACACCTGCAAGTATGAGAGTGAGGAAGTAATTACACTCCCCTTATGTAGGACTTACAAGACAGTGTCTAGAGTCAGACGTCTGTCAGGGAACACAGGAACCTATGTACCAGACAGAGTGAACACCTGCAAGTATGAGAGTGAGGAAGTGATTATCCTCCCCTTATGTAGGACTTACAAGTGAGTGTCTAGAGTCAGACGTCTGTCAGGGAACACAGGAACCTATGTACCAGACAGAGTGAACACCTGCAAGTATGAGAGTGAGGAAGTGATTACCCTCCCCTTATGTAGGACTTACAAGTCAGTGTCTAGAGTCAGACGTCTGTCAGGGAACACAGGAACCTATGTACCAGACAGAGTGAACACCTGCAAGTATGAGAGTGAGGAAGTGATTACCCTCCCCTTATGTAGGACTTACAAGCCAGTGTCTAGAGTCAGACGTCTGTCAGGGAACACAGGAACCTATGTACCAGACAGAGTGAACACCTGCAAGTATGAGAGTGAGGAAGTGATTACCCTCCCCTTATGTAGGACTTACAAGTGAGTGTCTAGAGTCAGACGTCTGTCAGGGAACACAGGAACCTATGTACCAGACAGAGTGAACACCTGCAAGTATGAGAGTGAGGAAGTGATTACCCTCCCCTTATGTAGGACTTACAAGTCAGTGTCTAGGCTCAGACGCCTGTCAGGGAACACAGGAACCTATGTACCAGACAGAGTGAACACCTGCAAGTATGAGAGTGAGGAAGTGATTACCCTCCCCTTATGTAGGACCTACAAGTGAGTGTCTAGAGTCAGACGTCTGTCAGGGAACACAGGAACCTATGTACCAGACAGAGTGAACACCTGCAAGTATGAGAGTGAGGAAGTGATTACCCTCCCCTTATGTAGGACTTACAAGTGAGTGTCTAGAGTCAGACGTCTGTCAGGGAACACAGGAACCTATGTACCAGACAGAGTGAACACCTGCAAGTATGAGAGTGAGGAAGTGATTACCCTCCCCTTATGTAGGACTTACAAGCCTGTGCCTAGAGTCAGACGCCTGTCAGGGAACACAGGAACCTATGTACCAGACAGAGTGAACACCTGCAAGTATGAGAGTGAGGAAGTGATTACCCTCCCCTTATGTAGGACTTACAAGCCTGTGCCTAGAGTCAGACGCCTGTCAGGGAACACAGGAACCTATGTACCAGACAGAGTGAACACCTGCAAGTATGAGAGTGAGGAAGTGATTACCCTCCCCTTATGTAGGACTTACAAGTCAGTGTCTAGAGTCAGACGTCTGCCAGGGAACACAGGAACCTATGTACCAGACAGAGTGTACACCTGCAAGTATGAGAGTGAGGAAGTGATTACCCTCCCCTTATGTAGGACTTACAAGACAGTGTCTAGAGTCAGACGCCTGTCAGGGAACACAGGAACCTATGTACCAGACAGAGTGAACACCTGCAAGTATGAGAGTGAGGAAGTGATTACCCTCCCCTTATGTAGGACTTACAAGCCAGTGCCTAGAGTCAGACGTCTGTCAGGGAACACAGGAACCTATGTACCAGACAGAGTGAACACCTGCAAGTATGAGAGTGAGGAAGTGATTACCCTCCCCTTATGTAGGACTTACAAGCCTGTGTCTAGAGTCAGACGTCTGTCAGGGAACACAGGAACCTATGTACCAGACAGAGTGAACACCTGCAAGTATGAGAGTGAGGAAGTGATTACCCTCCCCTTATGTAGGACTTACATGCCAGTGCCTGGGGTCAGGCGCCTGTCGGGGAACACAGGAACCTATGTACCAGACAGAGTGAACACCTGCAAGTATGAGAGTGAGGAAGTGATTACCCTCCCCTTATGTAGGACTTACAAGCCAGTGCCTAGGGTCAGACGTCTGTCGGGGAACACAGGAACCTATGTACCAGACAGAGTGAACACCTGCAAGTATGAGGGTGGGGAAGAGATTACACTCCCCTTATGTAGGACTTACAAGTCAGTGTCTAGAGTCAGACGTCTGTCAGGGAACACAGGAACCTATGTACCAGACAGAGTGAACACCTGCAAGTATGAGGGTGGGGAAGAGATTACACTCCCCTTATGTAGGACTTACAAGTCAGTGTCTAGAGTCAGACGTCTGTCGGGGAACACAGGAACCTATGTACCAGACAGAGTGAACACCTGCAAGTATGAGGGTGGGGAAGAGATTACACTCCCCTTATGTAGGACTTACAAGTCAGTGTCTAGAGTCAGACGTCTGTCGGGGAACACAGGAACCTATGTACCAGACAGAGTGAACACCTGCAAGTATGAGGGTGGGGAAGAGATTACACTCCCCTTATGTAGGACTTACAAGTCAGTGTCTAGAGTCAGACGTCTGTCGGGGAACACAGGAACCTATGTACCAGACAGAGTGAACACCTGCAAGTATGAGGGTGGGGAAGAGATTACACTCCCCTTATGTAGGACTTACAAGTCAGTGTCTAGAGTCAGACGTCTGTCGGGGAACACAGGAACCTATGTACCAGACAGAGTGAACACCTGCAAGTATGAGGGTGGGGAAGAGATTACACTCCCCTTATGTAGGACTTACAAGTCAGTGTCTAGAGTCAGACGTCTGTCGGGGAACACAGGAACCTATGTACCAGACAGAGTGAACACCTGCAAGTATGAGGGTGGGGAAGAGATTACACTCCCCTTATGTAGGACTTACAAGCCAGTGTCTAGAGTCAGACGTCTGTCAGGGAACACAGGAACCTATGTACCAGACAGAGTGAACACCTGCAAGTATGAGGGTGAGGAAGTGATTACCCTCCCCTTATGTAGGACTGTCAGGGAACACAGGAACCTATGTACCAGACAGAGTGAACACCTGCAAGTATGAGAGTGAGGAAGTGATTACCCTCCCCTTATGTAGGACTTACATGCCAGTGTCTAGGGTCAGACGCCTGTCGGGGAACACAGGAACCTATGTACCAGACAGAGTGAACACCTGCAAGTATGAGAGTGAGGAAGTGATTACCCTCCCCTTATGTAGGACTTACAAGCCAGTGCCTGGGGTCAGGCGCCTGTCGGGGAACACAGGAACCTATGTACCAGACAGAGTGAACACCTGCAAGTATGAGAGTGAGGAAGTGATTACCCTCCCCTTATGTAGGACTTACAAGCCAGTGCCTGGGGTCAGGCGCCTGTCGGGGAACACAGGAACCTATGTACCAGACAGAGTGAACACCTGCAAGTATGAGAGTGAGGAAGTGATTACCCTCCCCTTATGTAGGACTTACAAGCCAGTGCCTGGGGTCAGGCGCCTGTCGGGGAACACAGGAACCTATGTACCAGACAGAGTGAACACCTGCAAGTATGAGAGTGAGGAAGTGATTACCCTCCCCTTATGTAGGACTTACAAGCCAGTGTCTAGAGTCAGACGTCTGTCAGGGAACACAGGAACCTATGTACCAGACAGAGTGAACACCTGCAAGTATGAGGGTGGGGAAGAGATTACACTCCCCTTATGTAGGACTTACATGCCAGTGTCTAGGGTCAGACGCCTGTCGGGGAACACAGGAACCTATGTACCAGACAGAGTGAACACCTGCAAGTATGAGGGTGGGGAAGAGATTACACTCCCCTTATGTAGGACTTAGAAGTCTGTACCTAGGATCGGACGCCTGTCGGGGAGCACAGGAACCTATGTACCAGACAGAGTGAACACCTGCAAGTATGAGAGTGAGGAAGTGATTACCCTCCCCTTATGTAGGACTTACAAGCCAGTGCCTGGGGTCAGGCGCCTGTCGGGGAACACAGGAACCTATGTACCAGACAGAGTGAACACCTGCAAGTATGAGAGTGAGGAAGTGATTACCCTCCCCTTATGTAGGACTTACAAGCCAGTGCCTGGGGTCAGGCGCCTGTCGGGGAACACAGGAACCTATGTACCAGACAGAGTGAACACCTGCAAGTATGAGAGTGAGGAAGTGATTACCCTCCCCTTATGTAGGACTTACAAGCCAGTGTCTGGGGTCAGGCGCCTGTCGGAGAGCACAGGAACCTATGTACCAGACAGAGTGAACACCTGCAAGTATGAGAGTGAGGAAGTGATTACCCTCCCCTTATGTAGGACTTACAAGCCAGTGCCTAGGATCAGACGCCTGTCGGAGAGCACAGGAACCTATGGATCGGACAGAGTGAACACCTGCAAGTATGAGAGTGAGGAAGTGATTCCCCTCCCCTTATGTAGGACTTACAAGTCTGTACCTAGGATCAGACGCCTGTCGGGGAGCACAGGAACCTATGGATCGGACAGAGTGAACACCTGGAAGCGGGTGGTCAGCCAAGCACCAGGTATGATAGCGAGGAAGAGCGAGATATGAAATGCAAGCGAAATCGATGTATGGAAAAGTGACAAAGGAAAAGTTGGTGGAATAAGTGACGGGGGAAACCGGAGAACCCGGAGAAAACCCGCCCAGACGCCTCTTCGGCACGTATGCTTCATATTTTATATTTACATTTACTGAGAGCGCTGTTTTTGCTTTGTGGAGACACCAAATGTCTGTTTTGGTTCGTTCTACTCTTTTTCATACCAACAGCATAACTTGTTAACCACACCGAACGGGGTGGTTTAGACGGTTCAGTCAGTGACCCGCATTCGGGAGTTCGCGGGTTCGATACCAGCAGCCGGCTTACTTCAGTCACGGGGTCTTCGGGGTTTCCCAAGCTCGCCTGTCCCTCCATTTCACTACACTTCCCAATTATTCCTTTCACTCTTCATCTGGCTGATCTCTTTCAGGGTAGTAAGTGTCGGCGAGGATCTCGGCGTTGCATGGCACGGAAAAAACGATGCCATCTGGTCATCTTTGTCCTTTGGTAGGGCGGTCTCCGAACCCCTGCCGGTGGGTGGAATGTCGATTGCACTAGCCACCACAGAGGAGTTTCAATCTCCAAATGGTAGGGACCCTGCCTTCTGCCGTCGTGACTCCTTGGGTCCTCTCGCCTCATCCTTCTCCCCGGGGGACAAGGGGTACAGCCACAAAAGATCTTCAAGGCAGACGTGCCGAATCTCCCTCACCAAGTCCTACGCTATCCTATGAACCAAAGTTGGAACGCAATTTTGACACATCCTATCAAAAGTCAGAGCCCCGACCGTTTTGTGTCGTCAACTGCAGAAATGGTGAAGTTTTGCGAAATGTAAACACAAACTGTTTAATTTTACTGAAGCACTTACGAGAAAATATTAACTAAAAGTATCATGATTAGCATTTTGGTTAAAGTTAGTACTCTTTGCATTCATTATGCTAAATAAGTGATAAACAAATATTCCTTCATAATTTTAGCAGTGAATTGAAAACGTCTGTGTCAAGAGTGCTACGTATATGGGCCTAACCCGTCCTTCAGCGCCAATTTGGGTGTGTTCGACTCTACCCAACTCCACATAGTCACAACCAGAGAAAACCCAGTAGTTTGTAGTGTGCGTTCACCAACAAAAATACAACTTAAGCATGTTGGAAAACAGGAAATCGTCAGGAAATGGATGATTTTCAGAAGAAATGAAAATTAATAAGGGATTAAGAAAAGGATGCAGTTTGTCTCCGCAGTGTTTTAATATACATGGACGAAATTCTTAGAGGAGTACATGGTAAAATACCTTCATAAATAAAAATAAATAGAAATAATACAATGAATATGCTACTATATGCTGATATAATAATTCAAGAAGCAGAAAATAGTTTACAGAGAAGTGTTTTTCAACTGGGGAATGTACTGAGAGAATATAGTCTTCAAATATCAACCAACAAAACGAAAATGATGGCCTTTCAAGGAAAGTAGGTACCCTTACAGATCCAAAATAGTGATAAATAACACAGTGCTGGAACAAGTACACAAGTTTAATTATTTAGGATGCAATATAATATATCAGAATATCCAAGACCTAAACAATAAAGTAAGTAAATTCCAGAACAGTTGTGGAATATTAGCAAGAACATTAAAAAGAAAAAGAAAAGGAACAAGCTTAAAATTTTACAAAACAGTGGGGATTCCAACGTTAATATATGGTTCTCAAACATGGACGATAAAGGAAAAAGTATGGGATAAAATAAATGACATACCTTAGAGCCATAAAAGGATATACAATAATGGATCAAATAAAAAATGAAGAAATAAGAGAACTAGGTATTTGCCCAATAAATGATAAAATAAAGCAATATAGGAAAAGCTGGAGAAATCATTTGCAAAGGATGGACAATACCCGATATCCCAAAATGGCATACAATTGCCAACCATATGGGAGGAGAGATGTTGGAAGCTGGAGAGAGACTTGAGGCCGGAATAGGAGAAGTCTCCTAGTCCATGAAGTGTTGATGATGTTGTTTGAAACAAATTAGAAGAAAGTCCTTTGAACTTCACAGGAAAACGCAACCGCTAAGTGGGGCAAGATACCTGAAAGGAAGAGAAAATCCATTACAAATGTAAGTGCTATATTTTTGCGCGGAGTTATTTGCCACCAGATGGCACAGAATTACCCCACCTTTACCGTATATGGCCATACGACACTTGAGGAACAAAATAACAAACCGGTCCTCATGATTTTCAAAAGCTTGTCATTTCACCCAGGAGAACATCTTTTAATGTTAACCTTACGATTTCTTCTTCTGCGTTTCTTTTAAACTCTTAACCCTACTTCATTGGGGTCTTATGGAATGTAATGTGCACATAACTGTACCAGCCGGAAGTGCGATACCTACTTCCCAACTACATATACCTAGCAGGGAGTATGTTCCGCTATCAACTGTACTGTCTTTCACACAAGTAAATACCCATCTGCAGTGAGACCTGCGCGAAGGGTCACCTAATTCTCAGGCGTGCTTGCATAGGTGGTATGAGAATTAAATTAGTCATATGCTTCCCTTGCTGTTCGGAGGACATGGCAGCCATGTCACCTCGTGGCTTTGAAAAGCAATATTTCAGCAATCCTTCTACATTAACGGGCAAACACTGCAGATTCAACTTCAGTGCAAACATTCCCCTGGAGGAAACCTGTTCTTATGGTGTTTCCATTAGAACTAAGAAAGATCCCAGTGTTGGGTGCTAGACTTACAGCGTTCGCTATAAGGCGTGTTCCTTCAAATCAACAGTGTGGGCTGACATTGGTTCGAATCAATTTAACATTTTTATTTCCCTTTTTTTGTTTCTTAACGGGAACATCATTTCTATAACGCGTGCGGAATTATACAAACTAATGGAACGTGAATGCTTCATAAGATGTCAATTGCAATTGCCGAAAATAAAGCAAGCAACACGCCTACCTCGACTGTCAATCATTCCTACCCAAATTAATATTTCACTTTAAGTATTCACATTCAAAAACACCTCTATAAATTTCGTAGACTAATACCATATTAAAACAAACTACATTGTAATAATGTAAGATACAATAGTGCAAATTACAAGATCTGGATATCAATGAATAATGTAATTAACGATACATTAAACGGAAGAGAATGTAGTTGCAGATTACTCGAGGGTGAAGCAACCTTTGCACCCAGCAAGGTTGTCATGTCGTTTATTTCCAAGCAGACACAACGTTGCCATGTCCCCATTAACTCAATTTCTAGCAGTGTCCTGCATCCGATTCTCCATTCCTGATAAAAAGCTGTAGGGAATTGAACACGTTCGTTAATTTTGTATTTCAGAAAATAAACATGTGAAAGGCGAGGATCGAACTCTCGGCAGCCAGAAGTTCTGAATTTCACAGTTAACGGCTCTGCTTCACTTGGGCATTCGTGCTGTAAGCTTGTTGTTTCTAATTAAGTGTAGAAAAAACTGAAGGAGAAAGATAAGTCAGTTCATTCTTAAGAGAAATTTGTACGTTTTTATTAAAATGTTGTTGATTTACGCACGCAAAAGCCTAGTTCATATTTCTTGAAATCTTTTCAACGACAGCTTGGAAAGCCGAATAGTTTAGGAACTCTGTTCACAACTTTTATTTATGTGTGCAAGTGATCTGTGTAGTTGGAGCGAAAATGGTTTTGTATCACAGCTAAAAACTGGTTCAATGGCTTGACTGAGGAATTTCCATTCACCATCTTGTGCGGTAACGTGGCCCGGTTTGCATGAACAATTTATTACTAATAATTAAACAATTATCTTGTCATACATCTGAGGTAATGGATTATTGCAAAGTTGCAACAAATATGGAATGTGGATCGACAGGTGATAACGTCATATTGTACGATTTCATTTGGCATGACTTTGATCATGGCGTCTTGCTCAATGTCCTCCAAGATATTCTGTTTTAGAGTCATCAGCTCCTTCTGCTACAGCTATGCCATCTAGCTGAGAGCTGTTTTCAGTGGAGCTTATTTTCTTCAGTCCTACGTGGTAGTGGTTATGGTAGTTGTAGAATAAGGTTTCCTTTTATATCTGCTTCATTTTCATCGAGATAAACATTTGCAGAAATAACTCTATTACACATACGAAAGAACCACAGTGAAATGTTTAAGACCAGGACGCTATATGGTAGCCTTAAAATGTCCTTTCCATGCAATTGCGAGAAACAACTGAACGTCAACAAGACTTAAAATGTATGACAAAGCAATGAGCAATTCGATACATTGCTAACAAGTATCTTCGGAAATGGCATATGCCACAAAAAAGTTATTTCAAAAAATGGTATGTTTTAAAAATATCTACACTTGTTGTACAGCACATTTTCGTCTGTCACTCAAGTTGATCAGTTACACTGCATACCTTCATCTTTTCACCCGGCTTTGACGCGCCTCATGTTAACCATTAGAGTAGGACAATACTGCCAGATATTCATAGGGACAAAACCAAGCCCTGCAATTTAATCTGACTGGATTTCGAACCTTGATCCGCAGCATGAAGGAAAAGGACTCTGCCCCCACACCATGGTCTCTCTCTCTCTCTCTCTCTCTCTCTCTCTCTCTCTCTCTCTCTCTCTCTCTCTCTCTCTCTCAAAAGATAGATAATATTTGTATTGTTTCTAAACTTGTCCAGCTATAATGTGGACGTCAATGGCAGCCACTAACAAGGGAGGATGCACCCCTCGTGAAACCTCTGGCTTGCTGTTTCACTCAAGTGAAAGTGTTAAATAAACAGTTAGAGAAGCATCACATTCTTCACAGAACAGAAATACGAGTACACAAAAATATCAATTAATCATACTGGATTATTAACCAACGCGTCTTAAATGAATGATAAAAAGTAACAAGTATTAACCATTAAATTATTTCTTGTTTTCACCAAATTTCACGTGTGCGATAATCAATTTATTGTTATAGACCAGGGATGCCCAAACTTGTCTCTTTGTATAACCTTACGTAATGAGCTGTTGTACCCCACTCCACTCCTTCAGTATCCAGTGACGGACACAAACAAGCGATTCCATGGCAGTTTCTAAGTCATACCCTGCATTTTCTGGGAATGTCCTCGGGAGACCTCTTCATTCTGGATGATTTTGGCATAAATGGTGAACAATAAGAGACAGACAAAAGCTGTTAAAACACACAATTCCTGTCACATACTTCGTTTTTCTTTTGATATTCCGAGATATTCTTTATTTGCTTGAATATGCCAATATTTATACGTAGGAATATGTTATTCGTTTTTTTATTCCTTGGCCTTGCAAAGGGAACGGGATTTCAAAGGCATCGCCTAGCAACCAGCTCTTAACACATCGCTATTGCTTATAGCCTACTGTATCCCCATATCCCCCTTGTACCCAGAAGAAAAATAGCAATAGGATACTTTCTGAAAATGCTTATGTCGATTACAAAGAAGTAGACGGAGAAATAAGCATTTGCAAGAATAGTGTGTATAAGAGTGAGTATAGCTCTACATATATTTGCGAACAGAGTTTCTCCAAATTGAACTATGCTAAAAGTCTGTACTGCAATATGTTACGCGACGATCACTTGGTGGCTCTTCTAGGACTATGCACTTCGACATTGTCGCCAGATATTAATAGACTTCTTAAACGTAAGTACTACCAAAACAAGTCACTAATGAACGGATGTGAAGCACATGAGATTTGAAACTGCTTTAGTAAATCAAACGCAACGTACATGTACTCAACCCGCCACTGCAACACAATGCACGGGTGGGGGTTCAAGTCCACTTATGGTGGAAGGAGGTAAACCCAAACTCCCCTCTTTCGCAAACGTTCAACATCGCTGTTGTACATTATTTAACAAGTTTCTTATTATATTTTATATTGTTTACGAAGATATGGATATTGTGCAATTAAGTCTGAAACATGATTTATGTGTGTAAATGTAAGACATCTTAGATAAAAGAATTACTACGCACATTTCAAGTGTTTTCTGTAAGTTAGTCACGCGTTTAACAAAATTAAAATATTTATTTTATGTAATTTTGATTATTGTGCGATGTCTGGCGAATTTTAGCAATATTCTGGGGTTGATTTCTGTGCGACTTCCTACCATATTTAACACAGATTCACAGTTAAGAGGAAATCAGAATAAATAGACTTTCAGTGAAGTTCGCTACAAATATCTCTTGATGGTATCTAATGAGTGTAGTTATATTTAGTACTGCAGGCGCTGATATATGTAATGTCCACTCTTACTAACGGTTCTGTCACAGTCCAGTCCGTTTATCTACTCTTTTCAACCATTTATCTCTGTCGCTCTAAGGCCACAAGCACAACGAGATTGCATACTACTCAATATCAAAACTTCAAAATTTGCTTATTCCATTGTTATGAGCACCACTTCCAAACGGAGAACATTAAGAGGGGCTATGAAGTGGGTGATATTGCGATATAAATAAACATTTACAAAAAGCAACAAAAACTGTTAGGACGTCTCTGAGGCAAGTGGACAACTAAGCTGATTTTCGCCTCTCTGTCTGTGCGTGCGTGTGCGTTCAACATAAATCAAAAGGGAAAAGTTGGTGAAAACCAAAGTTAATATTTAAATTTAATATCTTTCAATGATGCAACACCAAGATTTTGAAGAAAATTCCTCCACCCTATACATGGAATTTTTTTTATTTTTTTTTAAATTGATTTTTTTTTCTTTCAAAAATGGCTCTAACGATTTCGATTAAAATGCCATATTATTTAAGATATTTGTATGGCAAATGAAATGTATAGCCCACGTAGTCCTGTTTACTCTGGATGGCTTTAGTATAACTGGTAAACCGTAAGAGATAGACCAAATCTTACTGTACATCCAAATGATTGCTGTGGAGTGAACCATTTTGGAAATATTCCTCGTTATTTGTGCGAGTTTTGCAAAACTTTTCTCAAATGGAAGGTTGTTATTCACTTTTTAATCTCTTGGCCTTGCAAAGAGAACGGAATTTGAAAACTTTGAAGGATTTGACTATCGCTAAAAGCCTACATATTGCCATATTCCCCTTGTACCTACATGAAGTAGACAGAGAAATAAGGGTTTGTAAGAACAGAGAAGGTCAGGTGAGTGCAACACGTCAGTCAGATGGTTGGCCGGTGGAATGCTGCAGTCCAGTAAATGGATTATCGCACTCACTCGAGCACTGATTTCTGGTACAGGAGACAGCTTGGTCATGTCAAGACTATGCAATCCTATAGAACAATTCATTCAAATCAATAAATGTTAAGTACAAATTCAGCTCGCACAGAATTCAACAAACTATATTACAATTACATTAAGGTTCCAAAAGTAGTTTAACCTTGGCAGTGTTTAACCACCCAATTTTACTACATGTGGCGCCGCAGGTGGTGACATTGAAGATACACACAATCAAGATGGAGCACCGGTTAAATGAGATGACGGTAAACCAGAGAACCCGGAGGAAACCCGCCCCCTTGCGCCGCTTTGTCCACCACAAAGAGAGACGAATGGTCTAACCACTCGGCCACGGCGTGGCCTTTGCAATCTGTGAAGAATGTTTAATGGTAAGGTGTGTGTTAGAGTTCACAATGGGGATAGTGCGTTAGTCCAGTACAGACATGGGCATGGGCATGAGAGCAGAGCTAGCGATTGAACTGGCCACATTCTCTTGCTCAGTGACGAAGGTTGTTTTGATACAACACGCGCAGTGTGGCTTCGTTCCACCTGCGCGGCAGTAATCATTTCTTCGCTGCTAATAACTATTTTGTTTATTTTAAACATAGTTTGCATACAATAAATATTAGTCACCTACTGTGGTTAGGCAAATTACATCATCTTCGTGTTTATATGCTTCATTTATCTTATGCACGTAATATCCTTATGATTAACACACTAAATTGTTCCTCTTTCACAAACAAAGCAGTAAAGTTCCATTGCGATTTAGCCTTAAAGTTTTTAAAACTATTTGATCAACATAATAATTGGTTTTAAACTTAATATTGTGTTCAAACTTTGAAACACAAATAGAGTAGCTTATATTAAACAAATTAATAAGAAACTAAACCCCTAAAAAGTGGAATCATATTGTCCCTTTATATGTTTACAAATACGAGTATTCAGGAAATACCTTCTGAAATTGTAAAATAAATACCCGTAAGATCACCAAAGTTTGATTTATGCTTCTGATTATAGTGGTATTTGATACTGTAATGCTTTATACTTGCAAATTGCAAACCGCATATTAAGGATACGCATCTTTGTAAAAAGGCTAAAAACTTCAAAAATTGCCAAAAATGGATTTTTGTTTTATCAAATAGTATAAATCTTCTGCTTTATTTTCATATGCTTTTTATAGCCTTACGGCCTTCTTAACTATGCCACGTGGCCGTCTAACTGATTACCTGTAAGTAGTTATGTCCATTTAAATCCATACAGTTCCATTATCCTTGCTATGACTTCAAACTTAGTTTTTCCATGTTTTTATTTTTAACACTATTTGCTCTTTAAAATGCTCCACACGATGCAATTTTCAGTACTTATGCATGAAATTTGGTGTATCTGCTTAAAAATGACATTAAAAAGAAATGATGAGATATTTTTTTCATAATGTAAATAACTGCTGAGTAATTAAATATTAAAGTTTACATTTCGAAATTTAAATGAAAAGAATAATGAATTTAAACTTTAAAATTTATTTTTATCCAAACTAATAACAAGATTAAGAAGTTATCTCATCAATTTACTAACATTCTATTACAGAATATAACTGAAAATTATTAAGCTTTTCAAATCAAAATTGCATCATGGGGAACCATTTATACAAATATTAAAAAATATAATAAAATATTAATATGTTAGCAACTAATCTGACTAAATGTATGGAATTTAGCACAGGTACTCCTCACTATACAGTGATTGTTGTGTTAAAATTTCAAATCAATCCAATGAAAACTGTAGATTTTCAAAATTACACAGATGGGTACCTTTGAACAACAAACTTTCGAGTTTTTTTGTAACTTGTAACAAATTCTCATTACCACTCTTCATGAAACAGACGAAGCCATATTCGCCACTGAACGAGGCGTGTCGGAAGCTGAGCCGATTTTGCCCATGCCTGGTCCCGTGTTGCCAATGAGGGAGCGTATGGCTCAAGGACCACTGGGGTCTTCTTTCCTTACTATGCAGCTTGTCTGTTGGACCCTGTTTAGCTACTTTATTTCTCAACGCGCCTTTCTATATTGGGCGATTTTTACGCCCGGAAAAAATTAAAAAAACTATAGCCTTCCCCCAGGTTTGAGCCCACGACCTCTGTTAGTCCTAGACCACGGAGGTTGGCTAAGAGAAGTGTAGTGAAGGTATGGACTAATGTGGGTCAATCTCTCAAACAAATGCCGCAATTGCGGCTTCAATGGCGGTTTACAACTTCCTGACGGTCGACTCCAAGGAAACCGCGCTTATCTCTCTAATTCTTCAAATGTTCTGGAACAGCGGTTGGTTTTTGCCCAGACTCGTCTTACGTAATGCACATAAAATTGTGGGGAGCGCCAAACATGACGTCATCTCCGGCCATACCTGTTGGCAGTTTTTCCTTCCTCTCCCATTTGTGCGTACTCCTGGAGTTACCTTGAACGAGTTCCTGTTTGCATTTCCAAATTTCTTTTCCAGGTATCCAAAATGAAAAAATACCTTCATTAACCAAAGTATAATACTTTAACACTTCGGTCCACTCCATCCTGTATGGGAATCTTAGTTGCTCATTTTCCCGCCTGTTTTTAAACCAGTATTAATTCTCCTCATTTTGTTTTGTGCACGAGAGCACTGCAGTAAATTTCACCGCTCTCTCTATTGGTGTGTTCGCACGTCCAATGCATTTATTGCCTGCCCTCAATTGCACTGGTTTAGCGGTGTTTAACCAAATAACCAACTAGGGTTACCTCAAAGAAATTGGGGAACATTCAAGTCAGATTGTTCTACTCAACCAGGATTTGAACCAAAGCCCTATACAGTCGTGTCGCGGGTCTCTTGGAACCACAGATGTATCTTTCATTACACATTGATACACCACATGAATGTCGTGATGCTTTTGTTTTCTGGGAGTTAGATTTAGAAAGCTTTGAAAATAAGTTAGCTAAAGTAAACCTTTCGTAGTGGCACTTAGAGTCTATATCGCACACTTTCATGGCAGCTCTACAGCCCAAGTCACGTCTAAACCCATGTCCTTCAACTGCGACGCCCTTGCTAATTGGGCTGGCCACTTAGCTCCTGCTATGCGAGGGGTCCAGGGTTTGATTCACAGCTGGTGTGTGCGAACTTCTCTCTAGCCAAGATTATTCCCTACCCTCTTCTGTGTGTGTGTGTGTGCGTGTGCGTGTGTGCGTGTGTGTGTGTGTGTGTGTGTGTGCGCGTGTGTGTGTGTGTGCGTGTGTGTGCGCGCGTGTTCTAATGTACTGGCCACCCAAAGACCCCAAACTCACTGTATACGAGTTAACACCAAAGTAAAGGTCGTCGATATGACCATTGAAGTTAAAGCCGGGCTATTAATGCAACAATTAAAAAAAGGAACTAGGAAACTTCCATGTTGCAGTCCCAGGACTTTCCCCATTGCTCAACAATCCAATATCCCCTTCGCACAAAGTTGTAACTGCTTTACGTTAAGCACGAAACATGTCTTCCAGCGAGTATGATTGTGGTTCCGTACATCTAGGTGTCCAAAACGATTATGTTTTAACTCAATACATAAGAGGCGGAATCAGGAACTGAAAAATTCTATGCTATAGCCGGGATTTGAACCACGGTTCAAGCAGCAGCTCGATAAGCGGTTGATCCGTGGTTCAAATCCCGGCTATGGCACTGAATTTTTCAGTTCCTGATTCCACCTCTAAAACATTGCCCACACACGGCTTGTGTGTTTAAAAACACCAGCAGTAAGCTTGTTGGCATAAATAAATAATAACTCAATATATTCTTATCTGCTTCTTCTTGCTCCGCTTATGTAGGACCTACAAGCCTAAGGTCAGATGCCTGTCAGGGAACAAAGGAGCCTATGGAGCCTTATGGAGCCTATGGAAGCAACGTCCTCCAACGTAATGTCATATCGGACGGTGAATGAAATGAGCCCGAGGTCCACGGAGCTTTAAGTTACCCGACATTCGCCTCCTCAGGATAAAAAACCTTACCCGGATAACTTCCCCTAAGCGAGATTCCAACTCGCGACCTCTTGGACGTGAGGCAGACACGCTGACCATCATGCTACCGAGGCATGCACCAGGTATGAGAGTGAGGAAGAGGATGATATGAAATGCAGGCGAAATCGATGAATGGAAAGGTGATGATGGAGCAATTGATGGAATGAGTGACGGGGGAAACGGAGAACCATGTGCTACTGTCTTCCTGAGACGTTTGCTCGTCAGAGGTCTACAATGCTCACCACCTGTGGCGCTGTATGCAGTAACAGCGGTACTATTCAAGAAACAAAAGAAAAGGAGAAAACACTGAAATGTGGCATTCCAGTTCCTCAGTTGTAACGGACGATTCAAAAGAGAATGTGTAGGTCTAGGCAACGTCTGCAGGAGTGTGAAGGTCAAGTTTGCATCACCCACACCCACGGGAATATTTGCAACTGCTTCCTAAGAGGTAATAAATATACCGATGAGATCAGCATTACCTTACCGCCGTATTGCTTCCATCACTGGATCCACTCCTACTTTCAACCAAAACAACATATCATGAACAACTCACTCACTTGATTTGTCATGCGTTCCTGTTATCTTCCAGACTGATTTGTGCGTTTGATTTAAACCCATGCTCAAGGCACAACTCGAACCCGAGCACGCCTCCATGGGTTTGTGGCTCAGTTGACTGGGGCACTGAACTATATAGAAATGTTACCTTGGTTCGAACCCTAACTGCAGTGCACAATGCTTCCGCGACTTCCATGCCACTGTACTGGTACATGTTTTGCATTTAACAATGGGAACTTTTCCCCTAGTCGGAGGCCTGGTTAGGGGTGCATCAGCCCCATGATGTCCTTGGGATACAATAATTTGAGAAACTACTTGATGCACAGTTAAGGGCTCTAGTCCCGGAAACCGCATCAAAGGCATGCAAGGTGATGCGGTATGCTGACCACATGCCCACCCCGTTACTCTACTTTGTTCATGATATGCAGACGGAGGCAGAGAAAGTAGCGGCCATGCAACTAAGGCTGTCGTGATAGGAGCGTTTTTATTTTAAGCTATGCCAATATAAGTATATTAAGTTAACCATTGGCTTATGTACCAGTAAAAAAGCAGTGTAACATTTTCTTGCAAACCTATTTTGTATTTCTACTAATTTCTCTTAATCCACTTTCCATTACTACGAATGTAGGAGCATCAGCAGTTTTGTGGGATTTGCGTTTATTAAAGGCAATGAATTGGCTTACCACGGAACACATTGAAACAACTGACGACTTCACATGCTTTCAAACAACTTTATTCATCACTTCGACGCTGTGATGGAAATGACGGGGTGAGAGACGGCGTGAGAGCGAGGATGACGGGGTGAGAGACGGGAAGAGACGGCGTGAGTGAGAGGGTGAGAGACGGCGTGAGTGAGAGAGTGAGAGACGGGAAGAGACGGCGTGAGTGAGAGGGTGAGAGACGGCGTGAGTGAGAGGGTGAGAGACGGCGTGAGTGAGAGGGTGAGAGACGGGAAGAGACGGCGTGAGTGAGAGGGTGAGAGACGGGAAGAGACGGCGTGAGTGAGAGGGTGAGAGACGGGAAGAGACGGCGTGAGTGAGAGGGTGAGAGACGGGAAGAGACGGCGTGAGTGAGAGGGTGAGAGACGGGAAGAGACGGGCTGAGTGAGAGGGTGAGAGACGGGAAGAGACGGGCTGAGTGAGAGGGTGAGAGACGGCGTGAGTGAGAGGGTGAGAGACGGCGTGAGTGAGAGCGTGAGAGACGGGAAGAGACGGCGTGAGTGAGAGGGTGAGAGACGGGAAGAGACGGGCTGAGTGAGAGGGTGAGAGACGGGAAGAGACGGGCTGAGTGAGAGGGTGAGAGACGGGAAGAGACGGCGTGAGTGAGAGGGTGAGAGACGGGAAGAGACGGCGTGAGTGAGAGGGTGAGAGACGGGAAGAGACGGTGTGAGTGAGAGGGTGAGAGACGGCGTGAGTGAGAGGGTGAGAGACGGCGTGAGTGAGAGGGTGAGAGACGGCGTGAGTGAGAGGGTGAGAGACGGGAAGAGACGGCGTGAGTGAGAGGGTGAGAGACGGGAAGAGACGGCGTGAGTGAGAGGGTGAGAGACGGCGTGAGTGAGAGGGTGAGAGACGGCGTGAGTGAGAGGGTGAGAGACGGGAAGAGACGGCGTGAGTGAGAGGGTGAGAGACGGCGTGAGTGAGAGGGTGAGAGACGGCGTGAGTGAGAGGGTGAGAGACGGTGTGAGTGAGAGGGTGAGAGACGGGAAGAGACGGCGTGAGTGAGAGAGTGAGAGACGGCGTGAGTGAGAGGGTGAGAGACGGGAAGAGACGGCGTGAGTGAGAGGGTGAGAGACGGCGTGAGTGAGGGTGAGAGACGGCGTGAGTGAGAGGGTGAGAGACGGCGTGAGTGAGAGGGTGAGAGACGGCGTGAATGAGAGGGTGTGAGACGGGAAGAGACGGCGTGAGTGAGAGGGTGAGAGACGGGAAGAGACGGCGTGAGTGAGAGGGTGAGAGACGGCGTGAGTGAGAGGGTGAGAGACGGGAAGAGACGGCGTGAGTGAGAGGGTGAGAGACGGCGTGAGTGAGAGGCTGAGAGACGGGAAGAGACGGCGTGAGTGAGAGGGTGAGAGACGGCGTGAGTGAGAGGGTGAGAGACGGCGTGAGTGAGAGGGTGAGAGACGGCGTGAGTGAGAGGGTGTGAGACGGGAAGAGACGGCGTGAGTGAGAGGGTGAGAGACGGGAAGAGACGGCGTGAGTGAGAGGGTGAGAGACGGCGTGAGTGAGAGGCTGAGAGACGGGAAGAGACGGCGTGAGTGAGAGGGTGAGAGACGGGAAGAGACGGCGTGAGTGAGAGGGTGAGAGACGGGAAGAGACGGCGTGAGTGAGAGGGTGAGAGACGGCGTGAGTGAGAGGCTGAGAGACGGCGTGAGTGAAGGGTGTGAGACGGGAAGAGACGGCGTGAGTGAGAGGGTGAGAGACGGGAAGAGACGGCGTGAGTGAGAGGGTGAGAGACGGCGTGAGTGAGAGGGTGAGAGACGGCGTGAGTGAGAGGCTGAGAGACGGCGTGAGTGAGAGGGTGTGAGACGGGAAGAGACGGCGTGAGAGACGGCGTGAGTGAGAGGGTGAGAGACGGCGTGAGTGAGAGGCTGAGAGACGGCGTGAGTGAGAGGCTGAGAGACGGCGTGAGTGAGAGGGTGTGAGACGGGAAGAGACGGCGTGAGTGAGAGGGTGAGAGACGGGAAGAGACGGCGTGAGTGAGAGGGTGAGAGACGGCGTGAGTGAGAGGGTGAGAGACGGGAAGAGACGGCGTGAGTGAGAGGGTGAGAGACGGCGTGAGTGAGAGGGTGAGAGACGGCGTGAGTGAGAGGGTGAGAGACGGCGTGAGTGAGAGGCTGAGAGACGGCGTGAGTGAGAGGGTGTGAGACGGGAAGAGACGGCGTGAGTGAGAGGGTGAGAGACGGGAAGAGACGGCGTGAGTGAGAGGGTGAGAGACGGCGTGAGTGAGAGGGTGAGAGACGGCGTGAGTGAGAGGGTGAGAGACGGCGTGAGTGAGAGGCTGAGAGACGGCGTGAGTGAGAGGGTGTGAGACGGGAAGAGACGGCGTGAGTGAGAGGGTGAGAGACGGCGTGAGTGAGAGGCTGAGAGACGGCGTGAGTGAGAGGGTGTGAGACGGGAAGAGACGGCGTGAGTGAGAGGGTGAGAGACGGCGTGAGTCAGAGGGTGAGAGACGGGAAGAGACGGCGTGAGTGAGAGGGTGAGAGACGGCGTGAGTGAGAGGGTGTGAGACGGGAAGAGACGGCGTGAGAGACGGCGTGAGTGAGAGGGTGAGAGACGGCGTGAGTGAGAGGCTGAGAGACGGCGTGAGTGAGAGGGTGTGAGACGGGAAGAGACGGCGTGAGTGAGAGGGTGAGAGACGGGAAGAGACGGCGTGAGTGAGAGGGTGAGAGACGGGAAGAGACGGCGTGAGTGAGAGGGTGAGAGACGGCGTGAGTGAGAGGGTGTGAGACGGGAAGAGACGGCGTGAGTGAGAGGGTGAGAGACGGGAAGAGACGGCGTGAGTGAGAGGGTGAGAGACGGGAAGAGACGGCGTGAGTGAGAGGGTGAGAGACGGCGTGAGTGAGAGGCTGAGAGACGGCGTGAGTGAGACGGGAAGAGACGGCGTGAGTGAGAGGGTGAGAGACGGGAAGAGACGGCGTGAGTGAGAGGGTGAGAGACGGCGTGAGTGAGAGGGTGAGAGACGGCGTGAGTGAGAGGGTGAGAGACGGCGTGAGTGAGAGGCTGAGAGACGGCGTGAGTGAGAGGCTGAGAGACGGCGTGAGTGAGAGGGTGTGAGACGGGAAGAGACGGCGTGAGTGAGAGGGTGAGAGACGGCGTGAGTGAGAGGGTGAGAGACGGCGTGAGTGAGAGGCTGAGAGACGGCGTGAGTGAGAGGGTGTGAGACGGGAAGAGACGGCGTGAGTGAGAGGGTGAGAGACGGGAAGAGACGGCGTGAGTGAGAGGGTGAGAGACGGCGTGAGTCAGAGGGTGAGAGACGGGAAGAGACGGCGTGAGTGAGAGGGTGAGAGACGGCGTGAGTGAGAGGGTGAGAGACGGCGTGAGTGAGAGGGTGAGAGACGGCGTGAGTGAGAGGCTGAGAGACGGCGTGAGTGAGAGGGTGTGAGACGGGAAGAGACGGCGTGAGAGACGGCGTGAGTGAGAGGGTGAGAGACGGCGTGAGTGAGAGGCTGAGAGACGGCGTGAGTGAGAGGGTGTGAGACGGGAAGAGACGGCGTGAGTGAGAGGGTGAGAGACGGGAAGAGACGGCGTGAGTGAGAGGGTGAGAGACGGGAAGAGACGGCGTGAGTGAGAGGGTGAGAGACGGCGTGAGTGAGAGGGTGTGAGACGGGAAGAGACGGCGTGAGTGAGAGGGTGAGAGACGGGAAGAGACGGCGTGAGTGAGAGGGTGAGAGACGGGAAGAGACGGCGTGAGTGAGAGGGTGAGAGACGGCGTGAGTGAGAGGGTGAGAGACGGGAAGAGACGGCGTGAGTGAGAGGGTGAGAGACGGCGTGAGTGAGAGGGTGAGAGACGGGAAGAGACGGCGTGAGTGAGAGGGTGAGAGACGGGAAGAGACGGCGTGAGTGAGAGGGTGAGAGACGGGAAGAGACGGCGTGAGTGAGAGGGTGAGAGACGGCGTGAGTGAGAGGGTGAGAGACGGGAAGAGACGGCGTGAGTGAGAGGGTGAGAGACGGGAAGAGACGGCGTGAGTGAGAGGGTGAGAGACGGGAAGAGACGGCGTGAGTGAGAGGGTGTGAGACGGGAAGAGACGGCGTGAGTGAGAGGGTGAGAGACGGGAAGAGACGGCGTGAGTGAGAGGGTGAGAGACGGGAAGAGACGGCGTGAGTGAGAGGGTGAGAGACGGGAAGAGACGGCGTGAGTGAGAGGGTGAGAGACGGGAAGAGACGGCGTGAGTGAGAGGGTGTGAGACGGGAAGAGACGGCGTGAGTGAGAGGGTGAGAGACGGGAAGAGACGGCGTGAGTGAGAGGGTGAGAGACGGGAAGAGACGGCGTGAGTGAGAGGGTGAGAGACGGGAAGAGACGGCGTGAGTGAGAGGGTGAGAGACGGGAAGAGACGGCGTGAGTGAGAGGGTGTGAGACGGGAAGAGACGGCGTGAGTGAGAGGGTGAGAGACGGGAAGAGACGGCGTGAGTGAGAGGGTGAGAGACGGGAAGAGACGGCGTGAGTGAGAGGGTGAGAGACGGGAAGAGATGGCGTGAGTGAGAGGGTGAGAGACGGGAAGAGACGGCGTGAGTGAGAGGGTGAGAGACGGGAAGAGACGGCGTGAGTGAGAGGGTGAGAGACGGGAAGAGACGGCGTGAGTGAGAGGGTGAGAGACGGGAAGAGACGGCGTGAGTGAGAGGGTGAGAGACGGGAAGAGACGGCGTGAGTGAGAGGGTGAGAGACGGGAAGAGACGGCGTGAGTGAGAGGGTGAGAGACGGGAAGAGACGGCGTGAGTGACGGCGAGTGACCTGGGGTGCGACATAGGGAGTGTTACTCTGAGTGACGTCGGGAGTGTGTGCTGTAGTGACTGGGAGTGACAGCTGAAGCGACCGCTGGGGTAACGGTGATCTTGACCGCGAAGGAAACCGGGGGCGTGGACGCGAGCGTGAGCGAGCGAGCGATGGTATGGGATGGGGTGCGGTTAGCGTGAGCGCGAGTGCGAGCCATTTGCGTGTGTACAGCATAACTCAAAAACCAAACTTGAATTGTTGAAATTTGTATCTTGAATGTTCTATTCCCACTGCACCTGTAAGAACGTATGCAATACAAATATTTCTACAAATGTTCGTCTCGACTAACATGAATTAGAGAAGAATAACATTTTATAAGAATAGTTTGTTCCAGAATAGGAAGAAAAAGTCTTGTAAACACATCTGTTAACCTCAAGAGTCGATTAATGACGTAAACATTATCAATCTCAGCTAAGCTTTTAGGAATTTCATTTTTCAATGACCTAGAAGCTTGCAGGAAATGTTTTAGCTTGAGGCCAGGTTGTGGAGTTTCCTGGAGACACGCTCCGTCATCCTACGTGACAAATGAGCTGGTCTCTTATCTTTAGCATTTCCTGTCTATCAATTCACCACATGCAGCGCAGTGCAGCTGCACTTCTCACAATATCTTCTTTCATCTAATACACTTATTTAAAAACTCATCCTTCTCAAGATTTCCACATTTTTACTTTCTTTAGTGGTAAGTAGAGGAAGTATTGTATTCCACCCAAAAATTCGATGTCGAGATTTCACCGGAAGTATGTTTTGGCGCCCCCTGACTCCTAAAAAAGCATTTTTAGAAAAAGGTCCGTGTGTGTGTGTCTCTGTCTGTCTGTCTGTGTGTGTGTGTGTGTGTGTGTGTGTGTGTGTGTGTGTGTGTGTGTGTGTGTGTGTCTGTCTGTCTGTCTGTCTGTGGACAGCATAACTCACAAACAAAAAGTCGGTTAAAAACCAAAGTTGGTATTTAAGTTTAATATCTTTCAAGGATGCTACATGAAGATTTTGAAGAAAATACCTTTTACATGGAAAATTTTTCGAAAATTTTTATTTTCTTGAAAATGGCTCTAACGATTTTCATTAAAATGCCATATGTTTAACATATTTGTATGACAAATGAAATGTATATTTTGAATTTTCTGGCTATAACCCATGTAGTCCTGTTTACTCAGGATGACTTTTGAATAACTTGTAAACGTAAGAGAAAAACAAAATCTCATTGTACAAAAAATGTAGATCTCGCTAAAACACACAATTTATGTCTGAATAAATTTTTTTGTAGAGTGAACCATTTCGGAGATATTCCTGTTATTTGTGTCAGTTTCGGAAAACTTAAATTTTCTTGAAATGCCACATCGTTGTTCCTTTTTTGATACAGTTAAGTGTGCAAAGAGAACGGGATCTCAAAGCTTTAAAACATTTGACTATCGCAGAAAGCCTACTGTATTCTCATATTCCCCTTGTACCTGCAAGGAAATGCACAATAAGAGAATTGTACAAATGTTTATCTCAACTAATACGAAGAAGATATAGGAATAAGAGTTTATAAGAATGGTTAGTACAAGAGTAGAGAAAGTCATATGAGTGCAACACATCAGATTTTTTAAAAAAACTAATCAGTTTTTCCTTGTTAAGTCCGATATGTACATACCTATATCACCGTGTTGAGAGGAGCTAGATCGCAGGAAATCACGTGACGTGGTGCTAACCACCAAACGGACATTTCAAAATAACTGCAACATTATGTGCAACTAGAACACTCCTTTGTAACATTATACTTCAACTATTGCCCAATAGTTACACAGCTGGAGGTATGCATAGGCCACACAACTAGACAGCCTATACATACAGCACTATCCTTACTGATATTTCCATATTAAATTAAATGAAAGCGCTAAGATTTTGACTAGAAGGCTACAACATTAAATAAACTGCGTTATGGTAAGCATGCTTCTAGAAAGCTTGCAATAGCCCAATTCTGGCGCTCTTTGACAGTGAAAGAGTACTAAGAATGTAAGCATAGAAACCACTAACAAACTGCTTGCATCAAACAACGCTTTCAGAGGCAAACTGCAACTCTTTCGTGTTGGCTCTCATATGTGGCGAATGCCGTGCAACAGAATATCTCCCAATATAAAAAGGGAAAGTCATTTTCAGAAATTGCCGATATTATTGGAAGAAGCTGGGTAACTGCAAACCATAATGACGCCATATAGAAACAAACTAATAGAGAAACGAGATGTTGATCACGAAGCTAACGCAAAGAGGAAAAACTACATTAACAAGGAGGGTCAAAAGAGATCCCAAATCGACAGTTTATGTTAATGACCAGTTTGGAAAGGAAACTAGACCAAGCACTGTTCGCTATATTCTAAGCAGTGCATGTTATGGAGCTAGGGGGTCGAGAAGAAAATCATACATCAGCTTGTTCAGAGGAACAAGAAATTGAGACTTGAATTTGCACGAGAAACAAGAACGTAAGGCCCCCCTCAGTGGTACGGTAAACGCACTGTGCGAGTGTTTTGTTTATACCTTGAATTCAGTGCTGGCCTCTGAGCACACGCCGGTCTGGTACAAAACGAGGCAACCTACCGAAATGAAACTTAGTGTTTCACCTGTATCTAGCCAGGTTATTCTACCTTCCACCTGTATGTTCTGGGAAGGTAATATAAAGCGGTTTATGTACTGATATCATAAAACAGGTTTATAACATTCTTTTTATCACCACGTTTCCTTTTCGTTGCGAGTAAGTTGCCGTTTGCTGAGGTGATAGCCGTGTTGGACTCACACTGGACATAATCAATGTAAACGTCCTACATAGAAGTTCTCGTCATCATGTGTGCATATAAGGTACACACGTCTTCCTAAAATAGCACTATAACAAAAACAAACAAAATCTTTGACCTTGATTAAAGCTGTATTTTCGCGATCACATCTCGTTTGATAAAATCCAATTACTTGTGACCAACATTGCTTTACGTTGAGAATCCTGATTTTGAAAACTTGATAGTGGCATTTAATTTGTTTCTATTCCTCAAACTATGAATATATGCCGGCTATTTTTCAACCTCCGACAGGGCATGAAATAAACACCAATATGAAAACATAAATGGTTCTATTGATAAAAGTCCACCACATCCTTACGCCTATTTTCAACATATGCCCTTATGGCTTGCTATCACTCCATGAGCCGTGGAGTAGAGCTATCCACTGCAGGAAAACGGCAAGCCTGCTCCTCAGTCCTAGAAGAAGGCCGATCACACCATATCATCAGTACTTGGGGCTCCTGTAGGCTTGACAAAAGATGTCCTTATGGCTTGCTATCACTCCATGAGCCGTGGAGTACAGCTATCCACTGCAGGAAAACGGAAAGCCTGCTCCTCAGTCCTAGAAGAAGGCCGATCACACCATATCATCAGTACTTGGGGCTCCTGTAGGCTTGACAAAAGATGTCCTTATGGCTTGCTATCACTCCATGAGCCGTGGAGTAGAGCTATCCACTGCAGGAAAACGGCAAGCCTGCTCCTCAGTCCTAGAAGAAGGCCGATCACACCATATCATCAGTACTTGGGGCTCCTGTAGGCTTGACAAAAGATGTCCTTATGGCTTGCTATCACTCCATGAGCCGTGAAGTACAGCTATCCACTGCAGGAAAACGGCAAGCCTGCTCCTCAGTCCTAGAAGCTGCGCTAGAACTCGGCAGACCGGGTGTCAAAAAGCTTCATTTGCATATCTTCATAGCAAAACAAACAAGTTTAACGGCGTATGACAAAAAACTTCTCGAACGTGTTATATAGACGTTTAATATCCGTGAGCATTGTTACGAATTTGTTTTCGGCCTTCGGGTTTTTTAATACATGTGAGATGTATACTGAGATGGGGCAGTTTGATCTTTCCTCCATTTAAGAGAATGCACAACTTATTCCTGAGTACCAATACTTGTCTGATAACCTCTGCGTCTTCAACTATCATTGTGCGTTCACTTAAATGGACGCAATGGAAGTCAGGCATTTAAATAAGGTTCTGAAACAACAGTTTACTCATTGCAGTAGAATGAAACCACGTGTTGAAATGTAGTACAACATGATAACATGCTGCCCCACAAATTTGGGTTTGCTGGTGGAGGGTACAGCAACAACAGAGGGGGTTGCCATGGAAACATTCCCCTTCAGCAACTATCACAAGTCGCTTCTTGTTTAAGACATGCCATATGCATTCAAGCAACTGGAGCCCTCAAACCAATTCGTAGCAGCAACTCCTACATGGCAAGCCTGCGAAGTGTTTCTAGATGTGTATGCGTTCTTCTGGTACGTGCGATAACGCACTTTGAACATCTCTAAAGCAAAGGAAGCAGCTACTACTCGAGTTATGTGATGTATATGACACGTCTTCAAACTCTTGGTCACAAAAGCAAAGATGACCATCGTTGGTCTTCTACCGTTACAATCGGTGTACTGTAAAGATAAAGTAGAAGCACGCGGTGGAAATGAACCTCATTGGCTGGTGCATTTTAATACTCCTGTATTCTTCCACAATATAGTACCAAGGCCTATTTAGCTTCTTGCCTTACTTGCGTTAAATAAACTGCTTAAATCCTTGCTTTAATACAGAATATAAAGTTGTAATGTAATACACTATATACCTTATTGCCAATTGCAGAACCTTCAGTTCTCAGGTCTTGAATACCAGTAGTCAGACGTAGGATTTGCCTGTTGCCTCAGCACTATCTTGGCATGCAAAATGGAAACAAAATAGGTGCAAGTGATTTTGTTTAACATCTGCGAGGGAAGTCTTTAAGGAACGGTGTAAAGGTTATTATATTGAACATATTCAAGAAGTTTTGGGTGAAGTATCCTACCGTGGCTATGAAGATCTGGTAAAGCGTGATGGTGAACAATGCCTCTTACCATCCAGTGAGAGCGGAGCACATTCCAAACAATGTATGGGAAAAACCTGAAGTGCTATCTTAGCTGAGATCTAAGAATCCTTACAATGTGATACATGTGACTACTGAAATAACAATGGCTCTCATATGTTCAATAATGCAATGGTTTATGTAACAACAAAGAGAGCAGTTCAATTCAGGTTATCTGAACGAAGTAAATTGGGCAATGGCAACATTAATATTGTGTGTATGTGTGTGTGTGCGTGCGTGCGTGCGTGAATGCGTGTGTGTGTGTGTGTGTGTGTGTGTGTGTGTGTGTGTGTGTGTGTGTGTGTGTGTGTGTGTGTGTGTGTGTGTGTGTGTGTTCAACATAAATCAAAAGGGAAAACTTGGTTAAAACCAAAGTTGATATTTAAATTTAATATCTTTCAATGATGCAACACCAAGATTTTGAAGAAAATTCCTCCACCCTATACTACCCTATACATGGAATTTTTTCTGGATAATTTATTTATTTATTTATTTATTTTTTTTTTTTCAAAAATGGCTAACGATTTCGATTAAAATGCCATATGTTTAAGATATTTGTATGACAAATGAAATGTATATAGTGAATTTTCTGGCTATAGCCTACGTAGTCCTGTTTACTCTGGATGACTTTTGCATAACTGGTAAACCGTAATAGATACACCAAATCTTACTATACAAAACATGTAGATCTTGCTAAAACACACAGTTGATGTCTAAATAAATTGTTCCTCGTTATTTGTGTAAGTTTTGGACAACTTGAGCTATCGTCAAATGGAACATCGTTATTCATTTTTTTATGTTAACCGTGCAAAGAGAAGGGATCTCAAAGCTTTAAAACATTTTAATATCGCTCATAGCCTACTTATTCCCATATTCCCCTTGTACCTACAAGGAAATAAGCAGTAAGATGATTTCTGATGTTTATCTCAACTAACACGAAGACGATATGGGAATAAAAATTTGTAAGAATGGTCAGTACAAGAGCAGAGAAAGCCATGTGACTGCAACATATCAGATTTTTATTTTTATTACTATTATCATTTTTATTATTATTTACATTATTAATGTTGTTGTTGCTAAAGAGCGCAGAGTTTGTCTGGAGATACAGTCGCATATCGCAGCAGCAAGTGTGTTGCAGATATAAGGAGTCTGTAACACCTGTCACTTTCAAGCCCTGTATAACCTTGTCAAGGTTCTTTTGGTGTCGAGAAACAATCCAGCACTTACACATTCTTGTTCAAAGAGCTTTAAGATGTAATTGCTGCGGACAGGAGTTCGAGTGACGTGCTCGAAAGTCAAACTATGCGATGGGGATAACCGTTTAAAGCAATGTGTTTGTCTCCAATTTAACAAATTCTAGCAGGCAAGTAATTTGGGGGAGGGAGGGATTCTTAGTTTTAATATGCACAAAGAAAGGTGCACGTATTCTGGCGTTTTTCAATACTTTTCATTTTACTGGTTTTATATTGTGGCGGCGGCTGCACATGAAAGGAGGCTCAAGGTCAGGCACCTCATACCACTACGTTGCTAGGCAACGCACGACAATGTCGACTAAGAACAAAGGCTAACTCCGGACAGTTCTAAAAGCTTCGAATGCCGGGCTTTTGCGAGAACTTCGCGAAACGTTGATTTCCAGAGAAATTGCCGGTACCTAAATCTCGGCAATATAAGTGAGTCGGTACAGACAGAGAGGGCAGTTTTAGTGAGTAGAACCGTCAGCGTGAGCTCTATATAGTTGAGCTGTGTTAGTGTGTCAAGGTTACGATAGAACAGAACAGCTGAGTTGCGAGGTCACGATTTGTGGATTGGGATTCAATGTTAAGGGAAAAAGTGGAATTGCAACTAAAAACAAATGACAACTATTTTTTCAATTTTGTCTCGTGTGGTTATTTTGCATGCACGTAGTAGAGCAAATGTTTCGATCATTACCTGAAACCCCCAACAGCTGACCTTTCACGACTTCACTGTATTTCTCCGTCAATAATATACTTCGCTGACATTGACATACAAGCAGAATATACCTACCTATATGATGTCCGTATTTTACATGAAAATGTTGAAAAATCGGTGGTTTTCAAAAATTAACCAAATCCAAACGTGCAGCAAAGACTGAAACAGTTAACATAGCCAAGGCCGTCTAAGTCTGGCGAGCAGTTTATCTATCTACCCGTTTCATACTACTTCTCTTAGGAGTTTAATACACTGTTTAAAACGCCACATTTATTCAAATACGTTTCTATTTTATATAAATACAAGCCGCCACCCACCCACTTTGCTGGGCATTCAGTTTAACCTACAAATCAATGATTAAAACATTTAACAAAAACATGAAATATTTCTTTAAATTTAAAATTATAAATGAAACCTTCCGCTTCGAATTGTCACAGTCCCATATCAATACCTTCAGTTGTTTTGGCGTGATATAAACTAAGAGAGAAAAGTTCTTCAAAAATTAACCATTTTCCTAAAAATGCTCAAAGTGACTAACATTTATAAAAATGAAACAATGTTTAGCATTTTAACTAATCTATGGCTTTTGTGAACTGTATCTGATAATTTTCAATGTTCATCCTAATTCGGCAAAAATAAATGTATAGCATCTTAAACATCGAAAAATCATTTTTAAAGTAATTAACAACAGGTATAGTTATAGCTCAAATTTACATTGCAGCATTGAGAATAGAACAAGTATCAGAAGCAATAAACAGGCAACAAGTGACATTTTAAATGGCTTGGCACCGTGGCAGCATATCTCTCATACTGTAACACTGGGTTCGAGTCCCCGTAGCTCTCGCGGAACATTTTCCCCTCATCTTGAAAACACCAACGTGAGGTAACTTTATACCACGTCATTTGTCATTCATTACAATGGTTATCCATGGAATTTTAGCAATAAAAGCAGACTTAAAGAAATAACCAAACTTTCCCACTGATAAATAGGCTAGACATAGTAAACATAGTTCTCCTGTGATTTTTATCTATTTAACAGTACATTAAACACTGGAAATCGTAAGATAAGTGGATGCATGTTACGGTACTCGTTGCTCAGGTGAGCAGGACTGAAAATACGAGCGCCCCCCCCCCCCTCACTACAGCATCTCTAGAGCACTAGTCTCCTCAACTTGAATCACGTGATTGCGGTAATCCCCTCTTAAAATGTATACGATATCAGTACCTGAGACGTCGTCAGCGGGAGCAATGCTGCACTTACCTGAAACAAAAGAAAAACATTGTTGAACTCACACATGTATTTAGATTTGCTAATTACTAGACATGGGAGAAAAATCTCATATGGACGTTACGTTGACTACACATCGACCATAGCATGCGGAGATGTTGTGATTGGCATGTAAACAAAAGAGATAGGATGGTCACGCTCAATAACGCACCGTGCACTTCACGCCACAGTTCCACTTTGTCATTGGAAGAGACTGCACACCCTCGCATATGTGACGTGAAAGTTCTATTGCTCCGTTACCTATGCTTCCGCAGAGTTTCCCCCATGTCTGCTAATTATACAATCTAGCTGCTACAGTGACCCTACACTGCATTACTTTCTCTACCGCATCAAGCAGGTAGAGGAAGCACTGCATTCTGCCCAGAAACATTACAAACTTCCGCCCACTACAAACTACCCTTTACAGGAAAATTAAGTATTTTTCATTTCCTCAAAACTAGCTCTTAACGATTTTGGTTAAAATGCCATATATGTAAGACAAATGTGGAGTCTTCATCTGGGAGGAATTTTGTTTAACTGCCAAGTCATACTTATTTTGATAAAGTTGGCACGCTTGGAATTTAATGAATATTTATTTCTCATCTCTCACAATTCCATATCTACAAAAGGTACAATTGATTCCCTCTCTTGGAGTTGCTTATTTTAACACTTCCGCTTATAATTAACATTTCGTTTTATATATAATGGGGAAGTGTATTCTTATTTTTAACTTTCAACTTGCATTTTGCCATCGATACATTTTAAGCTAAACTCTACTAATTCTAAAGCTTGCCTAATTTTCTGTACTTAGTTAGCTCTCTATTCTCTCTTTTAATGATTTTGCTCTTACTGAATTTAATTCGTTATAAGATATTTCAAACGTTTTTTTCCCCTCTATCTGCAAACTTGTACTTGTTATATTCTCCCTTCCCATCAGTATGTGCTTAATCTCAGATCCAGGGAGATGGACCACTAATTTGCAAATGCAATTTCTAAATCTGACCCTTTACTCCATTACAAGTCATGAGGTCTCTTGCTCACAAAAATCGGTTTCCTTCCTTTAACATTTGTAACCTTGTCTCTGCTAAGAATTATTCTCTATTTCATACTCCTCAATTGGGTTGATGAGCCACTAGGAATTTACAATCTAGCAAAAATGAAAAATTTATTTTCAGCACCTAAACATACAAGTCAACACTGGTTTACTAACCAAAGCTTTGCATACACAGGACCCAACGAACATTAATGACCCTACCCCTACCACATTTTCAACGTGTGCGCTGTTTAATTCCTCTAGTCAAAATAGTGTATAATTATTATGCTACAGAACCTGGGAAAACCACAGGTTACTCTGCAACTTCCAAACCCTGTCAAACGGATTTATTTCCCTGACGTTTCCTTGCGAATTTGTGCAAAGACTAATACATTATGCAGTTACTGAGGTATTAAATATACTAAAACCTTTAATTTAAATAAACTAAAAGCAGGAATGTATTCTAAACACACCTTTATTCCTCTGATTGAAACTTATGTTCAGATTTGTTCTAATGTTACATGGTGGGATAGAATAATTAGGCATTAGACATATGTTGCCTTCATTTGACATTAGGTACAAAACTTATCAACACTTCTTCAGCCCACAACACTTTTCCTTTTCAATTTCTATTTTGATTAATGATGTTATAATGTGATGTATATACATGCATTTAAAAATAAAAAAAAAAGAAGAAAGAAAAGAAACACATCGGAAGCTGCTTTAGGGGACTCAGAACTCTTAAGGGACACTGGGAGTGAAATTTGAAAGTTCCACATTTTTTGATAGATTTTTCTGAACGTTTTACTGTGTTTGTATTTATATGATAATAGGCGGTACACCAAATTTCATTAAAATTGGATAATTCGTGTATGATATATAAATTATTTTATGAATTTAATAGGCACATTTTCAAAATAGAGCTCGCGTCTATTGACTTTTCAAAATTCATTTATATTCACAGAACTAATACTCTAAAACATGGGTAACAATTGTATGAAGAGATATTTCAAATACGTTTGCTGATTATGCTGTACATATTTTTTTAATAACAAAGAAAATTTAATCTTATAAATTATTGATTTTTTTCATACTAAAAAAATGTTTTTTGAATTCATGTTAATGATAACACCAATATTGAGGCATAGTTTTGTTTAGCTGCTGTTTATGAATACTTTTGGAAATTTTCATTGAATTTGAAGCAAAACTCAGGCGCGACCTTCTTTTGCAAAGTGCAGAAATGTAGTTTTGAGAAAAACAGGCTTTTATATAGGAGCATCCTGTGTACGTTAAGGGAAGAGCACTGGGCCGTAATGACCACGTGGAGTGGGGGATATGAAAAATGTTAGTTTATCCAAATGCACAGGTGTTACAGGAACATTTTAAGGTAAAAAAACAATTTTCGACTTTTGAACAATTTTGACCAAAATTTCACTCCCAGTGTCCCTTAATTGAAACGGTTTTATACAGCTAGCCAGGGAAAGGGGAGCATAGCATGCACATACTGTAACAGTCCCTTAGCCCAAGTACATGGTTATGGTTATCAGGAACGACAAGTAATCAGTCGCCTCCAGGAGGAAGGGGTGAAGTAGTTTCCAGATATTACACCCCCCATAGGCCTACCTAGTCCTCCACACAACCCTCCGTCCCCTCGCCTGATCCATACATCCTGTAGCAGAAGGGTATCAAATGCCAGGATCCACGGACTGGGAGCCTGCACCACCAATGCTCCTGTCTAGAGTATTCTGTTTGCAAACTGATATTTAAGGTCATTCCGGTTAAACACGTTCGTGGTTCACATTGCACCATATTATTTTGCAATTGAACGATTTAACATACGAAGAGTTTGGGGCAGTAACTTGCCATAAACCAAACTGTGGCGAAACAAACGAGCAGCGACAGTTGGTGGACTTTAGTTCTAATTCTAAGCAAGCTATTGAATATTGATGCGATCGTTGTACGAGCATTTTCGCCCAGGCTGTACTCCTGGTGAAGCTTAGGTCGGGTCGGGTCCGCTCCACCATCGGATCGTGACTTCGAGTCTCGCCCCAGGCATGGGTGGCGTGATTCAGCCTCGTTTCCACTGCCTACTTGTCCGGCTCCAACCAAACACCGCCGAGGAATCCAAAATCAACTTTTGGCAATTCTTTTTATTTTGGATTTGGTAACCCTGGTGGGTGTTCTATTGATCTGCAAAAACAAATGACTAAATTCAAATTGAAAGTGAATTAAAAATTTCCTTTTTTACATTCCAGCGTTAGACCAGGAATTGGCGAGGCCCAGGTATCAATTCTGTAAATGATTAGCAAATTTCAGTTGCAAACTTTTCATTTTTACTTTCTCTACTGGTAAGTAGAGAAACTATTTTATTCCACCAAAAATTCGATGTCGAGATTTCACCGGAAATATATATTTTGATACCCCCTGAACCCAAAAAATATAGCATTTTTAGAAAAAAGGTCCGTGTGTGTGTGTGTGTGTGTGTGTGTGTGTACGTGCGTGCGTGCGTGCGTGTGTGTGCGTGTGTGTGTGTGTCTCTCAGTCTGTAGACAGCATAGGTAAGTCAAAAACGAAAAGTCGGTTAAAAACCAAAGTTGGTATTTAAGCTTAATGTTCTTCAAGGATACGACACGAAGATTTTGAAGAAAATAGCCCCATCCTAAACTACCCTTTACATGGAAAATTTTTCGATAATTTTTATTTTCTTGAAAATGGCTCTAACGATTTTGATTAAAAGGCCATATGTTTAAGATATTTGTATGACAAATGGAATGTATATTTTGAATTTCCTGGCTATAGCCCATGTAATCCTGTTTACCATGAATGACTTTTGAATAACTCGTAAACCGTAAGAGACAAAAATCTTAATCTACAAAAAATGTAGATCTCGCTGAAACACACAATTTATGTCTGAATAATTTTTTAGAGTAAACCACTTCGGAGATATTCCTAGTTATTTGTGTCAGTTTCGGAAAACTTACATTTTGGTAAAATGGAACATCGTTGTTCATTTGTTTATATGTTAAGCGTGCAAAGAGAACGGGATCTCAAAGCTTTAAAACATTTGAATATCGCTCAAAACCTAGTGTATTCCCATAATCCCCTTGTACCTACAAGGAAATAAGCACTAAGATAATTTCTGCAAATGCTTATCTCAACTAACGCGAAGAAGATATAAGAATAAGAGAAATGGTTAGTACAAGGGTAGAAAAAGTCATGTGAGTACAACACATCAGATTTTTAGTGCTTGTTTTCAAAGGTTGCCTGCCTGGGATCTGTTTCTGCACAATAGCGACATTTGTGGCATTTCTGGATAGTTTTAGAATCGACAAAATTTAGCAATGACATGTGTTGTTAGTTTGTTTACATGGCTTCGAGCACACATATTTTGAAGTTTGTGTTTCTTTAATTAGGGATTGATAACGTTTTTCTGATTTGTTTCCTTAGTTATTATTTTGTTTGTAGTGAGGAGTAAATAGTTTTTAGCAGCAAGTAGTAAGCCTACAATAATAAAGATACATTGACCCTAACCAAACATTTTTTGTAAATAAAAGTTTCGTTTTGCCGAGTTTAACAAGCCTAAAGGACATTGTAGATATAAAACAATGACTAAAAATTACTGCAAATGGACAAAGAAAACTAAGATCTGGACAGGCAATACTTTCTAGGTGGAATAAAAAGCAATTAAAATAGCAAATGTAGTTATATCTTTGAAGTCTTTAACTTTCTCGTAACTTTGTTTTCTTCAGTTGAGCTCCTACCTTTTATAGTAAATAGTATCCAATTGTTCTGAACTTTAACAACATGCTTATTAATATTTAGCTAAGTTCAAGAAACAGTTTTATAAAAAAAAAATAATAATAAAATGTTTCCGAACTCAAAATGATTTAATAAATCGCGCATAATTTGATACTTTCAATAACTATACTTGGAGTTTTAAGTTTTAAGGTACCGCAGGCGGTGACACTGATGACACATGGAATGAAGAGGAGCACCGGTGGAATGAGATGGCGGGGGAAACCGGAGGACCCGGAGAAAACCCGCCCTGACGCCGCTTCGTCCACCACCAATACCACTTGCGGGTCCCTGGGATCGAACCCGGGCCGCCTAGGTGGTAGGCGAGCGCGCTAACCACTGGGCCACGGCGCCGCCTTAAATTTCTTCGTTTTCTAGTCCCATCTTCCTGTCTTTCTTAGTCCTTAAAAGCTTACTGAATGGTTCTTATGGAATGTATTATGAATTTTTGAAAGCTGGGACGATTTCACAGCAATATGCGTTATGCAAGTTATTTCAAGAGAATTCTTGAGCCATTCTGATGTTCTTATCCGTAATTGTGCAATAGCTCCGAATCGAAACATCCAAATAATTTCTGTCGCTTCTTTCCTGGACAAGAGACTCTTTGGGAGCACTTTATTTGTGAAGGTGAGGAATGTGTGAGGTCCTTCAACCTTTGCTATTTAAGAACCTCAGTTATAAACATACATTGCCTACTTTCGATAATAAGGACATGATACAAGTCCAGAAGAAAGAATACATTTGAAATGAAGTAATGACTTGACTATGCAAAGAGTGAAAGTGGTTCATGCTTTTGTGCATATGTTTACGCATTTATTACCGTACACACATAGGTATTCATTTTATTAAATCAAACTATTTCTTTGCATCAAAAGCGATAAATAAATTTTACAAGATTAAAAATCAAGAAAGTCGTCTTTGTGAAGCTAACCCTTCAGGGTAGGTATGCACAACACATTCTTTCACCATGTTCGGTAATGGACTTGATTCCCTCTTACCTTATGACATCGAACTCGACAAAGCTGACCTTGATCATGACATTTACTCATCTTTAACAGAGGGACATCAACAAGTTGATTTAGAGAGTTGAACTCGGTGACTCAAGGTCAAACGTTCAACTCGCGGAGTTTACTGTTTGCCTCGCGCGTGCTTTCTGTTTTCCCAGTTAGTGCAGCCAAAAGCTGAAGGTTGCCCTGGCACGTAAGTACCTGCTTTCCACGCCTTACTTCTTTCCAACACTCGCCGCTCAAAGACGGCTGGCTGACTGGCTGGCTACACGTTTTATTTCCATTATCGCTTTTATGTCAACTTCTATCATTGCAGGGCTGTTAACGAATTCATTCATTCATTCATTCTTTGAACGGCATAAAAACAAACAAAACAATAACTCAAAGTCCTAATTCATTGTTACCTTAAGCTTTTAACTTAATGTGGCTACAGCATTTGGCAGACCAGTGGTTAAACTGGAGCATTCGCAACTCAGGTTTGTGGTTACTGCACACAAATTCGGAAGCTTTTGGTCCAAAAGTATACCTAGTTGGGTTACATTTTGAGCGATCGGCCTTTGGCGCGTAGAAGGAACGTAGCGATATGATTGAGCAAATGGCTCAACGCGCCTACCACGTAACTTTAACCTCAAAAAGAGCCCTTGGTTTTGTATAGTTTTCCGATAATCGAAATAACCTTTCAAGAAGTAGTTCCATTACACATTTCGTTGTATGTACAAGAGCACAGAAACCGAATCGATAGTCAAATGTTTAAAACTAGCCTTGAATTTCAATACTTTTCCAAGACATCGCTAGAAACAACTGAAAAGCGACAGCACTTGAAAAATAACCATTATTGAAAAATACAAACCAATAATAACGGATATCTCGGAAATGGCTAATGACACAAAAAGTTATATTTTAATAAGTTGCATGTTTGAAAGATATCTATATTTTTGCGTATTACATTCTGGTCTATCTCTCATGGTTCAACTGTTATTCAAAATTACACAAAGGTCCTTCCGAATGAAAGCCTTCGCACACTGTTCCCATGAAGTTCAAAATATACTAGATTTTATTTGGCACATACGTGTCAAAAATGTTATTTTAATCAAAATCGTTGTCGTTTCTGAGAAAATCTAAAATTTCGAAAAATCTTTCATGTAAAGGGCAATTCAGGGTGGAGGATTTTCTTGAAAATTCTTCGTGTCGCTCTTTTGGACTCGCACACACGCGCGATGCTGTTTTTGGATTCAGGGGTCTCAAAACATGTATTTGCAGTGAAATGTCGATATCTAACAATACTTAGTGGAGCAAGTAGCGATGTGTCCCGTTACGTTTCCTGTACACCTCACAACACGTAACAAAACGATAGAATTACTCCTTTTGTCCCTTTAATCTCCTTCAAAACTTTGGCGTAACAATACAGTCCTACGTAATATCACAGCAGAAACTCTCAGCCAGAAGTATTCATTTCGTGCACTACTTCTTTTGGAATTGCAATTTTCACAAATTTACGACGTTAAGCACTTTATTATATATTAACTCTTTCCACTTTTATTGAAAACAGCTTTCCTTTTCCGTTTGTTTCGGAAACCCCCAAAATGTCACCCCTCGTGGTTTGATATTCAGAACGAATCATCTTAACGAAGAACAGCACAGTTTAAAAACGTGACTTTCTTAAAGGTATTTATTACTTCCATTTTTGCGATTCAAAATTTAACTTGTCAAAAGCTGAGTGGGAAATTCGATTCCAACGTTAACGCTTGCCTGATAGCACATCAAGCACGGAGTTTTACTGCCGCTCGTTTGCGTGCACTTTCTTGCGTTAATAAACAGAGAATGGCTGTCCATAAAACATTTAGCCACAAGACATAAAACCATTGTTCTTGAGGGTCACAAGTGTTGGGAAAAAGAAACGATGCAGATAAGGCAGCTCTAACTTCAGTATGAAACGATACTATCGCATCAGCCAAACAAAGAAATGTTGCACCAATCTGTGAGAACGGTGTTCTCTTCATTTGTTTCTTTATTAGTTATGAATGCAGACAGCCATGTTTGACAGAATATGCAGACAGCCATGTTTGACAGAATGTGCAGCCAGCCATGTTTGACAGAATGTGCAGCCAGCCATGTTTGACAGAATGTGCAGACAGCCATGTTTGACAGAATATGCAGACAGCCATGTTTGACAGAATATGCAGACAGCCATGTTTGACAGAATATGCAGACAGCCATGTTTGACAGAATATGCAGACAGCCATGTTTGACAGAATATGCAGACAGCCATGTTTGACAGAATATGCAGACAGCCATGTTTGACAGAATATGCGGATGCAAAGGGCTATCATTGCCTTTGATACTTATTAACTTTATAAAATGTTGACTAAACTAAATATTCCTGCCTTGGCTAGCATACAAAACTCAAAATGTGAAGTTGTTTATTTACGAAATTCACTTCAAAAATTTTTCACTCTGAACACAAACAGCAGCAACAGCACATTCAAAAACCGAAGGTTACTAGAAACGGGAGTTGGACAAAGTCAAGCAAATTTGACAATAACATTAAACTTTTGTGGCAAATGATGACCATCCAGTCAAACTGTGATCAGTTCCACTTGGGAAATACGATGAAAGAGATTTGCACTAATTAAGACTGATAAAAATGTACCTTAGCCTGTCCATGTTGGTTGTCATGTTCTTGTAGAAATCAAGAAACCGAGAACGGATTCTGAACTAATCTGATAAAAATTGGCAATTGAAGCCGAAATTGTGAACGCCATAATTATGGAAATAATACTGCTTCACATGGCAGAATTAAATAATCGGGAAATATTAAAACCGTCGCATATATAAAAGGTACAGACCTGGGAAGATTGTTCAGGGTTAAAATTGTCAGAAAGGACCCTTAATGTTAGACAAGTCATTAGTGGCAAGTTCGAGGTAGCCACCCTGATACATCGCAAGCGGAAATCGCTTAGTGCAGGTGTGTTGACAGGGACGCTTCGGCGAAACCCTGTTGCCACTGGAGAGGTAATTAGGGAGTGAAAGGCACACTGGTCGCCCAGATCCCCGAGTGAGCAGGTCAGTCACGGGACTTGCCTTCCGGACCACGAGCGAGCAGGTCAGTCACGGGACTTGGTCGGGACTTGCCTTCCGGACCACGAGCGAGCAGGTCAGTCGGGACTTGGTCGGGACTTGCCTTCCGGACCACGAGCGAGCAGGTCAGTCACGGGACTTGTCTTCCGGACCACGAGCGAGCACGTCAGTCACGGGACTTGTCTTCCGGACCACGAGCGAGCACGTCAGTCACGGGACTTGCCTTCCGGACCACGAGCGAGCACGTCAGTCACGGGACACTTGCCTTCCGGACCACGAGCGAGCAGGTCAGTCACGGGACTTGCCTTCCGGACCACGAGCGAGCAGGTCAGTCGGGACTTGCCTTCCGGACCCCCAGTGAGCAGGTCAGTCACGGGACTTGCCTTCCGGACCACGAGCGAGCAGGTCAGTCGGGACTTGCCTTCCGGACCACGAGCGAGCAGGTCAGTCACGGGACTTGCCTTCCGGACCACGAGCGAGCAGGTCAGTCACGGGACTTGCCTTCCGGACCCCGAGTGAGCAGGTCAGTCACGGGACTTGCCTTCCGGACCACGAGCGAGCAGGTCAGTCGGGACTTGCCTTCCGGACCACGAGCGAGCAGGTCAGTCACGGGACTTGCCTTCCGGACCACGAGCGAGCAGGTCAGTCGGGACTTGCCTTCCGGACCCCGAGTGAGCAGGTCAGTCACGGGACTTGCCTTCCGGACCACGAGCGAGCAGGTCAGTCGGGACTTGCCTTCCGGACCACGAGCGAGCAGGTCAGTCGGGACTTGGTCGGGACTTGCCTTCCGGACCACGAAGGAGCAGGTCAGTCACGGGACTTGCCTTCCGGACCACGAGCGAGCAGGTCAGTCGGGACTTGCCTTCCGGACCACGAGCGAGCAGGTCAGTCGGGACTTGCCTTCCGGACCACGAAGGAGCAGGTCAGTCACGGGACTTGCCTTCCGGACCACGAGCGAGCAGGTCAGTCGGGACTTGCCTTCCGGACCACGAGCGAGCAGGTCAGTCACGGGACTTGCCTTCCGGACCACGAAGGAGCAGGTCAGTCGGGACTTGGTCGGGACTTGCCTTCCGGACCACGAGCGAGCAGGTCAGTCGGGACTTGGTCGGGACTTGCCTTCCGGACCACGAAGGAGCAGGTCAGTCACGGGACTTGCCTTCCGGACCACGAGCGAGCAGCTCAGTCACGGGACTTGCCTTCCGGACCACGAGCGAGCAGGTCAGTCGGGACTTGGTCGGGACTTGCCTTCCGGACCACGAGCGAGCAGGTCAGTCACGGGACTTGCCTTCCGGACCACGAGCGAGCAGGTCAGTCACGGGACTTGCCTTCCGGACCACGAGCGAGCAGGTCAGTCACGGGACTTGCCTTTCGGACCACGAGCGAGCAGGTCAGTCACGGGACTTGCCTTCCGGACCACGAGCGAGCAGGTCAGTCACGGGACTTGCCTTTCGGACCACGAGCGAGCAGGTCAGTCACGGGACTTGCCTTCCGGACCACGAGCGAGCAGCTCAGTCGGGACGTGGTCGGGACTTGCCTTCCGAACCACGAAGGAGCAGGTCAGTCACGGGACTTGTCTTCCGGACCACGAGCGAGCAGCTCAGTCGGGACGTGGTCGGGACTTGCCTTCCGGACCACGAAGGAGCAGGTCAGTCACGGGACTTGCCTTCCGGACCACGAGCGAGCAGCTCAGTCGGGACGTGGTCGGGACTTGCCTTCCGGACCACGAGCGAGCAGCTCAGTCACGGGACTTGCCTTCCGGACCACGAGCGAGCAGCTCAGTCGGGACGTGGTCGGGACTTGCCTTCCGGACCACGAGCGAGCACGTCAGTCACGGGACTTGTCTTCCGGGTCCTCGAGTGTGAGGACACATTACATCTTACAGTAACAATCTTCGGTCTTAGTAAAGACACAGTAACGACGTAACGTTTCTAATAGCGATCGGCGCATCATTTTGATTGAGAATAAAAGTGTTTCAACGAGAGTTCTGGCTTTTATGTGAAAACACTCACGCATACCCAGAAGTTAAGATCCATGCGGAGCAGAAATCACCTGAGAGCAGCATCCCGCTTAGGATAGCGGAACGGAGGCGCTCAGACCGCGTCACAATTTAGCTTTCCACGAAGCACGTGTCAGTATTAAATATCCAAACCGCTGGTGAAAATGGGCCAAGTAAAATAATCGGTGTAATGGCACGCTTCCAAGCTGACGAGGTTACATTTGCATGGATTTTGCTTTTTTCTTATAAAAAAACAAAAAGCAAACTAGTTTTATTGCAAAAATTTAATATTTTAAATTAATGTTTTTACAACAGGAAACTACTAAAATACTTTAATTCAATTTATTTAGGTTAGCATAACAAGAAAGCGGAACATAACGCAACAGTGAAAGGGTTTAATGCCCCGTCGTCTATATGACGGCAAACGCAGTGAAAAGGGTAAACCAGGCATGTCAAACAGCACTCGCCAAGTGTGAAAATATTCCCCTATTTTCCCTCCCTTCAAATCGGAGCACGAGAAAAACAAAGCGAAAACCGGTTCTACTAGCGCGTGCTACTGCAGTTAAGGAGGGGTGGACTCCTCTCTTCACACCCTGGGAGTGATGTTTGACATGCCTGGGTTAAACCCTCCACGTATGTATTCTTATACTCCTAGTGAGTGTTGTTTAAGGGCCCGTCGATAGCTATGTCATTTGGGTTTATACACATACATGAAGGTTTCTTTTATACAGTGTACTTTCAACTTTCCTCAAATGAACATCACCAATGCGTCCAGATCAGATGCCAGCCGACAGCGAGAACTGTAGTTACGGTTTGTCCACTAAAGGGGACAATGTCTCACTTAAAATGAAAATCATTCGTCAATAACCTCACAGCAAACCAATATATTGGCGAGTACTGCGTACATAGCTGCTGATGTGACAATGGTATCTTTGGACTTCCGTCCGATTAGTGCTCAATTCCACAGGAAGCACTTTCTCTATCTGACTAAGCAAACCAAAAGATATGTAAGTGCAGGTTAAATTCCATTCAAGTATCCATCAACGTTTATTCCATGTAAAAACAATCAGTTATCAGGGACGCAAAACCATTCCTTTGAGGATATCAGATTAGTGTCTTAAGCCACCTCCCCGCCAACCAGCAGGAAGGAAAACACACTGTTCAACTATAAGAAATTCCCAAATAAAACAAACGGGGGAATTATTCCGAAGAGAATGGAAACAAGGTATCCCTAACCACACTGGCTAGCTCACCTAGTGATCAAATGAATAATTCTACAGAGTCGGCCAACTCGACACCACTCGTCGTCCCATTATGAGTGGAACTGTTTCAACATCTAAAGCAACCATGTGCTTCACTGAAGACAGTACTATATGTGTGATCAGCATTTAAATGTAAAACAAACACATAATAAAGTGCGTAGGCTTCCACGGCCGATGTCTGTTATACTAAAATACCTTCAGGGCTGTAAGGCTGTGGCTTACTGGGGTTTCTCCCCTCCTTCCCAAACGTTTCGTTTGCGACTACGGCAGACATCTTCAGTTAAAGAACCCGGGATCCACTCATCAGCTGGTGTATGTACAGGACACCTTGTTTATATTGGCCCTACACAACGCAGTATCAACACACGCTCATTGAACATCAGAGGCATTGCCAATTTGGCCAATCAGAAACATCAGAAACATTTGATCTCATTCTAGATGTGTTTGGCTATCAAAATTATCCCCATCAACTAAGTTTAACATCTGAAAATGTCACATCCTCCAGGGCGCAGAGAACTACTGCATCCTGAAAGACAGTTGTCGAGGAGCAAGAGCTTCCTTCTTAACTCTAAATCGTCCTAAATTAAAACGAGCCACTCTAAAATAACCTATCCAGTAAATTCCTATCTTCAGTTGAACTCTATGGAGGGAAGGTACTCGGGCTGAACCTCAGTCTACCAGCAGCTCGGATGGACGGACGCAATACCGCCATCGAGAGACCGAGGAGTATAGTCGGAGACCACTGAAGATGTCTGCCGTAGCCGCAGATGAAACCTTTGGGAAGGAAGGCAGAAACCCAGTGGACAACAGAATTTTCTCAGCATCAACGATATTAAGTAAATAACAACCGTGATATCCAAAGTCTTTAAATTATTGTTTACAATTCAACAGACATAGTAAGCAAAGTAGATTCCTGCTACGGCATTTACTAGAAAACTGGTATTTATTACTTTAGAACTGTCCCCTGGTGACGTCACAACTTGCAAATGCGGTGAGCAAAGGGAAAGTTTGGGGTTTAGTAACAAAGAGTTTTCTCTTCCCATAAATGCATGAAACATCGAGTAGTTTGCAGAGCAGAATTGAGTATACATCATCTTGTAACAGTAGGGGCTTTGGATCAGTTGCTGGTGTCTTTAGAAGTCCCTCAACTTGACTGCTGTAAATAGTTACCAACATACATTGCCTTGCCTAGTAGGTGTTTGATTGAACTAGGAGAAAGACAAGGCAATTAAAATCCTTACCCCAGTGAGATTTAATTTACCAATTGTTGCAGCAAATATAAGCAATTAATTACAATGGTCTCGTCTCTTGGAGTTCAACCTTTGACCTCTCCATTACAGCAACAGCAGGATAGCTTATAGGATCAGCACTTTTTTCCTCAGGTACTTGCATATTTTGTGCTCGCCTCATAACCGAAAACATTCTTGCACACCCGGCACTTGAGCACAAATATTTACAACTATTGTTGCCAGCTTTAACAATTCCTGAAACCTCAAACGAAAATACAAGGAACGTATTACAACAGCCCCCCCCCCCCCCGCGTAAACACTTTTATTCTTATACTTTTCATCTTTTTTCTAAGTAGGCCAGCTGAACAACGCTTGCCTTAAATGTTTTGTTTTTATCTTTCTTTTCTATACGATACACTTAATAGAAATCGACAGTTGAAAAATTCATAAGCTGTTATTGTACATGCTATGCAATTACTTTGTCATGTATGCATAAACCATACATCGTGCTTATTCAATTGATATTCGTTTTCAGTTTGGGAGGCGAAAAATGTCCAAATTGGTTGAGAGGGACCTTGGCTGGCACGTTTGCTATCCATATGAACTTAGCAGAAACTCGTCACAGAATCAAGCTAAGGTCAGGGTGTGATAAATCTTGCCTATTGTTGGTTGTACAGAACAGTGCGTAATCAAGCTTCCCGTGACAAAGGGAAGCAACAGGTAATGTCTCGAGTGCGCAGGATCAGGCCTCAGGAGAGGGGATGGGACGGCGCGATTTGCTCTCCATTATACCTGCTTGTGAAAAAACTATCAAATATGCATTAATGGCAGCTTGCAAGGAGCAAGAGACGACACCAAAGTTTTGAACACTGCATGTGCTCCTTCAATACTGTCAGCATTACAACTTCGGCCTCTGTGGTTCTTCCAGCGTCTCATTTTATTCACTTGATGGGGATCAGGCAAGACGTTGTAGCTTGTATGTATAACCAAAGTTTCACCTGTCCGTTTATACAAGGTACAGCCATGGAAAAACTGGCTGACCACAGTGGGACAGCAGAAAATTTTTAACTTCCACGTCGTGTGGCAGTGCGGTTTACACAAATCGATATTCCATCATGCAGCTGAGTATATTCACAGCTTCTGATCCGTACTTTATCGTCTTTTGGACACTCAAATGGGCTGTGTCCAACGAATGATAACGTATGGATCAGAGATTATAAATAAACTCAGCTGTATGTTGGAATATAGACTTGTGTAAACCGCACTGCCACACGACGTGGAACTTAAATATCCTTTTCTCCTGATGCACTCAATATTTTTTTCCATGGCTGTACTGGAGTGAATGGAGAACGGTAATATGGCGACACATAGCTGTATTAATAGACGTTTTGATTTACTCTCAATGTTCAAGAGGGAATTTCCAGCTTAAAATGGTAAGAATTAAGTGATTGGTCACCGACATTTTATCAGCACTTCGTAATATATGCCTTTAAAATACACAAAACCTCTCACATGTTTCTAGCCTATACTTTGTTTATACTAAGCCTTCAATATACAAAAGTTTCACCACTCTTTGTTTTTATGCTATTATTTTTGATACATCTATTTCTAGCAATCATTTCCTCATTACTTCCAGCCAAAGGGTTTTCATTTGACCATGTACATATATTCTGAAAAGTGATAAGAAGCCCCTCACCAAGGCTCCAATGCAGGGAGAATGTAAACACATTTCCTCATTACTTCCAGCCAAAGGGTTTTCATTCGACCATGTACATATATTCTGAAAAGTGATAAGAAACCTCTCACCAAGGCTCCAATGCAGGGAGAATGTAAACACATTTCCTCATTACTTCCAGCCAAAGGGTTTTCATTCGACCATGTACATACATATATTCTGAAAAGTGATAAGAAACCCCTCACCAAGGCTCCAATGCAGGGAGAATGTAAACACATTTAAGAAGACCTATTTAAGCTGCGTGACACGTCTCAGTGTTCCGTAGAAAGAATAACCCCCCCCCCCTTTGAAGAACGGCCGTACAAGCTACAGAATCTGTAGGAACATTTCTCGAATATGCTCCATGGTAATCTGATGGATTTTATTAACTAATTATTTGCTAATATTATATCGTTTCCACGCCATGCAGTACCGCAACCCTTCCCCCGTAATAAGATTTCTAAATAAGGAAATTGCTCTTCATTTGTTCCCAAGCCTGCAGGTTCCTTTCCTCTGGCTATACTGTTCGCTGATTGTCAAGTATCTCCCGGGATTTCCTGAGTGTTTATAACTGGTCAATTCTGGGAAAATACCTTACATTTAGGTCTGGAACGTTTCCTTTCCCAATAATTGGGATAATTATCATTTCAATTTATGTATGATCCATGTTGTCCCGTACCGGGCGATAAATACAACAACAACAAAATACAAAATCGCACATTTTTAACGTTTTTCTATTCTAAATAAAAACTGATTCTAGAATGCCAGTTTTCCAGTGTTGCCTAAGTGAAAAGCCTCTACTCTAAACGGTCCTTAAGATAGTAATGCACATAAGCCGGATTAAGGTTTTGACTCTTGCCGAGGTGACGCCATCAAGGACAAACTGGTTAGTGATTGATGAAACTCCTTCCTCGTGGGGTTACTGACCCTTCAGATGGACGCACTGCCTTCTTCAGTTGCAACCAATCAAAAGTGCAATTACACATTGAGCAAAAAATGTCATCTTTCGCTGGTGAACTTAATTCGTAGCATTCCATTTCCTCAAGTTATTTTTCCACACCGATTTAATTTAACTGAAACACTGATGAAGTCTAGAGGTATCAAAGCCACTCGGGCGTTTTCATGCGTTTCGGTAATACACGTATTCTTTTCAAAACAGTTTTGTTTCTAGGCTCCATTATCATTTTCTCTTCTCCAGTAACAGCATCGCTGTTATATCTAATCCACAGATACGGGTGCCAGTAACAGAAACGTGCAAGGTTGCCAGTCAAGAACTCTGACAACGCAAGCACGTCCTTTGGTAAAGCAGAATAATTCAGCTACAGTTGGCAACACTGAAACAAACCGTCAATGTGAACTGGCCAATTCGTCCCGATTCAGGTTGTTTAGCGGAATTCAGCTACAGTTGGCAACACTGAAACAAACCGTCAATGTGAACTGGCCAATTCGTCCCGATTCAGATTGTTGCAGCGGAATTCAGCTACAGTTGGCAACACTGAAACAAACGGTCAATGTGAACTGGCCAATTCGTCCCGATTCAGGTTGTTGCAGCGGAATTCAGCTACAGTTGGCAACACTGAAACAAACCGTCAATGTAAACTGGTCAATTCGTCCCGACTCAGGTTGTTGCAGCGGAATTCAGCTACAGTTGGCAACACTGAAACAAACGGTCAATGTGAACTGGCCAATTCGTCCCGATTCAGCTTGTTGCAGTGGGATTCAGCTACAGTTGGCAACACTGAAACAAACCGTCAATGTGAACTGGTCAATTCGTCCCGATTCAGCTTGTTGCAGTGGGATTCAGCTACAGTTGGCAACACTGAAACAAACCGTCAATGTGAACTGGCCAATTCGTCCCGATTCAGATTGTTGCAGCGGAATTCAGCTACAGTTGGCAACACTGAAACAAACGGTCAATGTGAACTGGCCAATTCGTCCCGATTCAGCTTGTTGCAGTGGAATTCAGCTACAGTTGGCAACACTGAAACAAACCGTCAATGTGAACTGGTCAATTCGTCCCGATTCAGATTGTTGCAGCGGAATTCAGCTAGAGTTGGCAACACTGAAACAAACCGTCAATGTGAACTGGCCAATTCGTCCCGATTCAGCTTGTTGCAGTGGAATTCAGCTACAGTTGGCAACACTGAAACAAACCGTCAATGTGAACTGGCCAATTCGTCCCGATTCAGATTGTTGCAGCGGAATTCAGCTACAGTTGGCAACACTGAAACAAACCGTCAATGTGAACTGGTCAATTCGTCCCGATTCAGGTTGTTGCAGCGGAATTCAGCTACAGTTGGCAACACTGAAACAAACCGTCAATGTGAACTGGTCAATTCGTCCCGATTCAGATTGTTGCAGCGGAATTCAGCTACAGTTGGCAACACTGAAACAAACCGTCAATGTGAACTGGCCAATTCGTCCCGATTCAGATTGTTGCAGCGGAATTCAACTACAGTTGGCAACACTGAAACAAACCGTCAATGTGAACTGGTCAATTCGTCCCGATTCAGATTGTTGCAGCGGAATTCAGCTACAGTTGGCAACACTGAAACAAACCGTCAATGTGAACTGGCCAATTCGTCCCGATTCAGATTGTTGCAGCGGAATTCAACTACAGTTGGCAACACTGAAACAAACCGTCAATGTGAACTGGTCAATTCGTCCCGATTCAGGTTGTTGCAGTGGGATTCAGCTACAGTTGGCAACACTGAAACAAACGGTCAATGTGAACTGGTCAATTCGTCCCGATTCAGGTTGTTGCAGTGGGATTCAGCTACAGTTGGCAACACTGAAACAAACCGTCAATGTAAACTGGTCAATTCGTCCCGATTCAGGTTGTTGCAGTGGGATTCAGCTACAGTTGGCAACACTGAAACAAACCGTCAATGTAAACTGGTCAATTCGTCCCGATTCAGGTTGTTTAGCGGCATTCAGCTATGCGTAGCGAAATTCGAGCCTTTGGGAGAAACTGCAACGGAAAATAAGATGGGAAAATGTAGCGGCTCTTGTCAATTTTAATTCCAAAAAGTTAATTTAGTCATTTTAAGTTTCAAAGGGATGTATGTGTACTCGAGTATGGTGTGGAAAGAGTGTTTTCCATTATGGCTGACATTAACTTCAAAAAAGGAGCAAGGTAAAGCCTCAAATTCTTAACGACCTATTAAGAGTAAAATTTATCTGCAAAACAAAGGACGATTGTTGTATTTCACATCCACTAAGTACATTGCCGTTAATATTCATGACGAACAGCAATAGTTTTAGGAATGAATTCAGTTTCTCTTCAATGTGTAACTTCTTCAGAAATAGTCATAGAGCAGTTCAGTAATAGCATTTGAGCATTCCTTAACGCAAGTGAAATTGCAGTGATGTGTTACGATATTTCACCTGGAGGTGTGACAAGATTGGGAGGGAGGGGATACCTAACATCTCCACTTGAACGTCTGTTGTTTTATCAATATCAGTGCGATAGTCACATTTCTTATCTAGTTGCAGCACATCAAGTTGCCATTAAATGCACACATTGTTTTCTGCAGGTCTTCTTTGATAACGAACATCAATTCTTTTGGTAAGAGAAATTCAACTGAATGAAAAAATCGCTGAGCTTTTAAGTGAGGTTTATAGCGAGATGGATCAGTGCTAACATGCGAGCCTCGGATTCAGGAGATCTGGAGTTCGGTTCCTGTCCGGCCGCCCAATCTGACAGGGAATTTGTCGTGGTTTCCCCATGATGGGGTGTTTTCTGATCTGCCACGATTTCCTTTCTATCAGCAGCGTTATGGATCTTCGAGCCTGAAACAGCTAGGGACTTCCGCGTGCCTGTGTACTCTCTGCATGCGGCCTGTAGCCTCCTGTGGCTCCCGCACTTTATCGCTTCCTCCAGAGGGATGGATGGTAGCCACGAAAGATCTATGTAGGTCGTATTGCACGAAGTGTTCCCTCTTCGTTGTATAACCTAACCTATATTACTCTCACAAGACAAGGGATAGCCACGAAAACATTAGTTAACATTTATGCAAATCGCCTAAACAGAACTCGGGCCAACTTCTTGCATACTTCTTTAAATATCTCGCACAATTATATCGACAAGATGTTGGGAATTTGGGACCAGGAACGATCAACAGATAGAAACAGACTTGCTCACAGCGTAGCAATCCTGGTATCTCTCCCCTAAGGCAAGTCTTTAGCGTTCCAGTTCATGGACGCGTGTTTTGCCTTGGCCTAGTCAGACAGTTCTACGAAAGTGGGAGGGAGGTGCGTGCCTAACTCGGACACACGCTTTGTGTTATATGGAAACAAATGCGCTTCACAGACAACCATTTCAATGTGTCTCGTTTTGGTTTTAATGGAGCTGGTCACTGTGACAAGGGATTTTTCGCGTATTTCCCTGGTTGATGGGCGAATGACTGGATTATACCGGGTGGAAGGTACTACTTCGGCCACACGTTAACCAGGGATTCTACAGGGGTGTAACAAATAGCTCCAATACAATTATTGTCAATAAAGAACCGTTTCGTCGAAAAAATTATTTGCGAGATATTTGGAGCAATCTAGCTTCTAGATAAATGTATATAAATAAATATTTCACTAACATTGTGTGAACCATACTGTAATGCCTTTCTTTATTGAAGGTGGAGTATTATGGTCTGGAGACGAATGGCTGGAATCAGTATTCATTGAGGGAAATATGGCAACATTGACGTATTGAAAGGCAATTTGAACAAGAGTGCCGAGAAGTTGAATTTAGGGGAAAATTACTACAGTGACTCTCAACATACTGCAGACATTGTCCGTTTGTAGTTCACACACACACGCACGCACGCACGCACACAATACCCGGACCTCAACCCCATTGAGCACTTATGGGGAGAGCTGGAAGATTGAATACGAAAACACCACATATCCAGCAACTCTCAGCTAAAACAGCTCCTTGTGACTGAATGACATAATATTGGTACAGAAACAACTGGAAAATTCTCCACCCAATTACTAGCCAAGTAGTTTATAGAATTTCGCGTACAAAATAATAGGAAGGTTTCTTTTTTAATTTTCTCTTTGTATGTTCTACATATGCACAACATTATGTTCCTGTATGAACACTTATGTCCTCCTTATAATTCAACCTATGACAGAAAAGATTTTATGTATTAATGTAGAACAAAGTGCAATTCTATTGCATTTGTACTTGCATAAGATGTGTGAAGTTCATATTGTGAACTTTGTTCTAAGCTTTGTGACCGGCAAATATTAAAAATACAATATGTTAAATAAGGAAAAATTGAATAAGGAAAAATTGAAGCTATTATGTACAATATGTTAGTTTGTGTTTGCAACTGTAGGAATACTTATGTACATGTGTGTACCTTTGAAGTAAAGAGAAACTTTAACCCAACTTTCAGGACAAGTTCTGCCCTCCAGATCTGCACTGTTGTTAAGCAGCTTTTCCTGTGAATAACATTTTCTGGCATAAACTATGAGTTTTCTCGGAAACTACAGCTGAATTAAATTTTAAAACGAATTAATCCTTAGCGCAACAATCCTTAGCGGACCGCTGCGACCCTCACCTCAGCCCACTACAGGCGTCATGAGTGGGGTGCAAAACTGGAGGGTGGGACGTGGTCAGCGCCCCGATTCCTCCCGGACGGTGATGCGACCTTCGCGACCTGGGGTCGCTACTTCTTTATTCAAGTAGCTCCTCAATTGGTCCCTCCGGTACAGAACGAGGCTGAGTGCACCCTGTAACAGACCTTCCAGCGGGGTAAAATATCCCCACGCTGGTACTCGGGATCGAACCCGGGTCCTCCGCACCAGAGGCAGGCGCGCTACCACGGTCAAATTAAACTTTAGGATGATAAAAATACTGTTGTGCATCTGCTTTGCTGTTAAGGATTTTTTAAATAATTGTTGATAAATGTTAACAGAATGGCGTAAGTGAGCAAACAACAGTGTCTTTCTTACTAAGCAAACTTAACGGATAAAAGTGAACGTACAAATGTTTCAGTTTCAGTTTGGTGGGATAGAATCTCAGGGCACCTGTTGGGAGAATCAACAACTTTTTAAGTTTATTGTTTTTATGGAAAAACATTACCTTTCTTCATAAATCAAACATGCAGAGCATTAATTTTACCAATGTGCAGTATTTCTAAACATGGAAAATAAATAATTGAAAGACGAGAGATTAAATTCGTTTACGTAAAGTTATCATTAGAGAGAATTTGAAATCCTGTTACCTTATGATAAAGTATGAACAGATGAGCTACACATATATTAAAAAACAGATGCTAATCGTTTTAACAGACATCGGTTTTCAAGCTGTTATTGAATCTTCTTTCGCAGCAAAGATGCGCGAAGATTGATGACAAATGAAAGTGCAACACCAAAGCCTGGGTGAGTGAAGGGCATAGCAGTGCCTTTCCTTTACCTGATCCGTTACTTCGTTTTTAAACTAGTGCACGTGGGCGGTGTGCTCCGAGTCAAATCTCGCTATTTTCAACAACGCGCCATGGTTCCGCCCACCTCTCTTTCTTCGCCCGACCGAGACAGCAACTTGCCCAAAACCCCGTTCGTTTTTTGATAAAGTTATTTACAAGTACAAGTGCAAACATATATTGTGTGAGGCTTCTAAACAAGTAACCTGTATCTAACAGGTAGAGGAATATTTGCTTTTCACCCAAAAAGTCGATACCAAGATTTCACCGAAATACATCTTTTGAGATCCGCTGATTAAATAAAAATACACGCTTTTAGGAAAAGGTCCGTGTGTATATGCCTGTGTGCCTGAAGCCCGCCTCGATAGCGTGATGGTTAGCGTGTCTGCCTCACGTTCAAGAGGTCGCGAGTTCGAATCTCGCTTAGGGTAAGTTATCCGGGTAAGGTTTTTTCCGAGGTTTTCCCTTATCCTGAGAAGACGAATGTCGAGTAACTTAAAGCTCCATGGACCTCGGGCTCATTTGAGCATCATTTCACCCGTTTCATTCACTCACCGTCCGATATGACGCAATGTTGGAGGACGTTAATTTAAAAAAAAAAAAAAAATGTGTGCCTGAACAGCATGATCGCTAAACGAAAAGTCGCATAAATACCAAACTTGGCATTCAAGTTAAATATTTTTCCCAAATGAGAAATGAAATTCCCCCATGCAAAACTTCACTTTAATGAAAGAGGTTTGCAATTTTTTTCTACAAAATATATTAAAATAGTCTAACAAATGATAAGTCCAGTTATTTTGATGTCACTTTATTTCCCTTAAAACTGCACTACAATTGAGCAACTCGCAACTGTTTTGTTCTATCGAGACCTCGACACAAAACACTGCTTAATGCCCATAGTTCGCCCTGAGAATTCTACTCGCTCATTTAGAACTGACCTCTGTCCGCTCCGACTCGCTTATATAGCCGAGAATTAGGTACCGGCGATTTTTCTGGAAATCAATGTTTCGTGAAGCTTCTCGAATGTCTAGAAACGGCCTTTCTTCTTAGCCGAAATGTCGCGTTGCCTAGCAATGTGGTGGTGTAAACTGGGAGACCTTGAGCCTGCGTAGGTGTGCGGCTGGTACCACAATACAATAAACATATCTGCACGATAAGTAAAATGTATATCTTCAATTTTCTGGTCCTGTGAGGTCCTCTCATTGGCAAAGAATTGTGTAACTGATTAAATATAAGAGGCTGACAGAAACTTACAACACAAAACATTAAGATCTCTTTAAAACACTAATTTGTCAAATAATTTTTCGTGGCATCGGGCATTTCCGAGATGTAGGTTATTTTTTTCCAATATTGGCGTTTCATTTTTGAAGTACTGCCAACTTTCATTTGTTTCTCGCGATGTTATGGGAGGAGTACGGATTTTCTAGGCTTTTGAACATTTGACTATCTTTATCCCCTTTGTGCTTGCAACAAAATCTATAATGCAATTATTATACAAGCGCTTATATCAACCTGAATATATAACAGTAAGCTTTCGCAAGAACAGCTTTTAGAGAGTATAAACAAAATATAATGGTAGGTGGAGAAAGTCGTGTGAATGTAACACGTCGGAGTTTTTGATACTGAGATAAGGAAAGATTGTATTTTTCACGCATTTCTGTTTAAGGTGTCACAAAACAGAGTGCTGACAGCTTCCTCATTCTTCTCAACAATTCGCCTTAATACTGTCAAGAAGCTTGCATCTTTTCCTGCTTAATCTTTCTTGTAATGCAATTCCTGTTTCCAAGGCAATTTAGCCTTTCCTTCCTATTTTGCTATTCTTCAAAGCCACATTTCAATTTAATATTTCTTATAGCTTTTTCTCGTTTGGTCGCACAAAGTAATGCCTTTCACACACACACGCACGCATGCGCGCGCACACAACTGGTAACAGTGAGTGAGCATAAGACCAGGAGCAATTGCTAACATGTATGCAACTGGGAACGTTTATGCATAATGAATGTATGTATATACCTAAACCCCCAGTGCAACCGCCGATGAAGGACTAAGGTTTGCCGTCCAGCCGCTGCGTCCCCCACCTCTACAAACTATAGGCGTCATGAGTGGGGTGCAGCACTGGAGGGTGGGACGTGGTAGGACCCCCAAGCCCTTCACGACCTGCGGTCGCTACTTCTCCATCAAGTAGTTCCTCAATTGTCCCCTCCGGGACCTAACGAGGCTGATCGAATCCGGGTCCTCCGCGCCAGAGGCGGTCAATATATGTACATACCTATGTCAAATTATTCTTGTTGCACAGCAGGGTGGGGCAAATTTAATGTTCAGCCTTAATCCTCATGATACGCTCATCTTAATTAGCATATTTGGTTTTTATGCGACATTCCATTTTAATTAACTTTTCTTTGGGCGGAGGTGCAAAATGCTTCATAATCAAACTGTTTTCAAATAATTGTTTTATTCTGGGGGCTCATAATACTGCCATCGCAGAAGGATTAGCGCATTCCGACCCGGCTCCCTACCGCTAATGATCGGCCGGCCCTCTTGGCAAAGAATAGCCTGTGTGTGCCGTCTTTCTGCTCCCGAAAGTTCCTTCGGGCCACTTCTAGCAGTTTCGCCTTCCAGAAGGTTCGCTTTGTGTTCAGACAGGAGCGAACACTCGCCCGCTAGCACTCAGCTGAGTCGGTGGAGTTTAATCGGCGGTGTCAGTCGAGATGAGTCGAGACGAGTCGAACTGAGTTGGATTTTTTTCCGGTAGATAGCGACAGTTCAGTCGAGAGTAGTTCAGTAGTGATTCGATTCAACAGATCTTGTGTTCCGTGGCGAGTCTGTGCAACAATGTGTCAGGTGTAACCTGGCGCCTAAGTGTTTTTTGTAGTGTTTAACGCCCGCTTTTACTACATACGGCACCGCAGGCGGTGACACTGATGATAAATGGAATGAAGATGGAGCATCCGTGGAATGAGATGGCGGGGAAAACCGGAGAACCCGGAGAAAACCTGCCCCAGCACCGCTTCGTCCAGCACAAATCCCACATGCGGTCTCCTGGGGTCGAACCCGGGATGCTTTGGATGCGCCAAAGTAACTGTGTGTTTAGCAGTAATAGGGGTTCCCATTCGCTACAATATGCATTTATCGTGAAATCTTAATAAAGATGTTTTGGATGCGAAAGTAAAATCTTATTTCAATATGCGATAAACGAAGTCTAAAAGAGCAAAGTTATAAGATAAACCAATTGTTTTTACCATTTCCCTTGCACAGAGTATGCACAGGGAGAAAATGCCTAAACTGAGCCCTATAGTGTTGTGGGAAAACTTATCCACGCTCTATATGTGCAGTATACGAGAAATAAACAGAAACTGAAACAGCAGCAGCAGCAGCACCAGCAGCTTCTAGCGAACAAATCTTCAACTTCCATATTACTGCACACCGTTGCATGTCATTTTAAGAGAGTAGGAATTCATTTGTCGAACAAAAATACGAGAAATCCCACAGGGAAAGAATTTTTTCGCATCGCTCTCAACAAATGACAATCTTGCAGCTCGCATCCTCATGCAACAAAACAAGCAATGCCTGTTTGCATCTCCACATTTAAATATTATACCGAACGCAAACGGCCTTTCGTTTAGGGTTTAAATTAGTGCTTTCGAGGTTAACCGACAATTTAGATGTTAATGGACTTTTTTACTTTCTCTACTACGTGTAGCAAGCAGAGGAAGTATTGTATAAATCGAGATTCAATCGGAAATGCTTTGAGGCCCCCTGAATAAAAAAAAAGGCCTTCTTAAAAAAGAGCGCGCGCGTGTGTGTGTGTGTGTGTGTGTGTGTGTGTGTGCGTGCGTGTGTGCGTGTGTGCGTGCGTGTGTGCGTGTGTGCGTGTGTGCGTGTGCGCGTGCGCGTGCGCGTGCGCGTGCGCGTGCGCGTGCGCGTGCGTGTGCGTGTGCGTGTGCGTGTGCGTGTGCGTGTGCGTGTGTGTGTGTGTGTGTGTGTCAGTCTGTGGGCAGCATAACTCAAAAATGAATAGCCGGTTAAAAACCGAAGTTTGTATTTATTTAAGTTTAACATCTTTTAAGGACGCGACACAAAGATTTTGAAGAAAATTCCTCCACCCTAAACTACATGGAACATTTTTCGAAAATTTTGATCAGAATACCATACGTTTAAGATACTTTTACAGCAAACGAAATGTTTATTTTGAATTTTTTGGCTATAGCCTATGTGGTCCTGTTTACTTTGGGTGACTTTTGCATAGCTGCTAAACAGCAAGAGATAGACTAAATCTTACTGTACAAAAATGTTGATCTCGTTAAAACACGCAATTTATGTCCACGTTAACTTTTTTGTAGAATGAACCATTTCGGAGATATTCCTTGTTATTTGTGCGAGTTTTGGAAAACTTAAGACTTTCGTCAAATGGAACATCGTTATTCATTTTTTATATGTTAACCGTGCAAAGAGAACGGGCTTTGAAAGGTTTAAAAGATCTGACTCGATCAAAGCCTACTGTATTCCCATATTCCCCTTGTACCTACAAGGAAATAACCAATAAGATAATTTCGTTTATGTTCTTCGTGCTAGTTGAGATAAAGGAATAAGAGTGTGTAAGAATGGTTAGAACAAAAGTAGAGAAAGTCAGACTTATGTGTAAGATAGATTCCCTTTCCACAGCTCCTTATCTACGACTGTGACTAAACTGTTTAATGCACCAAACTATGGAATAAAAATGCTCACTGCATGAGAAGTAGTTGTATAAAATGAACTCAGAATGCATGTGCTGATGTAACCCTTGTCCTGCCGCTGATATTAAAGCCGTGAAGTGAGTCGAATGCTGGAATGACTAAGTATAGAACATCAAACAGATCACGTGAGTGAAAGGTGGGGATTGTTCAGAACATGTTTTCATCATCTATATGGCTATAGTTTTGCATCTAAGCACCTTAAGTTTGGCGGAAACACTTCCATGTACCTCACTCAAACGAGTGAGTGAGTGAGTGATTAGGGTTTAAGGGCCCGTCGACAGCTAGGTCATTAGAGCCCTCACTCAAACGATAAAGCAAAACGTTTGTGTTAACATAAAATGACAAAATCCGCCCGTTTACTTTATTATGTTCTAACATTTTACCACAAATACGGTTTTCTTCTCGTCGTTAGCAGCGATGTCCAACGTTTGCGAAAGAGGGGAGTGTGGGTTTACCTCCTTCCAACATACGCGGACTTTGCCTTTCTTTAACTCCTACCGTGCATTGTGTTGCAGCGGCGGTTTGGTTACCTGTACGTCGCGTTTGAGTCAGGAAAGTATTTGCAAATCTTATACGATAAACATCTATTCATTAATGATTTCTTTGGCACTGCTTACGTATAAAAAGTCTGTCAATATTTGGCATAGCCTTAGAAGATCGTCGCGTAACATATTGCGATACAGACTTTCAGTACAGCTCAATTTGGAGAAACTCTGTTCGCAAATACTCACTCTTGCAAATGCTTATCACTCTATCCACTACATTTTAGAAATTTCAGAAATAGGTGCAAGGGAAATATGGGAATACTGAAATGTTTCAAGAGCGGGTTGCTATGCGCTGCCTTTCAAATTCCGTTGTCATTGCATGGCCAAGGAATGCAAAAACAAGTAACATATTCCTATTTGAAAAAAGAGGTTTAAGTATTGGCAAATTCAAACATCAGAAAGAAAGTCTCATAACTGGTTCGCGCAAAAGAAAAAACAAGTATTTAACATAAATTGTATGTTTTCAAGAGATGCACATTTTTTAATTAGTAAGCGTTTGTGTGTCTCTTACATTCTACCAAGAGACACCCAAAAACGTACCTACAGAGACTCTCATAAATAATCGGACAAAGCAGAGTATTAACTTTAGAAATTGAAAATCAACATTTGAAGTGGTATTTTATTGAAATTAATGATAATCTACAGTTATATCGTTTGTTCTCGTACGAAAATAAACTTATTTCATATAAAAAATTATATAACATATACTCTTTTAAGCATTAAAAAGAAACATGGCATTTTGTTGTCCTCAAAAGTAATCGGACATAAACTGAATGTGACACAAAATCTGGCTCAGTACTTTGTAACTTTCCCTCTTCTTTTTAGTACTTCTCGCAACCTGTTTGGCATACTGTGCACTAGGTTTTTGAGGTAAGTTGTGGAAAGTTTGCTCCATTCCTCTTGCAACCTCTGCTTCAAGTGCTGTTTGGAGGTGATGGGGGTCTTCCGCACGGCCTTCTCCAGTTTATCCCATACTGATTCTATGAGATTAAGATCCGGGGACTGAGGGGGTGGATGCAGTACATGGGGACAGTTGTAAAGCAATCACAGCTGCACAATGTGAGACGTATGCTTCGGATCATTATCCTGGTAAAATGAGAAGCTGTGCAAAATACCCATCATTTCGGCACTTTGTTTTAAATTTTGCTGCAATAGTCTAAGATAGACTTCCTTGTTCATGGTTGTGTCTATGAACACCAGCTTTTCCACTCCCATAGAGGAAATACAGCCCCATACCATTACACTCCCTCCGCCGTGTTTGACTGTGCCTTGCAAGTTGCGTTCTTCCAGCTCCGTGTTTGGTTTCCTCCACACAACCACCCTGCCATCGGAACCAGAAAGATTGAATTTACTTTCGTCACAAAAAATAACGTGATCCCACCAATCAGTTGTTTTGTTAATGAAGTTTTTGGCAAATTGTAATCGTTTCCTTTTATTCTTGGTGGAAATATACGGCTTTTTTCTGGCTACGCGACCATTAAAACCTTGTTTTCGCAACACTCGTCTGATCGTTTCAGGGCTAACTGTCAGTCCCAGTTCTTCCTGAATCTCAGCACAAATCACTGGAGCACTTATACGTGGATTCCGTTTTACCTTCCGCATAATATAAGATTCCTCCCTATCGGTAAGTATTTTTGGTCGCCCTGGCTTAGCTCGAGATTCAATTCTATCTTCATATTTATACCGGCGAATTATGTCACCAACTTAACTTTTACTAAGATTCACAATCTGTGCTATTTCCCGGTATGTTTTCTTCTTTTCATAGTGATAGATCACTAACTGTCTCTGTTCGAAGGTACTAGCCCCATTCTATGCTCTTGCCTTCTTCTTGATGCACAGACTTCACGTACTTCTTCTACAGTGTTGTTTTGTCTACTGACAGACCTCAACTGTTCGTTTGTATAGCATTTCATTGGCGCTGTCCGATTCTTTTTGTGTCGTGAACTCATGATGTAAATAAGGTTGAATGGAGAAGCTCTTAGTTTAGCCACATTTTCAACCTCTAAAATAGATATTCGTAGCAAATGATTTTTGTTTAACACAGAGAGTACTTTGGGTTTGACAGACATAATCAATCCTGCTTTATACAGTACTCCATAGTAAAATGCATAGTCTGTCCAATTATTTATGGGAGTCACTGTACGTGCCTACAACTAAACCATAACCGATTATCATGTTATTTCTGGGCACCTGACCATGGAAACAGATCACCTGGTGAAAACTAAATATCCGCACCTTACCGGTACCACAAATCCCCTGATTAAACTAAATATTGAATATCCGAATCTTACTAGGATCACTGACCTTGAACCTAACCTCCTGGCCATTGACCTTGAATCTAAATCCCTAGTTGAATTAAATAGTGAATATCCGAACCTTATCAGTACCACTGACCTTGAATCTAACCCCTCCGAGTAAATTAAATATTGAAATGCCTGCCTTACTGCAGAGTTGTTGTGGATGGAACTGGGTCGGGGCAAGGTTTAATCTCCAACAAGTTGCTAGCACCATGGAATCTTGGCAGGGAAGGCTAGATAGTGTCTCGGTCAGCTAAATGTTTCTCGTGGCAGCAACCAAGATAAAGTGTTTTAGTTCATTAACCCTGAGGCTTTAGGATTTCCGTCTGGAGCAAGTCTGTGCTAACAAGCCGGCCGCCCGCCGCGCTGCTGCTGCTATCTGGCGTCAAATCTAACTCGTCCCTGCACTCTAGCTACAAGACATTTTCGAATTGTACTTGGTTAAATTCACACTTAAACCTAAAAATTTCAAACGCAAAATAATTACTTAAAATTGGAACTTGTACTGTGTGTTGAGATGTCTATTCCCATTGTTTACTGGTCATATCTTGTGCAATAACCTTCGTTCTCCAGTCCATTTTTGGGATTAAGAGGCACATTGAAGTTAATTCATATTTTAGGAAGCTCCAGATTTACACAAAACTAAACCACGGAGACATGGTAATATAGAAACAGATGTATGTAGTGACATTAAGGACTTTCTTCTACAACTAACTCAAGCTGTCTGATGTCATATCCCCTATTAAAACTAACATCTGCCAATTGCCTACTTTTAATAGTACCTATAGATGTACATATATAAGCTTCTGGTACCGCCACCAACACCCGTAATCCTTTATTCCCAGATGTTCATTGTCACATATTGCTACTTCGCCATGCCATTAATTAGGTGAGGTATTGTCAAGTGCACCGCGACATTATTTTAACTGAAGGTACTTGAAGCTGCAACAAAAACAGCACTATTGTACAAATAATCGCAAAAAGAAGAAAGCGTGCAAGAAAGATGCGTTAAATGTAATGTTCCTTTAGTACATTCCCTTGAAGAAAGTGGTAAATAAGCGCGCGTAGTTTCCCCGATCTTTAACATCCAGAATCATATCACATCCTCGACAACTAGTATGGATACCCTCCCCTCACATAGACACACTGATAACAACGGACGTGCTCAAATGGACATAACCTTTCAACATTAAACGTACGGTTCCTCTGCAACGTTAGAACCAGTTTACGAATTGGCCATTGCTCGTACAGCTCATTTTATCACAAAATGGCGGAAGAAGAATAAGATTCCAGCAGATAACCCTAATGTGCTCGGCGACCTGAAGATGGCCCACTGTTCGCCGTCTCAAGGTCTTAGGGGAATTAAGGGTAGAGGAGAGACATTCCACATAGTGTAACCCGAGTTTTGTAAACTTCCGCGCAAACGCTGTTCTGCTGGTTACGTTGTCAATTCACCTCCAATGTTATTCGCGCTTTGTTTACTCGCTGCTAATTTCTCTTAATTTCAGTTGTAAAATCGCACGAGTCACTAGCGTTATGTTGGAAGTATTAAAAAAAATAATGTACGAGTAGAAGTAGATAATCCTCCGCCTAGGAGTTCTGTGAAATCTGCTATGATATTGTGGTTGCAGAACAAAGGGGTTCAGAGTGACAAGAACTTTTCAAAACCTTATCAATCGTGTAAAGGTTTTTGAATGAGCAGAAGTGCGGAGAACAAAACTTATTACAAAATAACATTTAAATGGACCCTGGGACTGAATAATGACCGAAATATGGCCAAATTGACGATTTTTAGGTTTATGCATATAAATGTTCCCCAAACCTTCAGTCATCGGTTGGTAGTGAAATTGTTTAGCTTCCGCCATTTTTAAAGGTCTAGCACAGGCTTTAAATGTCATGTGTACTACCTTTAAACACCCCCTTTCCGCTGAATTTGGTTCTTTTTGTGTGATTTTGGTCCATATTTTATTCAAATATTGGTGAAAATTTATGTAGCGGTATCCTGTGCTGCTATCTGGCGAGATGCCAGGGAGCTATTACTACATATTCAATATAAAATCCGTAATGAGTTTTAGGTCAAACAGATAATCTGACTCATGATCATGATGCATGTCTGTAGAAAAGTTGGTTTTTCTCGACGTTACATATTTTAATGCACTATGTGCTCTAGCTGCATTAAATATTGTGCTATGCTCCTAGAATTTTCCAGCATGTACTATATTTATGTGGCTTCAATCTCAGTCTCTGCTTTCAACATCTGAACATTTGTTTAGCTTTAAAAAAATTAAAATCACAAACAAGTTTTAAAAATATCTTAAGCGTCCATCAAAACAAAGAAATTAATTACTTTAAAAGTAACTAATTTTTCTTCCTGTCAGAGACTGGTGGTGCTTGTTAGGTAATTAGAGTTTATAAAATAATAAAACTGTTGTGATACTTCAGTTTCTGAGACCGCTGGAGTATTTTGAATACTAAGGTATTTTCACACTGTGAATAAATTGAATAATTAACTCTCTCAAAACTATAAATCAAATTGAGCTGAACCTTCGTGTGATAGTTTATAACAAACACCCTTAACTGTGCAAAGTATTGATTTCATACCTATAAAAATATAGAAAATGCAAAATTCAGTGCCACGGTCCCCATAGGTAGGAACTTATTGAAATGTTATGCTTTGTACCAGAAAATACGTAACGATCGACAACTTTTGTAACAAAAGTTCATTTTCTCTCTACTTCTTGTTAATTACTGTAGATATCCGTGGAAATGATTTCATTGACTGCGGTAACATATGCACTGCCATGGAAAAAGATAATTGAGCGCTGCAACATTTGAAAGAGCGTGTTACAGCACTCATTTATTTTTTCCTTGGCTGTACATGTAAACTAAGCAACACTTCAAAAATATCAATTAATACTAGCCGTGAGAAGGAAGGGAAGAAAAGCTCCTTACACTTCATAGTGTATTGCTGAAAATACGTAGAAGCATAGCATACTTCGGAAGTAGTTTATATCACAAACATTTGTAACTGAAATTAAGTTGTGAATCTTAAGACTGGCACGTAACATGGCTGTGAAGGTTTCTAAATTCTGAGAGAAAGGCAGTTTACAGAAAACGCCCACATTTTATCCACTTGCCAATATCTTAAATGGTATGCACACCTTAATAAAAATCAAGTGCACTCTTGAGAAGTAAACAATTTATGTCCATTCTTCCCAATAAAATGCTTCTTTAAAAAGGCACCGACTTATGTCTAATATTTGGTATATATCCAATTTCTGCTTTTGTATTGGCCTTACGCGCACAGGCACAAGGTTTTAAAACTGGCTTTTTATTTCGAAAACCTCAAACATGCGATTTCAAGCAAATTCTGGATATAAAATTGTTCGATAGAATCCAATAATACCTCCTCAAGCGGTAGAGAAACAAATACGAAACGTATTTTAATCCAATGCTGCTTAGAGGTGCATTCCCAAACAAGTGCGAATCTCCCCATTGGGGAAGTTGGCTGTGTTAAAATAAGATATGACGGTTGCAATAGTTCTCCAGAAACGAGGCCGCTTCTACCACAAAACCGGTCGGACCGACCAACAGGAAATTGTTCTGTTTGAGGAACGCCGATCACCGGAAACCATTCCGAGAATAACTCGAGGTGGTGCTGGTGACAATGAGCAGTAACTATTAGTGTGATAATGATAATGAGCCTGTTGGTGCCGACCAAAACTGCAAATCCTGGGATGTGGTGAGCCCCATCTTATAAAGACAATTGAGAGGGATATTGCAACAGAACAACTGAACGCCACGCAGAAGAGGCTGTTTAGTTTTCCTTTGCTTTATACTTGTCCCTGGGTGTTTCATTTTCCAGTGACTGTCACTTGCACAGCTCAGACATAGGTCGTCAACCCTTTCTGCCAAATCCAATATTTCGTATTTTACGTTTTGTGGTCAACTTTTGGGCAGTAGACAGTAAACATGAATGAAATTGTCTTGTATGAAACGGTATAGTTACAACAGTGATGTGACAAATTTAAAACTAAAAAATAACTGGTTTATTCTCATAGCCGTTTCAAGGTTCATTGTGTTATACAGGGTGTTAAGGTTGATAAATGGTATGCAATATGTATCCACGTCGGTCTGCTGGTTGTTGTTGTTTTTTTTTTTTTTCTTCGTATAAGAGTTTTCCCACAAACCAATCATATAGTTTACTGCCTGATATTTTTGCATGTTCATAACTGTGCCGCGAGATGAACAACGCCTGTGAGATAAACTATCCGTTTTGCTTCACACCTCAATGCACGACCCGCTGGCTTAGATAATGTAAGGTCACTGAATTTACAGAAAACATTCGAATTCAGTTGCAAAACAGCATCCGTCACCACGTTACACCATTCGTTCCGTCCACTGTGCGTCATGTTTTCTGTGGCACAACTACTTGAAGGTACTAAACAATCTGATTCCCCTCCCCTTATGTAGGACTTACAAGCCTGTACCTAGGGTAAGACGTCTGTCGGGGAACAGAGGAACCTATGGATCGGACAGAGTGAACACGTGGAAGCAGGTGGTCAGCCCAGCATCAGGTATGAGAGTGAGAAAGATGATATGAAATGCAAGCGAAATAGATTAATGGAAAGGTGATGATGGGGCAATTGGTGGAATGAGTGGCGGGGGAAACGCAGAACCCGGAGAAAATCCGCCTAGACGCTGGTTCCTGGGATCGAACTCGGGCGCCTGGGTGGTAGGCGAACGGTCTGACCGCTCGGCCACGGCGCCACCTAACATACTACTCTTAAGTAACATTCTAAATGTGCAAACGAAGCAAATATTGTTCACTGACCTGTCCCCTATCCGCCCCAGAAGCCTGTATACAAGCTTTCACGCCCGTCATTTACCACGCTAACATACGATAAGAAGCTCCACGAAAGAATCTTAATTCAGAAATTCAAATAAAGGTATCTATGCCCTGCATACTTCAGCTTGCGGTTGTGCGCAGCAGGGAAGATTTACATGTACATTCATGTAGCAAACCTACAATATGGAACTTCTGTATTAGCTATTGCAACTTTTTCCTTTTGTGGATGCACAAGTTATCCGTCCCGGCTTGTAATCTTGCAAACAGGTGCCATACCAACATTCAGGAGAGCTTACAAACTTATTACGTTTCTGTCTCTCTCCGCCTCTCTCCCTCTCTCTCTCCCCTCTCTCTCTCTCTGTCGGTCTCTGCCTCTCTCTCTCCCCTCTCTCTCTCTCTGTCGGTCTCTGCCTCTCTCTCTCCCCTCTCTCTCTCTCTGTCGGTCTCTGCCTCTCTCTCTCCCCTCTCTCTCTCTCTGTCGGTCTCTGCCTCTCTCTCTCTGTCTCTCTCTCTACGACTCTCTCTCTCTCCGACTCTTTCTCTCTCTGTCGGTCTCTGCCTCTCTCTCCCTGTGTCTCTCTCCGCCCCTCTCTTTGTGTCTCTTTCCGCCCCTCTCCCTCTCTCTCTCCTCTCTCTCTCTCTGTCGGTCTCTGCCTCTCTCTCCCCTCTCTCTCTGTCGGTCTCTGCCTCTCTCTCCCCTCTCTCTCCGCCTCTCTCTCTCCCCTCTCTCTCTCCGCCTCTCTCTCTCCGCCTCTCTCCCTCTCTCTCCCCTCTCTCTCTCTCTGTCGGTCTCTGCCTCTCTCTCTCCCCTCTCTCTCTCTCTCTGTCGGTCTCTGCCTCTCTCTCCCCTCTCTCTCTCCGACTCTCAGACGCTCTCTCTCCGACTCTCAGACTCTCTCTCTCCGACTCTCAGACGCTCTCTCTCCGACTCTCAGACGCTCTCTCTCCGACTCTCAGACGCTCTCTCTCCGACTCTCAGACGCTCTCTCTCCGACTCTCAGACTCTCTCTCTCCGACTCTCAGACTCTCTCTCTCCGACTCTCAGACTCTCTCTCTCCGACTCTGTCTCTCTCTCCGACTCTCAGACGCTCTCTCTCCGACTCTCAGACTCTCTCTCTCCGACTCTCAGACGCTCTCTCTCCGACTCTCAGACTCTCTCTCCGACTCTCAGACTCTCTCTCCGACTCTCTGTCTCTCTCTCCGACTCTCAGACTCTCTCTCCGACTCCCAGACGCTCTCTCTCCGACTCTCAGACGCTCTCTCTCCGACTCTCAGACTCTCTCTCCGACTCTCAGACTCTCTCTCCGACTCTCAGACGCTCTCTCTCCGACTCTCAGACTCTCTCTCCGACTCTCTGTCTCTCTCTCCGACTCTCAGACTCTCTCTCTCCGACTCTCAGACTCTCTCTCTCCGACTCTCAGACTCTCTCTCTCCGACTCTCAGACTCTCTCTCTCCGACTCTCAGACTCTCTCTCCGACTCTGTCTCTCTCCGACTCTGTCTCTCTCTCCGACTCTCAGACGCTCTCTCTCCGACTCTCTCTCTCCGACTCTCCGACTCTCAGACGCTCTCTCTCAGACTCTCTCTCTCCGACTCTCTGTCTCTCTCTCCGACTCTCAGACGCTCTCTCTCCGACTCTCAGACTCTCTCTCTCCGACTCTCAGACTCTCTCTCCGACTCTCAGACTCTCTCTCCGACTCTCAGACTCTCTCTCCGACTCTGTCTCTCTCTGACTCTCAGACTCTCTCTCTCCGACTCTCAGACTCTCTCCGACTCTGTCTCTCTCTCCGACTCTCAGACTCTCTCTCCGACTCTCTGTCTCTCTCTCTCCGACTCTCAGACGCTCTCTCTCCGACTCTCAGACGCTCTCTCTCCGACTCTGTCTCTCTCTCTCCCCGACTCTCTGTCTCTCTCTCCGACTCTCAGACGCTCTCTCTCCGACTCTCAGACTCTCTCTCTCCGACTCTCTGTCTCTCTCTCCGACTCTCAGACGCTCTCTCTCCGACTCTCAGACGCTCTCTCTCCGACTCTCAGACGCTCTCTCTCCGACTCTCAGACGCTCTCTCTCCGACTCTCAGACGCTCTCTCTCCGACTCTCAGACGCTCTCTCTCCGACTCTCAGACGCTCTCTCTCCGACTCTCAGACGCTCTCTCTCCGACTCTCAGACGCTCTCTCTCCGACTCTCAGACTCTCTCTCCCTCCGACTCTCAGACTCTCTCTCTCCGACTCTCAGACTCTCTCTCTCCGACTCTCCGACTCTGTCTCTCTCTCTCCGACTCTCAGACGCTCTCTCTCCGACTCTCAGACTCTCTCTCCGACTCTCAGACTCTCTCTCCGACTCTCAGACTCTCTCTCCCTCCGACTCTCAGACTCTCTCTCCGACTCTCAGACTCTCTCTCCGACTCTCAGACTCTCTCTCCCTCCGACTCTCAGACTCTCTCTCCGACTCTCAGACTCTCTCTCCGACTCTCAGACTCTCTCTCTCCGACTCTCCGACTCTGTCTCTCTCTCTCCGACTCTCAGACGCTCTCTCTCCGACTCTCAGACTCTCTCTCCGACTCTCAGACTCTCTCTCCGACTCTCAGACTCTCTCTCCCTCCGACTCTCAGACTCTCTCTCCGACTCTCAGACTCTCTCTCCCTCCGACTCTCAGACTCTCTCTCCGACTCTCAGACTCTCTCTCCGACTCTCAGACTCTCTCTCCCTCCGACTCTCAGACTCTCTCTCCGACTCTCAGACTCTCTCTCCGACTCTCAGACTCTCTCTCTCCGACTCTCCGACTCTGTCTCTCTCTCTCCGACTCTCAGACGCTCTCTCTCCGACTCTCAGACTCTCTCTCCGACTCTCAGACTCTCTCTCCGACTCTCAGACTCTCTCTCCCTCCGACTCTCAGACTCTCTCTCCGACTCTCAGACTCTCTCTCCGACTCTCAGACTCTCTCTCCGACTCTCAGACTCTCTCTCCCTCCGACTCTCAGACTCTCTCTCTCCGACTCTCAGACTCTCTCTCTCCGACTCTCCGACTCTGTCTCTCTCTCCGACTCTCAGACTCTCTCTCCGACTCTCAGACTCTCTCTCCGACTCTCAGACTCTCTCTCCGACTCTGCCTCTTTCTCTCTCTCTCTCTCTCTCTCTCTCTCTCTCTGCGGTGAAGTTAGGCTTTGGCATAGTTTCCCAAGAAAACCACATATCATGTCCTTTAACTCTAAACAATGACGTATTCTGTACATTGTCACGTAGGGGTCACCAGGCCAAACAAGATGTTTCCTAGAAGTAATTCTTGAATCACCCGGCAATTAAAGACCCATCTTGGTTTAAAATAACCCACTTTTCACACATTTTATTTACAACCCTTGCTCAACTACAGATACAGTGAAGCAGTTAGGATGACCAGATTACTATACGCGAGGTATGCGTAGCAAATATCGATCCTGTCTCGAGTTGTAGACCCTTGTGACTGGGATAAGTACGATACAACCCTCTCAACTCCCCTTGCGTTTCATCCCAGACGACCCGTATAATTCAGGTCAGAAAATATATAGCAGTCATAAACGTCCATGCTTCTATGCCTTCAAACTTTTACATCGCGTCACACGCAACATGTTTCATTTATTAACCCTTTCACTGCCATCTATGTGCTTTCCTCCCTCCTGAATCTGCTACTGTGCTACTCTAATGGTTAACACGCGCTTTGCCTTTCATCACCAGAAGCCTCTCAGGTAACACACACCACATGCATTCTTTGTTCTCGGAAGGCGCTGATGTTTCACATTGCACCAATGAGTGTGTCACTTCAGCCAATGAAATCAAAGAAATCACAAATGACAGTTGTTAACTCCACGTGGAGCGAAACACAGCAGTGCAACATCTTCCCCGTCTTCTCTCTCATTCTGTTACTTTTCTAATATCTATTTACTGTAAACATGAAGTAGATGTAAGCAGAAGCACGTGGCGGAGACAAACCTCATTGGCTGGTACATTTTAATACTCCTGTATTCTTCCACAATATAGTTCCACTGCTTATTTAGCGTCTTGCTTTACCTGCGTTCAGTAAACCACTTAAGTTGTTATAACACAGAATATAACGTTATAATTTAACATAGTGCAATAACACACTTGATACCTTATCGCCAATCACAGGACATTGAGTTCTCTTGTTTTGTAGCGTTTGTCTGTTGTCTCAGCGCCATCTTGACGTGTAAAATGGAACAAGATCGGGTACAAGTGGTTTTCGCGAGGAAAACCTTTAAGGAACGGTGAAAAGGTTATTACATTGAATGTATTCAATACATTTTCGGAGAAATATCCTACCATGACTGTAAACGATGTGGTAAAATGATATAATAAAGGACAATGGATCTTACGATCCAGTAAGAGCGGAGCGCATTCCAAACAATGCATAGAAGACAAATCTGAAGTGTTACCTTGGCTGAGATTTGAGAAGTCTTTCTTACGATGTGATATATGCGATTGCTACAAAAACAGTGTCTCTCAATTGTTCAATAATGCAATGGTTGATGACAGCAGGTATATTCAGGTTATCTGAAACTGCGCGGTGACAACATTAATATTGTTTACATGTGCACGTGCAGATATCATGTTAACCAGTAGAGTACTAGAGGTGGAGCTCACTACGTTATTCTAACAGCAAATAGATTATAGTAACATTGGTCTTCTAAAGAGTAAATGTCCACGCGTGTAGTGCGAACTTGGAGAAAACGTGACAACGTTGCTCTCCGTGACGCTCACTAGGCTCTGGCGCGTCGCATGTTAACCATTAGAGTAGCAAAACAACCTGTGTTGGTGACTGACCACCTTTTAGGTGTTCAGTTTGCGTTATTACTTTTAAATCTGCCCATAAATGCGACAGCTCTGTTTATGAAGTGAAGGATAAACGGGGGTGTAACACGTGTGTGCACTAGGGAACCCTTCGGTCAAAATGCTCGTTTTCTTTTGATTTTACAATTATTTAATTTCAAATGTGAGACAATTGTAAGACCAGTACAATTTAATGTTAAACGATACTCAAACAAGCAAAAATCGCCTTGTGCTGGGTGTTTGCCTACGTAAGGACGCGTACGGAATACGATCCCACACCGGATGCATGTCGCCTCCACTGCGGTTATGTCTTTTTACCATAACGACCCACTTTTCATCCTTGGTTGACCTCAAGGCACAAGGGTTAACTCCAAACTTTTCACAAATATGTACATAGTTATTTCAACAAATTTCGCTATGTACAAAAGTTACGGTTTATATCGCTTATACATTCATATAGTTTTGCGTCACTTACATCAAGAGAAAATGGCTCGTCTTATTAACATGTTCTAGTGTAGGTTTACACTACAGAAAATTAGAGCAGTTATTCTAAAATCACGTTCCATTTCAATATTCGTACTAGATGTTATTCACGTATAGCTTGATTATTTCAAAGTATTAGAAAATTGTATTACTTGAATAGTTCTCTGATAAATCCCCGTGTCATTTTACCATTAGTTATTAAAATTACAGTTCCATATTAGTGCATTTCTTCTAAGCATTGGATTCTGCAAACAAGTGCTGCTTTATTTTGACAACACAACTCCCAACTCATTACTGGTACCATTAAATAAAACACTAAATTCCAAAACCCCTATCTGTGTTCACATGAACATCACTGGCTCATGTGCGCACTCAGTCTTCTACAAACGCTCATTCCTCTATCTACTTTATGTTGAGATAAACCCTTGTAGAAATGGTTTTATTAAGTATTTCCTTGTAGACATAAGGGGGTAGAATACAGTAAGTTTAAGCAATAGCAAGACCTGGTCGCTATGTGCTGACTTTCAAATTTCGTTCTCTTTGCATGGCCAGGGCACAAAAAACCGCTAACGACTTCCTATTTGAGAAAAAATATGTTTAAAAACGAATGCCTCCGTAGCGCAGTGCTATACCTGCTGATTTGCGTGCATATATGACGGCTGCGCGGTAACGGTTACGTCATTCATTCTCCGTGCCCAACTAACCCGAATTGCGTGTGCCTGCTCTAGTTATAAAACACAGGAGACCAGCAGTATTTTGTAGAATGTTTCCCTTTTTTTTAATTGTGATTGTGCTTGAGAACATTGTATTGTAAACACGCTCAAATACAACATGAAGTGCGACGCCGTGAAGGTAGCGCTTCGGTTTCCCCTTGGGATAGGAAGTGTGATGCTGACCACATTATCTTCCCGTGTCGGTGATGTCGGCGTGGGACCTCTAATCATTATCGTATTACACATATTTAATAATGTATCATGCACCTGGGAAACCTATCATCAAATATGACATTAGTACGTTTTATTTTAACAGTAGGTGATTCATTAACAATTATTATTCTACCTAATAATTTCTTGCGCGTTCTGTTGTAGATTATTTTAGTTTCTCCACCCTCCGTCGAGATATGCAATTGCTTAAATACACATTCCTGGAGTGCTGCTCTCTTGCGGGGTCTGAAAACTTATTGTAGCTCGAAAAAAATATTTGATAATGAACATATGACATACTTCGGTCCGAAGATTTATAAAAACAGAATAACGGTTTGCGCTGCAAGACGTCTGTTTTTAGCTGGGCGATAGTCTTCTGTCAGCAGAGTTTTACTGCCATATAACAGCTCCTGCGAGACAATGTTTCGACATACTGTCACGCTGAAATAACTGATGGTTATTTGGGCCATTTAATAAATATATAAAAACACCTGTGAAGTTGTTTTTAGTGTAAAGTAATGCTGAATTTATTATGAATACAGAAGTCAACGCCTGAAGATAGTAACTGTTTACCACTAGGGGGAAGAAAGTAAGGGTAAAATGAATACAAACAGTGTCTGGAGCTGCATTTGGAGAAGCCTACTACGACCCCTAGCTGGGTGTTCAAAGCTGAAGCACCTGCGAGTTGCCTATTCTGGAAATGTCTCACTTTCACTGTCTAACATTACAACTAGTCCCGTTAATTTGCCTGTCTCAGAATCAACACCCACTTACAACTTGGTGCTGAATGGACCGGTCGATCTTAGTGCGCCATTTGACACCACAGCATTGTGTGGGTTACACTTGGCGGTGCGTGTCTCGTCCTGTGTTCACAGAAAGTGGTATCGGCAACAAACGAGACGACTAATGTGTCTGTAAAATGCATACAAACCCGAGCACTTTGTTGCGTAAATACCGAAACCGTATCCTTAACCAAAAGTCAATAAAAATAAAATTGCTAGCAAAAAGGAAAATATACACAAATATACAAAACAGAGTGGCAAAGCCAGAATTAAAAACAAAGTGATAAAGATGTCAAAAGGGTATAAAAACTAGAATCTAAAGTTCCAAATTCTCAAACTCATATTACTCTCCACTAAAAACTTAAAAACCCTTTCGACCCTTGTTTGTCGTCCGCCAAGACCTCTGCAAGTCTGGCAGGCAGCTGCAGAGTCTCGAAGGTGCGCTAGAGAAAAGCGGACAAAGAGGAGTAGGGACCTGTTTAAAAAGGTAACCATGCGAAAAATTTAAGTGACCAATGGGCAACCGAGCGACGAGATATGCGAGAGGAAGTCATCCAGTTTATCGGAAGTTCTTTCAATTTTCTAAGTTTATAACCACGGAGAACTGACAACTCTTCGTGCCAGCACGACAGCACCATTCGCTGCACTTGTTGACTTCTACGACATGGTATTCAACTACACAAATAATTCTCCCAATTTTAATAGTTTTTCTCATATTAACTGCCCAGTTTTTTCAAATTGTTGACAATGGCTTCTATTGGTTTGTCTGGTAGAGTTCATACTCTCGTACTTTACAGAAGTCATTAAATTGTTTCTCTTAGTGTTTTCTGGTTTAGAATTTTGTAATTTCATATACTTCAAGTGAAGATTCGTTTCATAGCTGCTGCCATACTTCGTACACACTAATCGTACAATTGTTGTTGTATCGATACTTCGGTCAAAGAACTTAGGTGCAGAGATATGTTTAATTCCGAATTTTAACACTGAAACCCGGTAACTGAATCTGTGTTGGCAGCGCTGACTGCAAGGTTAGGAAGCCGGTAATTATCAGGCCGTGAGCTAAAGAATCAAGAAAATATTAGTTTGACTACTAAGAGCATTCCAATTGATAAATTAAGTCACCACCTCTATATATGTATTAACAGAAAGTTGAATTCACACTATGCAGCTCGTCGACTGCAATGTGGCAAGATCCAGACGGGAAAACCTGCATTCATTGTCTGAAGGATTTACTGAAGCGTGCTGTAAACAAAAGAGTAATGTAATTTGTTCCTAACAGGAACCAGAGACCAAATGCTGGTATGCGCCCACTTGTTTCCTTGTTTGTAGCGACCACTCACTTCCTAATCTTGCTAATGAAAACAAAAACATGGCTCTGGGAGCGTTATGTGGACGAAGAAACCCTCCTTAGGACCTGGATGTCGGTCACCGACGTTAACCCTAGCAATGCCCAACGGGGGAGGGGGTACTGTGTGACCACCACTGGTACAATATCTCCACAATTTTTAAAACAAATTTATTTTAAAATTATTTATATCAGGCATTGGCACCAGAGGAGAGGTAGCGATTGCACTTGCCTTATCCACGCCATAGTCTCTTGCCGAGTGACAAAATATCCTATTACGGTGGCGCCGTAGCCGAGTGGTTAGATCATTCGCTTCTCACCAAAGCGGCTCGGGTTCGATCCCAGGCAACCGCATGTGGGATTCGTGGTGGACGAAGCGGTGTTGGGGCGGGTTTCCTCCGGGTTTTCCGGTTTCCCCCGCCATCTCATTCCACCGATGTTCCATCTTCATTCTATGTACCATCAGTGTCACCGCCTGCGGTGCCGTAGCAGTAAAAGTGGACGTTAAACACACACATACACACAAACACACACACACACACACACACACACACACACACAAAATATCGTTTTGATTCAACACGTGCAGTGGTGGGTTCGTTCTACCTTCTCCGTAGTAATAATTTCCACGTTGTTATTAACTATTTTGTTTATATTGCACATATTTTGCACACAATAAGTATTACAGCCACCTGCTGTGGCTAGGCAAATTATATCATCTTCAAGTATCTTATGCACGTAATATCCTTACGCTGCCTTATGATTAACATACTAAGTTGTTTCTCTTTCACAATAAATAAAGCAGTAAAGTTCCATTGCTATATAGCCTTAAAAATATTTTAAAACTAGGTACTTGATTAACAAATTCTTTGGTTTTAAGCTTAAATCATGTTCGAACTTCGAAACACGAAATACATGTTTATATTAAATAAACTAATAAGAAACTAAACCACCAAACAGTGGAATTATATGGTCCCTTTTATATGTTCACAAATACGAGTATTTACAAAGTATATTTTGAAATTATAAATAAATACCTGTAAGATCACCAAAGTTTGATTCATGCTTGTGGTTAAAGTTGCGTTTCATATTGTAACGCTTTATATTTGCAAATTGAAATGGGTATATCTACCACTCTTCATGAAACAGCCAGACTCGCCACTGAATGAGGCGCATCGGAACCTGCACAGTGCAAGGGAGGGAAGGTAGGTGGAGTGAGACAAAAACGTGTTTCAGGGAAGTGACACAGTTGACCTGATTTTGCCCATGGCTGTATTATATATTGTAATGTTTATAAAGTTAATATGCAACATTATTCCATTTTTCTTTTCTTTGCCGATGTGGCAATACTTTATGACCACCTTGACATTTCATTGTTTCTCAAAACGACCAACAATGAAAACTTTGAAACAATTACGCAATTCAGTAGTAGAAACAGTGATTGAGAATAACCATTAACTGTATGCATTTAACAAAAAAATTAAAAGTAAGAATTTAAAAAATTACACAGGTTGACGCAAAGTAACCCTCCTCCCCCTTGGTAATCTGAGGGTTAATATAAATACACATACAGAGTAGAAGGGAAGTCATTACATTCCTTCTAATATGTGCTTCATAAAGGCATTACAAGCAAAAGTGTAATGGCATATTGTTCTTTGATCAGCCGATTTCGAAAAAATAAATGGTAGCTTCGGTAGTAATTATGGGACATCACACAGGATTTCGAAACTATTAATCACTTAAAAGACTGAAGGAATACTCCAAGCAGCTTTTTCACACGTGCAGTAAGTCGACAACGTTGAGTTGAGGTTGGTCAGGGAATTGAGCTGGTTTGTGGATATAAACAGGCCGGGCACTTTCGCTTTCCCTTTAATGTTTTAGGAGCTAACGCTTGTGATTGGCCTACACTCGCGCAGTAAACACAGAATAACAAGGCAGGGTATTTGTGTTCTCAAGACGCACCGTTACGCTGTTTGTTTATGTACTGAGCTAGGGAAAGTGACACCCACACAATCTGCAGTGTTGCCAGCTTGTTTTCAACGAAACTAAAATATCTCCGTAGGAAATGGCCAGAGACAAAAACGTAAGATACAAAATGTGTTCCAAATATCGAGATCTACCACTGGTTTAAATTAATGTAATGGCTTCCCTTCCACCCGGTAAATGGGGTTAGCTTGAGGCTCTTCCTCTATATCTCTATCTCTGTCCCTTATGCGTGGTATACAAATTATTGTTACGTAAGTATATTTTCCTATCCGTCTTATTTTAATCGACACAAATATTTCCAAAAATATGTGCATTACACATTCTGGTGGGAGTAGTTGTGGTCAAATGCTGTAAAAACTGGATGCTATATGCTGGCCTCAAAATTGGATGCGTTGTAACTAGTCACAGAATCAACCTGGTTACCAGATTCAACTCAAATGTGAAGCACTTCAAGGCTGTTCACAGAAAATTCCAGGAGATGCATTTTATTTTTCATGGCAATATCTAAAAATATGAGAAAAACCATTTGGAAAATAAATAAAGCATCGTCATCATTAGATCTTCATTTTTCATCTAAAGTGCAGTTTTGGGTGAAGGGATTTTCGTGACAATTTTAAGTGGCATGTCCTTGGAGGACGCTGAAGCTAACATCAAGTTTGATATTCATCCCACTTTCCGTTTTTAGTCAGCCCTCCTTCCTTCCTCCTTCCCTCCCTCCCCTCCTCTCACTAGTTGTTCATTACTACTATTCTTGCACATTAATCCCACACATTATAATTATGAATATTTCGTTAAGGCCGGAAATGAGCTTTGATTCGTGTAATACCCCAGAAAGCCAGTTTTACACGACATGTACGTTGCACAGAGAAGGGTGGAAGGAGTGTGAGAGGGGCGGATAGGGAAGCAATAAAGCGAGAAGAGCTGCGGGGAACATTTTCTTGTCAACAGCACATATGTGTGTTTTTCTCTCTTTGCAAATATATGCAAACTTTGTTTTCTCCATTTTTACTTTGAACAGTTTTTTCTGTCAATGGCATTTTCTGTATAAAGGGCCCGTATTCTCAAAAACTGTTGAAGATTACTAAATTAAATTTTGGGGTAACAGAAAAGCTGTTGCCGATCCATTTTGTCGTTAATAACGTAGCTGGTTAAATTTTTTTGAAAACGATTGTCGATAAATCGCAATCATACATGGTAAAATTAATTAAATCGTTAGGTGTATCTTCCTTAGCAAACAAACGTATAGGGTAACCCTATCAGCGCACTTACAGATAAAGCGGAACCAGCTTCTATCGCGTGATTTACCCCAGGTGTGGAACATATTCTAAATGGCTCAAGTTAGATATGAATCGATTCGTACTGGATGGAAGCGGGGTAGCAACAAACCCTACCCCCAGGTAATGAAGGGTGCGGTCGCATCCTGGTTCCGCTACGTTCAGGCCTGGGCGACTGCTGCTCTCTGAGCGCAGCCCTCTCGTGGCCTTGCACTGACCATTGTATGTTTAGCAGGTAAAAAAATAAAGGTCGCTCAAGCTATTTCGCGAGTCGCCCAGGCGTGCCATGTCAGTCCAGTTATAAAATGGATTACACATCCCTTAAAACTTTCACTGATATCTCAAATAATTTATCAGATAATGAATGAGTGGTGAATTTAGCAGATTCAACATTCATGTGATAAGACTTAAATTAATTCAATACTGTGTAAACAAATTCAATCAATGGTGGTTACACGTGGACAATGTAGCTTGTTGGACAAATGAAGAGGCGCACCATTAAAATGTTGAGGAATAAACGAAAATCGGCAACCATTCTTCAGATTCTAAACATAACCAACAAAATGGCGTGAAACAATAACGCAGATGGACAACTGCGATCAGACGCAAACGTTCAATGTCATGGCCGTTATTTGCACCACGGACATTCGGATTTCCGTGCCTACTGAGTTCCCATGGCAACACGCCGGCACGACGTTAAATTCTCCAACACATTTAACAATTTAACGTCGTGCGACAGGTTACCAAAGATCCGTGGTTCAAATACCGTTTATGGCATTGTATCCTTAAGTCTAATTTTACGTTTCCAATAGCAATGATGTTATCACTGATTTTCCTGTAGGTGCAAGGGGAATATAGGAATACAACAGACTTTGAGACTCCGTTCTCTTTGCACAGCCAAGAGATAAAGTGAACAACAACTTTCCATTCCAGAAAAGTTTGCAAAACTCGCACAAACAACAGGGAATATCTCCGAAATGGTTCACTCCACAAAAAAATGCATTTGGACATACATTGTGTATTTTAATGAGATCTGCATTTATAGTAAGATTTGGTCTATCTCTTACGGCTTACCAGTTATGCAAAAGTCATCAGGAGTAAACAGGACTACATAGGCTAATCGTTAGAGCCATTTTTGAGAAAATCAAAATTTTCGAACATCTTTCCATGTAAAGGGTAGCTTAAGGTGGAGGAATTTTCTTCAAAATCTTCATGTCGCATCCTGGAAAGATATTAAACTTAAATACCAACTTTGGTTTTTAACCGACTTTTCGTCTTTGAGTTATGCTGTCCACAGACAGACACACAGACCTTTCTATATTTGTGTGTGTGTGGGGGGGGGCGGGATTCAGGGGGTCTCAAAACATATTTCCGGTGAAATCTCGACATCGAAATAAAAGGTCCAATACTGTACTTCCCCTACTCACTATACGTAGTAGAGAAAGTAAAAATAGTTTTACTAACATATGTAGATTATATAACCTCAGTATGTGAATGCAAAACGTTACATTGATTTTAGACAAAGATTTTACAACGTTTCTCCAATGTGAATATGTGTATTAAATGCTATTAAGTGTTTTTCGGCAGTGAATTTCATATTAAAATACAGTAAGGAGGTAAGGTTAAAATGTAGGCACAACACAAGATTTGAGGAAACTTGAGGCAGAAGTGAATTGCTCGCGACGTTAGGAGCAGACTTGCCCACCCGCTATTCAGTAATCCAATTAACATAGATATGCAAAAGTTTCCCTGCGGCTTGGCGGTGCACCAGCGGAAACTGCTCGGGACCACCTTTTCCAAACCACATGTTCCTGGCGATATCGCCGTTTCCTGCTGCCACTTCCTGCTAGAGCATTACGCAATGTGCAACACGGAAAAGCCTCCGCTGTAATACAGTCAAGATTGCACGCGTCCAGATCCACCCAACTTCAGGGCTAAATCATGCAACATGCATGCGTCCAGATCCACCCAACTTCGGGGCTAAATCATGCAACATGCATGCGTCCAGATCCACCCAACTTCAGGGCTAAATCATGCAACACGCATGCGTCCAGATCCACCCAACTTCAGGGCTAAATCATGCAACACGCATGCGTCCAGATCCACCCAACTTCGGGGCTAAATCATGCAACATGCATGCGTCCAGATCCACCCAACTTGAGGGCTAAATCATGCAACATGCATGCGTCCAGATCCACCCAACTTCAGGGCTAAATCATGCAACACGCATGCGTCCAGATCCACCCAACTTCAGGGCTAAATCATGCAACATGCATGCGTCCAGATCCACCCAACTTCAGGGCTAAATCATGCAACATGCATGCGTCCTGATCCACCCAACTTGAGGGCTAAATCATGCAACATGCATGCGTCCAGATCCACCCAACTTCAGGGCTAAATCATGCAACACGCATGCGTCCAGATCCACCCAACTTCAGGGCTAAATCATGCAACATGCATGTGTCCAGATCCACCCAACTTCAGGGCTAAATCATGCAACATGCATGTGTCCAGATCCACCCAACTTCAGGGTTAAATCATGCAACACGCATGCGACCAGATCCACCCAACTTCGGGGCTAAATCATGCAACACGCATGCGTCCAGATCCACCCAACTTCGGGGCTAAATCATGCAACATGCATGCGTCCAGATCCACCCAACTTCGGGGCTAAATCATGCAACATGCATGCGTCCAGATCCACCCGACTTCGGGGCTAAATCATGCAACACGCATGTGTCCAGATCCACCCAACTTCAGGGCTAAATCATGCAACATGCATGTGTCCAGATCCACCCGACTTCGGGGCTAAATCATGCAACACGCATGCGTCCAGATCCACCCAACTTCGGGGCTAAATCATGCAACATGCATGTGTCCAGATCCACCCAACTTCAGGGCTAAATCATGCAACATGCATGTGTCCAGATCCACCCAACTTCAGGGCTAAATCATGCAACACGCATGTGTCCAGATCCACCCAACTTCGGGGCTAAATCATGCAACATGCATGTGTCCAGATCCACCCAACTTCGGGGCTAAATCATGCAACATGCATGTGTCCAGATCCACCCAACTTCGGGGCTAAATCATGCAACACGCATGCTGCCAGATCCACCCAACTTCAGGGCTAAATCATGCAACATGCATGTGTCCAGATCCACCCAACTTCAGGGCTAAATCATGCAACATGCATGTGTCCAGATCCACCCAACTTCGGGGCTAAATCATGCAACATGCATGCGTCCAGATCCACCCAACTTCAGGGCTAAATCATGCAACATGCATGTGTCCAGATCCACCCAACTTCAGGGCTAAATCATGCAACATGCATGTGTCCAGATCCACCCAACTTCGGGGCTAAATCATGCAACATGCATGTGTCCAGATCCACCCAACTTCAGGGCTAAATCATGCAACATGCATGTGTCCAGATCCACCCAACTTCAGGGCTAAATCATGCAACATGCATGTGTCCAGATCCACCCAACTTCGGGGCTAAATCATGCAACATGCATGTGTCCAGATCCACCCAACTTCGGGGCTAAATCATGCAACACGCATGTGTCCAGATCCACCCAACTTCAGGGCTAAATCATGCAACATGCATGTGTCCAGATCCACCCAACTTCAGGGCTAAATCATGCAACACGCATGTGTCCAGATCCACCCAACTTCGGGGCTAAATCATGCAACACGCATGTGTCCAGATCCACCCAACTTCGGGGCTAAATCATGCAACATGCATGTGTCCAGATCCACCCAACTTCGGGGCTAAATCATGCAACATGCATGTGTCCAGATCCACCCAACTTCGGGGCTAAATCATGCAACACGCACGCGTCCACTTTCTCAACACAAACCCTGTTCTCGGGTGCGAAACTGAAGAAGCTGTTCAGCAACCGAGCGGAGTGGCTGAGGCGGTAACGTCTGTGGTCCGCATTCGGGAGGTCGCGGGTTCGATCCCCGTGGCCGACCTTCCTGACCATGGGTTTTCTCGGAGGTTTCCTTGAGTCACCAGACGAATGTTGGGAAGGATTTCCAGACCCTGCCACCTGCTCTGTCGTGGCAACGTTCCGGACGCCCTTAGGATCCATTCGTCTCATCCATCCTCCCGGGCACAAAAGGTCGCCTTCCGGTCGAGGTGCTAAGTCCCCCACCACAACTTATCGAGTCGTTGAGCATCATCTGTTAAGCACATTTTGCACACGGCGTGTTCGGTAGGTCTGCTTTCGCTGGCTCAGAACCACGTCATGTAACTGGCCAAACATGGAAACATGAATCTATTATCTAAGTGCCAATTTTTGTTTTGAAAGAGTTCCTTTCAAATCAGTCACTCTTGGGAAAACATTTTTTCCTCAAACGTCATCGGTTAATTTTAATTTCTACAATTTTAGTCAACTATAAACTAAAACTGTGTTGTGTTTCATGTTCAACAACGTGCAGCTTTATTAGAAGATGACAGAATGCACTTGATTCTGATAAAAGGAAATTTACTTTATGGAAAATGAGTCTTGGTCCGAACGCAGTCAAACTCGTGCTTTTGCATGATTAGTGCCTGCATATACTGGATTGTTTTCACTGGAGAACATTGCTGGTTTATGAGATAAGTCCACATTTATTTCATGAAATATCGAAGCATTTTCTAATGCATTTTGTATCTTTTGCCAGTTCCCACGTTTTAAATACTTTTGAAGTAACCATAGTCATATTTATCTGGTAAGAAGATAAGGTGGGAAAAGGAAGTCGAGTCGCAGGAAAACAAGGTAACTTTACTCAAAGTAACCCACGATAAGCACGTATTTCACCGTCAACTTGAAGTGGAAAATGCATGCAACAAATCTAAAACAGACACCAAGAATGCATTCCTTACATGCTCGAGGCAGGCAATGCATTAAGATTCCACAATATAATGCTTCCTGAACAAGTGTGCTGCGTTGGGTTGTGTAGGTGGACCAGGCAAGGATCTTTTGCAGGTTACCACCTCCCTAGGAGCGAGAGGCTAAGTCCCTTAGGTTGGCAGAGCCTCCGGGCGGGGCCAGGACCACCTAAGTGACAGGGGAAAACACGGAAAAACCCATGTCAGAGTGCGCGACCTCCCAAACGTTACCGCATGAGCCATTCTGCTCAGCTTTTTCTTTAGCATCTGCTGTACAGGCGTGCACTAGCCCCCCCCCCCCCCCCCCAATCAAGACATATTAATGTGGAATTTTGTATCTAAAGGCAATCCACTTCGATGTAAACTGTATGACATAAATAACTACACTGAAGCTCCAATAATAGACATTTACACTACATTGCGTGCAATTAAGGATACCCATCTGTGAAATTTTGAAAATCTACAGTTTTGATTGGATTGCTTTGAAATTTTAACACAACAATCACTGTATAGTGAGGAGTAACTGTGCTAAATTTCATACATTTAGTCAGATTAGTTGCTAATATATTAATATTTTATTATATTTTTTTAATATTTGTATAAATGGCTCCCCATGGTGCAATTTTGATTTGAAAAACCTAACAATTTTCGGTTATGTCCTGTAATAGAATGTTAGCAAATTGATGAGATAATTTCTTAATCTTGGTATTAGTTTGGATAAAAATAAATTTTAAAGTTTAAATTCATTATTTTTTCATTTAAATTTCGAAATGTAAACTTTAATATTTAATTACTCAGCAGTTATTCACTTAATGAGAAAATTATCTCATCATTTCTTTTTAATGTTATTTCTAAGCAGATACACAAAATTTCATGCATAAGTACTGAAAATTGCATCGTGTGGAGCATTTTAAAGAGCAAACAGTGCTAAAAATAAAAACATGGAAAAACTAAGTTTGAAGTCATAGCTAGGATAATGGAACTGTATGGATTTAAATGGACATCACCACTTACACGCAATCAGTTAGGCGGCCACGTGACATAGATAAAACGGCCGTAAGGCTGTAAAAAGCATATCAAAATAAAGCAGAAGATTTATACCATTTGATAAAACAAAACTCCATTTTTGGCAATTTTTGAAATTTTTAGCGTTTTTACACAGATGCGTATCCTTAAACAAAGATGTAAATTAGTTACAGAGCTGTATTACAAAACAAATGTTCAAATTCAAACCTGTTAACAAGGGCACAGGCTATGTCCAATTTAAGAGAAAGTCTGGACAAAGCAAATCGTATAAATATAACATTAGTTACAATTTGCGTAGAAACTCAGTAATGACTGCATTACAATTTAACGTTTATTTCTCCACAAGGAGAAGATTTGAGAATATGCCAAGAGGGATCCTGTAGACTTAGTGATAACACGATAGAGATGAAGCTCTGAGCTTAAAGGTCACTCACTGTGAACAAACAGTGGCTTACACTGTTTTGTACATACCAGTTGTATCCAGATCCCAAATACTTGGCCAAGGTGCGATTTGTTAATAATATCTTGGCCAATAATTACCTACTAATTCATTATATTTTAATGATTGGATTTAACATAGCAGTAAGTGTTTTGCTCCTTTTCGTCTGCGCCCTTTTCTTACTTATTCACTTACTTATTGTTTATTTATACATCGTGGGAACATATCAGGCTTTCCCAATTACAATGTTCACTTAACCAAATAGAATATCCTATCCCCCTTCTCGGAGGTTTAAGCGATACTTCAAAGCGTAAAGAAGAGCATTTACAAAGCCTTCTTTTAGACGCCTGGCCGAGCTAAAGGGAATTTCCTTGGCGCCCAGGAACATAGCGATTTCCGGCGGACCAGGATATTCATAGCCGTTTAAATTAGGCCCATAGATTTCTCATGCAAATTATAACTACAGTAACCCATGCCTTAGGCTTAAAAGACGTTAGAAATTATGTCCATAAGTCGCCAAGCATCTCCCACGCCTTTGAAAAAAAATTGTATTAACATTTGTCAATTTTCCATGGTTATATAAATAAAACCATGCTTCGTCCGTGAAATTAAAAATTAAACGCAATATGCAGAAATTAATTCTATTAATTTTTTGACATGCTTGCAATTCCTGAACTATATTTAGTTTATACGGTTTTGATTTTAACATTTTAACGACACTCCAAGTCGAGGTTTATGAAATTGCTGATTCCCGTGCAAGCTTTCTCGGATATTTCTTTGGTGGACTTCGTTCCATATTTCTCCAGTGTCATCGAGTATTTGGCGATTAACTTTCGGTGTTTTACTTTCTCTACTGCTAAGTATTGTATTCCACCCAAAAATTCGTTGTCGAGATTTCACCGGAAATATATGTTTTGAGACCCCCTGAATCCAAGAAAGAGCATTTTTAGAAAAAGGTCCGTGTATGTGTCATGTGTGTCAGTCAGTCTGCCAGCCTGGCAGCCTGCCGACAGCATAACTCAAAAATGAAAAGTCGGCTAAAAACAAAGTTGGTATTTAAGTTTAATTTCTTTCAAGGATGCGACACGAAGATTTTGAAGAAAATAACCCCACCCTAAACTACCCTTTACATGGAACATTTTTAGAACATTTTTATTTTCTTGAAAATGGCTCTAACGATTTTGATTAAAATGCCATATGCTTAAGATATTTGTATGACAAATGAAATGTATATTTTGAATTTTCTGGCTATAGCCTATGTAGTCCTGGTTACTCTGGATGACCTTTGAATAACTCGTAAACCGTAAAAGATAGACAAAATCTTACTATACAAAAAATGTAGATCTCGCTAAAACACACAATTTGTGTTCAAATAATTTGTTTGTGGAGTGAACCATTATGGAAATATTCCTTGTTATTTGTGTCAGTTTCGGAAAACTTAAAAAACTTTCGTGAAATGCAACATCGTTGTTCATTTTTTATACAACTATGTTAAACGTGTAAAGAGAACAGGACCTCAAAGCTTTAAAAGTTTTGACTATCGCTCAAAGCCTACTGTTTTCCCATATTCCCCTTGTACCTACAAGGAAATAGTAAGATTGTGGAAATGTCTATCTCAACTAACTCCAAGAAGATATAGGAATAAGAGTTTGTAAGAATGGTTAGTACAAGAGTAGGGAAAGCCATGTGAGTGCAACGTATCAGATTCTTTTTAACAGGAATAGATCCCGTTCTCCTAAATATTGTGAAAAATGAATGACAAGTCCAGTTAATTTTACGTCACTTTGTTTCCCTTAAAATTGAATCACAATTCACAGCTTGTGACCTTGTAACTCCCGGTTGTTCATAACCTTGCTCAACTGTACACAGCTCGGTCTAGCAGTTCTACTCGCTCACTAACTCACCAAAACCTGACTTGCCATAAACTCGCTATAACTGACCCAACATCTGGTCGAGTGTCCGTACCGTCTCGCTTATATAGCCGAGAATTAGGTAGCGACGATTTTTCTATAAATCCATGTTCACAAAGCTTCTCGAACTGTGTGGAAGCGGCCTTGGTTCTCAGCCGATACAGCCGCGTGGTGTGAGGTAGCCTCAAGCCCCCTTTGATGTGCGGACGGCCTCACAATATGTTTAGTGGACTTACAGTTGGAATGGTTAGCTATAGGGTTTAAGTTAGCTTAAAGGGAAAATCACAATTTATAAAAATATAAGAGAAATTCATTTTAAAGGCCCTTTCACATTAATGCATTTAATAAAATCTTAGAAGATAAGGTTTTTTTTTTTTTTAAATTAATGTCCTCCAACATTGTGTCATATCGGACGAATGAATGAAATGATGCTCAAGTGAGCCCGAGGTCCATGGAGCTTTAAGTTACCCGACATAGAAGAGAAGTTAAATGAGAGGCAGTCAACATGTATATTGCTCACTAAACTCACAGCAATTTGCAAGGCAAGAAGTAGAGCAAGTGTTGCGAGACACGACATTAGAAAGAGAGGTAGGTTCCTCGTCAACCTTACTAAACAAAACTATACAGAAGAAATATTCCACCAAAGCTAAATCTGCTCAATGTGACCCATTATCCCAAAAGTATTGAAGATACCAGACAAACTTTTACAACATGCCTTCTAAGTTACTTTATCTACTTTAATCCGATTATATAGTTTGTTTATTAAGTGAAGTAGGATTTTCTCCTTAATTATACAATTGCTTTTATTACAATTTGTCAGCTTTTTTATTTTAATAACCAACCTTCTTATTAATGCCAAAGTAGATCCACGGCAGTATTTAGAGGTTGCTTTTATCATTCTAAAATTTAATTTAGCTTTCTTCAATGATCTGAGTAAACGGGTCATTTAGACCACAAAATGTTATTCACAAAAACACTATTCAAGGCCAAAATGACGGAGACAAACTCGTATATATTTGCAAGAAAAGAAACAAAGTAGTGCAGAATACCCTTCTTCCCCTCCCCGTATGAAGGACTAGCACCTCCTAGGGTCAGAGTCCTGTCGGGGAACAGAGGAACATATGGACCGGACAGAGTGAAGACCTGGAAGCGGGTGGTCAGCCAAGCACCAGATATGAGAGTGCGGAAATGCAGGCGAAATTGATGAGTGGAAAGGTCTTGACGGAGCAATTGGTGGAATGATTGGCGGGGGAAACCGGAGAGCCCGGAGAAAACCGGCCCAGAAGCCGCTTCGTCCACATGCGGGTCCGTGGGATCGAACCCAGGTGATAGGCAAATGGTCTAACCGCTTGCTGTGTATACCTAAAGTACAAAATGCCGGAAGTAGTAGGTACAGCCTTTAAAAATATATTTGTGCCTGCAAAAATAAATAGTGGGTCCGTAAAGTCATGGTGCACTTTTGATCGGTTCCTGAAAAGAAGAAAAGTGAACGCTTCACCAAATGAAAGGAAACCTCTCCAAGTTTGCATTTGTTCAGTGTTCAGCTTAGGACTGTTACCCAACGTAGCACGTGGATGTCCTGACATAGTGACGATCAACACATCGCTAAACAGCAATCCTTCAGCGTCTGTATTGCAAAATCAAATTGTTGGAGTCTGTAACAATTGCTGAGACATTCCTTTATAACTTCCTTAGGCTCCTCCCGTGTAGCTTCTATAGACTTGTAGCTAGCCAAACGTTTTTCGTCAATTTTGCTTCCACAGAACACACTCAACTTTCCTTTCCACTGTCCACATCTTGTGTAAAATGGCCTTATTTGCTTCATTGTTGTGTTGCGTCATTAGTTGCTCGCGCACAACAATGAAAATCATGCCACGTCCACTCTTTGAGATGATCTTTAGAACTTCCGCGTGCGCATCAACTTGTTCTGTTAGCAAAGGTTGAAGTGTTTTAGTTAAACAAAATGCTTGAGCAAGTAGCGGAGTGCAACTGTTGGCTTAGTAGATACAATGAGTTCGACAAGAAGAAACGTCCAGGTCTACTGATCTTGCACGAGATCTCCTGCTTTTTTGCAAATCTACTGATCTACTGCTAAAAACTGAACGCACTTCAAAATCTCCTGCTTTTAACGTATATTCCATTTTAAACACCATTTTCCTTATCATATAATTCACTCTTCCGAAGAAGATTTTCAAGCAAGGTGTTTCCCTCGTGTATAAAAACAAAAGATGAATATAATCACCTGTATACATAAACAGTATACCACATCTGCTGTTTCTGCATTGCGAACTATCCTTGACTGCAACATTAAACCTGAACGTTTGAATTCCACTGAAACAGAAAAAGTTGAACACAGGGTGGTTTGTAGTGTTTAACTCCCGCTTTTACTACTACGGCACCGCAGGCGGTGACACTGATGATACATGGAATGGAGATGGAGCACCGGTGGAATGAGATGGCGGGGGAAACCGGAGAACCCGGAGAAAACCCGCCCAGACGCCGCTTCGTCCACCACGAATACCACATGCGGGTCCCTGGGATTGAACACAGGGATCCAAAAGTATTTCTTCCTGTGGAAAACATGTATCTTGGTGCCAAAGTTCAAATATCTGACAAAATCATCCTTGTCCAACAAATATGTACAAGTTTTCAATTTAGGCTGTGTTGATTTTTACGTTGAGTCAGTTCGCGACATAAGTCGTTTTTCACTAAGTGACCCTCTTCTTACAATGTTGGAAGTGTTAGAAGCAGCTAAAATCCAAACAGTTGAGTCAACTGCACAGTTACTTGCTTCTGGGTTTCCTAATTCGGTGAAAGCAGAAGAAATCCAACTAATAGATACAGAATGGAGGCTATTGCGCAATACTGACATTGCACGCGGCAGACAGCGCAAGAATTTTGGAGCGAATGTATTCTTAATTATTATTAATTATCATATTATTACCTATTATTAATCAACATCATTATTAATCATTATTATTAATCGTCATCTTTATCATCATTATACTGTCATAAATATGTATAGATACACTAAGCAAAATGCCGGTTAAAACACCTGTTTTCTCCTGCTTTACTCCAATCAAATCTTGTGCTTTTACTTCGGCAGACATGGCAACACTGGTACATAATATTTCAAATGTTCCGTTCTTGGAGGATCGCGATTGAAAATTCGTTGGTGAACACGTTTGTTTGGGGTGATGTGGAAAGATAGACAGACCGGAGTAAGTTTACTTTCTGAAAGGCAACATGCAAGAGAAACTCGGCTAGAGTGGCGGTTCCCAAGCACAAAATGTTAAAAGCACTTCTTGTCATGGACAGGATGCTATCCACAACTGCAACAATAGAGAAATACATTGTTGTAGTTCCAAAATGGAGCTTTGTTTCCTTCCTCATTTGACAGTAAATAATTACTAAGTCAATGCATGTTAATTCGTTAGAAATATATTTAACTGAGGCACAGGTAATTAAATTTAGAGTGCAGAAGCTGGACTCTCTGGGATAATATTGTGGGCGAATATGCAAGCACGATTGCAGCGAATATTGCAACATCGCTTACCTAAGTTAGTGGTTTTGTGAGGAACAGAGTTGCAAGTACTGAGGCGAATGGACTACCTAGAAGTTAGGCTCAACAATCTAGTACAGAACAAACATCTATTGGTAAAGGGGAAACAATCAATACAGGTAATTGCAGCATGTGTCAAAAATACCACAAATGAACATTGTATGTCTAGAAAGAAAGAGAAATACATCGAAGTATGCAATAAAGAGGCCAGAATAGGGTATGCATGGGGTACAACGGGGGTAATGAACCTAAGTGGCATGATAGGCACAAAATACGGCAGATTATATGATAATTAGCACTATATTTTGTGTTGTAATGGTAAAGATAAAGGAACAGAGAATCTAGTACCCAAAAATGGAATGATTTCCCATTAAACTTAAGAGTTAAGAAAACTTTTAATTCAAATCTGACGAATACATTGAGAAAGCAGAAAAGTATTTAGGAAAAATGAGACTGAAATGGTTAAAAGAACTATGAGGAAATAGGGAACATGGAAAAGGATAATGATGGGTAAAAGCAATTAGTGGTCGTAATAAACTTCCCTATATAAAACAAAACGTTAAATATAAGGGGGAAGTAACAGATGTAAACAACTCCAAAGGTGGGGATATATTAGATAAGGTAATATATTTATTCATTGTTTTGACATGGTAATGAAACAGCTGCTGGATTCCAGTAGCTAAGGAGTATTGCACGAAATATTACTACATTTAATTATACTTGATTCGTTTTATTTTTGTTTTTAGTACGTAAAATTGTATTGTTTAGGAGCACAAATAAATTATTCATTCATATCCAAGTTTTTTAGTACTAAACCGACTTTAATTTATAATATATATGGTTGTTATTCGTGATAGAAAAGTTATTTCACTTTAAAATCTAGATAAACCATTATCTGCTTATTTTGTAATTCATCAGCATTTCATTTAATTCAAAATGGCAGGTATAGATTTCGTGTGATAAAACATTAACGAGGTTAATACATTTAGGTACAACCACAATTTTGAGCGCAGAAACCACTGCAATGTCCTAAAGCAAGGTTCACAAGGTAACAACTGCTATACTGCAAAATGAAGCGTTGACAATGAACTCGCGAATGTCCCGCCACCGCCACCTATCAGAGGTGCGCATCACGCGGTGTGAATCACGCTCTATATAGGTCAGTGCCAAGTTAAATTTATCTTCCTCCAAGGTATGACCATCTCATGCACACAACAATGTTCCTCCACTGAGTCCTCCCAATTAATAACAGTAACCGGCATTCAAGGTAAACATCAACAAACATTTCATTCGGGGAGCAGCTTCATCAAACCGCCAAAGCGCGATTCTTTTAACTATTCAAATGTTATTACTTTCACACAAATTTACAGCACAACTGAACTAAAAATTCGACAGAGTGACTTCGCAAATGACGAGCTGATTCAAAACTGCATGCGTTTGCTCAAAACAAAAGACACCACAACTTCATAATGCTTCATTTTTATTTTCTCATTCTATATGACAATCTACAAAGGAGGCTGGCCCCGTGGTGCAGTTGGTAGAGCACCTGCCTGCTGTACTAGGGGTCCCGGGTTCGATTCCCGGCAGGGGGGTAGGAATTTTTCTCCAGTAAGATTCCCCGAGTCTGGAAGTATTAATGAAAGCGTGAATGTGTGTGTGTGAATTCAACGTATAAAAACCCCAAAGACCGGAAAAAACACTGTTAAACGAGTAACACCATTTGCCAATAGGCAAGGCCGCCGATATTACCTCTGCGGTTAAAGGCGGCATATAAATGGAACAATTAAAAAAATCTACAAAGAAATCGGATTTGTTATCTTTTTTTAATTTATCACCAGTTGATAATTATGAGGTGTTCTAAATTCTTCCTGAATTTGTTATGTGTGACAAGCCATAAATGGCAGCTATAGGCTTATTATGGGGAAAAGGGCTAGGTATCTTTGGAACAGTGAGTTCAAGCAACCTGCTTCTTAAATCACTTTCTCAGCATAAACACAGGTGATCAATGCAACGACAGAAAAATCTAGGTCTATCAATAATCTAGGTCTAAAATGCTATCAAAATAAATTACATAATTACACATCTTCGTACGTTTTATTTGTGTCGGTAATTTATGAACTCTCCCCAGGAAACAACGGTAACAAAAATAAAAGAACTCTGATGTGTTGCACTCACATGACTTTCTCTACTCTTGTACTAACCATTCTTACAAACTCTTATTCCTATATCTTCTTCGTGTTAGTTGGGATAAACATTTGCAGAAATTATCTTATAGCTTATCTCCTTGTAGGTACAAGGGGAATATGGGAATATGGCTTTGAGCGATAGTCAAATCTTATACGCCTTTGAGATTAAATTCTCTTTGCACGGCTAAGATAAAAAAATGAATAACGATGTTCCATCTGACGAAAGTTTCTTTTACAAAACTCACAAATAACAAGGAATAAATCGGAAATGGTTCGCTCTACAACAGAACATATTTGGACATAAATTGTCTATTTTAGCAAGATCTACATTTTTGTATTTTGTATGTCATTTGTCATAAAAGAATATCTCAAACATATGACATTTTAATCAACATCGTTAAATTCATTTTCGAGAAAATAAAAATTTTCGAAACGTGTTTCATGTAAAGGGTAGTTTAGGATGGAGGAATTTTCTTCAAAATCTTCACGTCGCATCCTAAATGACATTAAACTTAAGTACCAACTTGCGTTTTTAACCGACTTTTCGTTTTTGAGTTATGCTGTTCACTGACAGACCAATACCCACGCGCGCGTACCTTTTTCTAAAAATGCTCCCCCCCCCCCTCCAGGGGCCTCAAAACATATTTCCGGTGAAATCTCGACACTGAATTTTTGGGTGGAATACCTACAATACTTGCTCTATTTACTATATGTGCCATTGTTGCAGGTACGTAATTTGCCAAGCACGTGGCAACTCCTTCGAGCGAGTGTGGACCAAAAGGGAAAAACCTCTGCATCAATATCATTGGTACAGGTGATCAATATCCACCGCGCTATTACTTAGATTATTGTTAGATTAACAAGGAACGCATCAGAACAGACAGCGGCCACATTACGTGTGACGTCACGTGCAGGCATTCGCAGTTACAAGAGGCGCAAAACTTCAACCCAGCTGCCGAGCCTAGCAATTGTTTATGGTTAGCTGTAGGATACCTTTGCGCGCAAAATTTAACTGCAGCTACAGTCTGCAGCGAAAACGTTATGCATCTGGTTGTGTTATCAAAGAGAATAGTAAACAGTGTGCTATATTAATTGTGATACTTATACCTTAACTATGGCTCCAAAGTTTCCAGATAACTGGTAAGGTTATAGTCAAAAAGCAAAATAATTGTGCGTGTCTTTGACTTCATGGAGCAAGGGCCAGAGATTCAGGCAAGGCCTCAAAGGGTGCATTGCACGGTGCAAGGTGCAAAATGAGAGTACGAAAAGTTGACCTTGGTGCCAACTCTATTCGCACGCTATCCTGTTTCCTTCCTGCGTAATGTTAAACTGCTTAATTTGGTTGTTTATGACCAAACTTGATCTAGATAGCACTGGTACAAACCTCATTTTTTGGATACAGAATGCTTTTCTGTAAGATGTAGCAACCTCTTAAATTCTTCCACTTTAGCACCCCCAATGACTTCATCAGTGGCGTGGCGTAGCGTGGTGTGATGTGTGAACTTGGGTATGCACTTTGAACTCGTGTTAAGGGTACGCATTAGCGGATTCTGTTCAAACTCACAACAGATATAACAATATAAGGAATAGTGTACATTTAAGTTTTCATTGTAATATCTTTAGCGCCTTTCAATTTATTGTTGTCTAGCTATTGTTTTGGCAGCGTGCCTAAAATGCTCCATACGATGAAGATTTCAAAATATTGATAATGTTAGATATTATCCTGTTATAGATAAGTACTCTCAAAAGAACTTTTTTCTTGTTTTTTTTTAACGCCGCTGTCAATTGCCAGGATCACATCAGCGTCGCCAGTGTGCCGGAATTTTGTCCCGCAGGAGTTCTTTTTACATGCCAGTAAATCTACTGACATGGAGCTGTCGTTTTTAAGCACACTTAAACCATCGGCCTGGGTCGGGTTTGAACCCGCGACCTTGGGATCCGTAGGCCAGCGTCTAACCAACTGAGCCACCCAGAACGGAAAAAAAAAACCGTTGGGAACAGGACATTTTATAATGCCTTTTTTTTTTTAAGTTTTTATGGTTTTTATATAACTTTATAATTCACCAACTGGTAAATATTAAAATTATCTACAGAACAATCACTCCCACTATTTATTTCTGCATTCTCAGTTTGCTGACCACGAGCACTCGGATTCCAGGAAATAGTGTTCTCTGTACAACACTTAGTGAACCACGCGGATGCACATGAACGATGTGCATACCCTACCTTCGGTTTCCAGGTGTATTTTTCTCTTACACGTTCACACACATTACTGTTCCAAATGCTGCTTGTTGAAAAGGCTAACGATTAAGTCACAATTCACAAAATAACAGAGGTAACAAATGATTTCCTCGTCTAAAACAGAGTGCAGATGCAATTCCCCCCGTTTTCTCATGAAAGTGATTTCCAATACAAAATATGGGTCATGTTTCTTTCGAGATAGAGCTATATACAGGTGGAAGGGAAGTCATTATATTCCCTAAGTGCTTCATAGAAGCATTACAAACAAAAAAGTCACATCGCATTTTGTCCTTTGATCAGCCGATTTCGAAAAAATAAATGGTTTTTGTTCCAAATTGGATGCGTATTTCCACAGGAATGTGCGAGGATAACAGTTTGTTACTTGTAAGGTGCGTAGAGTAACTTATTTCTGACATAGCTTCGGTAGCAATTATGGGACATCACACAGGGTTTCGCAATAATTAATCACTTGAAAGACGTGAAGGAATACTTCGAGTAGCTCTCTCAAACGTGCAGTAAGTCGACAACGTTGCGTTGAGGTTGGTCAGGGAATCGAGCTGGTTTGTGGATGTAAACAGGCACTTTCGCTTTCGTTCTAATGTTTTGGGAGCTAACGCTTCTAAATTGGCCTACACTCGCGCAGTAATCACGGAAGACAGTCGCAGAATGACAAGGCAGGGTATGAGTTTGTTTCCAAGACGCACCGTTACTGTGTTTGTTTATGTACTGACTAGGGAAAGTGACACCCATACAATCTGCAGTGTTGCCAGCTTGGTTTCGAGAAAACTAAAATATCTCCGTAGGAAATGGTCAGAGACAAAAACGTAAGATACAAAATGTGTTCCAAATACCGAGATCCACCACTGGTTTAAATTAATGTAATGTCTTCCCTTTCATTCGGTATATGATCTTCTATAAAACAAATCGATATAACATGTTTTAAAGGGCCATTCAAAAGCAGGTCTAACCTCACAGAAAATAAAAACCACAACATTTTATTTTAATAATGTGCCAAAATGCAATTTGTTGCAAGTGGCTAAGCTCGTATCTGAACAGTATTGACACCAGACGATTCACCTGCAACAACATGCAGATTGTAAACAAATAACATTTTCTTTCCTTCTCTTTTCTATTGAACCCTGCTAAACTGCTTATGGCAGATAAGCTTCATTTTCGACAGAAATTCTGTGGGAAGTCTAGCTATAACAATTTCTGAGCAACCACACTGTCTTTTAGTGCAAATATTTTACGCTGAAAATGAATTAGTTTCATTCTTTGCAATACATAATCATTCCAATTTAGGCATGACTAACAATTGTAAACGGATAGTATTGGTATATCTAGTGGAAGAGGTATGTTACACGTTCGTAACCTCACGACAGTCCATTGTTTGCATTTGGAAAAAGAGCGAGTGTTTTGGAACAAGATGCTGTGCTGCTTTCTCCTTGTATTTAGCACCATCCTTGTCCAAAAGCCATTGGGCCCAAACAGAAAATGTTCCAATAGGCTTCACTGAGGATAGCGCCGTCTGCTACATCAGTCCGGCACAAAAAGAATGACATCGAGAAACCAGTTTATGTCATCTGCAACGCTCTTCGGGAACAGAACAGGTTTTCCAAGAGGATGCTAGCGGCGAGTGGCGTGTGTTCGATTCGCGACGGCGTCAAATCTGCTGCAGACTATATATATGTGTGTAGTTTAGTTTGTTTTGTTTTGATTCCCAAATGCGAGGAATGGTGGATACAACATTCATCAATAGGGCTCGGAAGTTCATGCCCTAAAAACACTGAAATATACATGCAAATATGCTCTTAAAAACTTGAAAATATGCCAAGAAATATGCACTATTTAATTAAAACAATTGATGTCCCTTTGCAGTAGACAAGACGAGTTAGTATAAATAATAAATAAAGTTACCTTATTCCTTAGAGGTTGAAGCAGAAGTGGTCCCGCTGCTAGTATTAACTGCTAAATTGCAGTTCACAACCAACACTTTGCACAAATTTTCAACTGTAAAACATCGTCTGTTGTCTCGCAAAACACTTTTGTACCGTGAAAAACTTCTCTCCACGTCACAAGATGTTATCGGGGCATATTTAAATGATGCTAACTGCTTCACACACACACACACACACACACACACACACACACACACACACACACACACACACACACACACACACACAGAGAGAGAGAGAGAGAGAGAGAGAGAGAGTCAAGTCTCTTGGTGTGACAGATGGTTTTCTTTTGAGGATGTCTCGAATACCGCACATCTCTTTATAACCAGAATTTTTTGAAATTACATAATTCACTTTCTCTTTCACTTTTTGTCCTACGCTACCAGGAACCAAACTTAGATCACATATTGTTTTTTCAAAGACAGCAAGTGATTCATGCAAGGGAAATCCTACAGCTTCCAATGCCGTTATGGCTGTTGGTAAGAAAGAAAAATGGGCAGATATGAAACCAAGATCCTCTTTTAACCCAGTGCCTGACAGAATATTTTGCACAGTTTCCATTGATGAAGCATCTTTCGAGTCCAATGAATTAACAACCTCTTCGACTATTTCTATGTGCTCAGTATAATATAAAACTGCATCGACCCATGTTCCCCATCGAGTTAACACTGGTGCAGGAGGAAGTCGGATATTAGGTGCTGTTGATCTAACCAACTTAACTCTTTTAGGAGAGTTAACAAAAATTATCTTCGTACTGGACACAAATCTATCTACCAATGGGAAAGAACCATTGTCTCAGAAATGCTACCAATATGAAAAATTTTCGTGAGTTGCATCATCATGTGCAGTACTGCCAATATGAAAAATATTATCCAGATAGAAAAAAGTAATAAAAAACCATAAAAATCATTAAAATATGCAATATAGGGGCTATAGTATTGAAATAATATGCATTTATCAAAAATCAAGAAAATATGCAGTTATATGCACTATAAAATCATGTCCAAATAACTGAAAATTCCGTAATTCGTGCACATAATGTAAAAGCATACATTTTTAACCCCTATGAGAAAACATGCAAATGGATGAACTTCCTAGCCCTATTCATCAATTACAACTGTCACAATATGATACAAACCCATCACCTTACCTCTTCTGACCCAAAAACATACACATCAATTGCAAAACCAGAATTTTCCACTTTTTATAAAAATTGAGATAATCGTATTGGATAAAATCTCTTGCATCCTTCTATTAATAACAATACTGATACAGTGCAAAAATTGATATTTGGGCGTAATCCACACTTGTAATGTGGTTTTGCATGTAAATGCCTGCGAGGATGTTTTTCCTGATTTACTCAATCATCAGAAGTGGAACAGTTTGGATTTGCATCTATAACCCTTATGTAATATACCATATTTTGCGTTCCTCTAACACTAATACCCATTCAACTCTATTCTCCTAATTCAATGTAATGTGGCTCTGAAAAATTCGATTCTTTTTTCTACACAGAATATTAACATAAGTTGACAGAATGACAATTGATTTTTATAGCCACGTCATTTCATTTACTTTGCTCCATTGTTGTACAACATTAACTGTGCAGTTCATAATAAAGCAATTGATAAAAACCAATCAAAGCAAAGGGTTGTGTTTAGATATTCAACTTAATTTTAAATTATGCTGCCACTCAGGCCTGTACACAGTGTGGTAACCACAAGAAGAGTGTCTGGTACAGTAAGGTCCTACCACTCAGGCCTGTACACAGTGTGGTAACCACAAGAAGTGTGTCTGGTACAGTAAGGTCCTACCACTCAGGCCTGTACACAGTGTGGTAACCACAAGAAGAGTGTCTGGTACAGTAAGGTCCTACCACTCAGGCCTGTACACAGTGTGGTAACCACAAGAAGTGTGTCTGGTACAGTAAGGTCCTACCACTCAGGCCTGTACACAGTGTGGCAACCACAAGAAGAGTGTCTGGTACAGTAAGGTCCTACCACTCAGGCCTGTACACAGTGTGGTAACCACAAGAAGAGTGTCTGGTACAGTAAGGTCCTACCACTCAGGCCTGTACACAGTGTGGTGACCACAAGAAGAGTGTCTGGTGGAGTAAGGTCCTGCCACTCAGCCCTGTACACAGAGTGGTAACCACAAGAAGAGTGTCTGGTGGAGTAAGGTCCTACCACTCAGGCCTGTACACAGTGTGGTAACCACAAGAAGAGTGTCTGGTACAGTAAGGTCCTACCACAAAGGCCTGTACACAGTGTGGTAACCACAAGAAGAGTGTCTGGTACAGTAAGGTCCTGCCACTCAGGCCTGTACACAGTGTGGTAACCACAAGAAGAGTGTCTGGTACAGTAAGGTCCTACCACTCAGGCCTGTACACAGTGTGGTAACCACAAGAAGAGTGTCTGGTACAGTAAGGTCCTACCACTCAGGCCTGTACACAGTGTGGTAACCACAAGAAGAGTGTCTGGTGCAGTAAGGTCCTGCCACTCAGCCCTGTACACAGTGTGGTAACCACAAGAAGAGTGTCTGGTGCAGTAAGGTCCTGCCACTCAGCCCTGTACAGTGTGGTAACCACAAGAAGAGTGTCTGGTGCAGTAAGGTCCTGCCACTCAGCCCTGTACACAGTGTGGTAACCACAAGAAGAGTGTCTGGTGGAGCAAGCTCCTACCACTCAGGCCTGTACACAGTGTGGTGACCACAAGAAGAGTGTCTGTTGCAGTAAGGTCCTGCCATTCAGCCCTGTACACAGTGTGGTAACCACAAGAAGGTGTCTGGTGCAGTAAGGTCCTGCCACTCAGCCCTGTACACAGTGTGGTGACCACAAGAAGAGTGTCTGTTGCAGTAAGGTCCTGCCACTCAGCCCTGTACACAGTGTGGTAACCACAAGAAGAGTGTCTGGTGCAGTAAGGTCCTGCCACTCAGCCCTGTACACAGTGTGGTAACCACAAGAAGAGTGTCTGGTGGAGCAAGCTCCTACCACTCAGGCCTGTACACAGTGTGGTGACCACAAGAAGAGTGTCTGTTGCAGTAAGGTCCTACCACTCAGCCCTGTACACAGTGTGGTAACCACAAGAAGAGTGTCTGGTGCAGTAAGGTCCTGCCACTCAGCCCTGTACACAGTGTGGTAACCACAAGAAGAGTGTCTGGTACAGTAAGGTCCTACCACTCAGGCCTGTACACAGTGTGGTAACCACAAGAAGTGTGTCTGGTACAGTAAGGTCCTACCACTCAGGCCTGTACACAGTGTGGTAACCACAAGAAGAGTGTCTGGTGGAGCAAGCTCCTACCACTCAGTCCTGTACACAGTGTGGTGACCACAATAAGAGTGTCTGGTACAGGAAGGTCCTGCCACTCAGCCCTGTACAGTGTGGTAACCACAAGAAGAGTGTCTGGTGCAGCAAGCTCCTCCCACTCAGGCCTGTACACAGTGTGGTAACCACAAGAAGAGTGTCTGGTGGGGGAAGGTCCTGCCACTCAGGCCTGTACACAGTGTGGTAACCACAAGAAGAGTGTCTGGTGCAGTAAGGTCCTACCACTCAGGCCTGTACACAGTGTGGTAACCACAAGAAGTGTCTGGTGGAGGAAGGTCCTACCACTCAGTCCTGTACACAGTGTGGTGATCACAAGAAGTGTCTGGTGCAGTAAGGTCCTACCACTCAGTCCTGTACACAGTGTGGTAACCACAAGAAGTGTCTGGTGGAGGAAGGTCCTACCACTCAGTCCTGTACACAGTGTGGTGACCACAAGAAGAGTGTCTGGTGCAGGAAGGTCCTGCCACTCAGCCCTGTACACAGTGTGGTAACCACAAGAAGAGTGTCTGGTGGAGCAAGCTCCTGCCACTCAGCCCTGTACACAGTGTGGTAACCACAAGAAGAGTGTCTGGTGCAGTAAGGTCCTGCCACTCAGCCCTGTACACAGTGTGGTAACCACAAGAAGAGTGTCTGGTGGAGCAAGCTCCTGCCACTCAGCCCTGTACACAGTGTGGTAACCACAAGAAGAGTGTCTGGTGGAGCATGTTCCTGCCACTCACGCGTGTACACAGTGTGGTAACCACAAGAAGTGTCTGGTGGAGGAAGGTCCTGCCACTCAGCCCTGTACACAGTGTGGTAACCACAAGAAGAGTGTCTGGTGGAGGAAGGTCCTGCCACTCAGGCCTGTACACAGTGTGGTAACCACAAGAAGAGTGTCTGGTGCAGTAAGGTCCTACCACTCAGGCCTGTACACAGTGTGGTAACCACAAGAAGTGTCTGGTGGAGGAAGGTCCTACCACTCAGTCCTGTACACAGTGTGGTGATCACAAGAAGTGTCTGGTGCAGTAAGGTCCTACCACTCAGTCCTGTACACAGTGTGGTAATCACAAGAAGTGTCTGGTGGAGGAAGGTCCTACCACTCAGTCCTGTACACAGTGTGGTGACCACAAGAAGAGTGTCTGGTGCAGGAAGGTCCTGCCACTCAGCCCTGTACACAGTGTGGTAACCACAAGAAGAGTGTCTGGTGGAGCAAGCTCCTGCCACTCAGCCCTGTACACAGTGTGGTAACCACAAGAAGAGTGTCTGGTGGAGCAAGCTCCTGCCACTCAGCCCTGTACACAGTGTGGTAACCACAAGAAGAGTGTCTGGTGGAGCAAGCTCCTACCACTCAGGCCTGTACACAGTGTGGTGACCACAAGAAGAGTGTCTGGTGCAGGAAGGTCCTGCCACTCAGCCCTGTACACAGTGTGGTAACCACAAGAAGAGTGTCTGGTGGAGCAAGCTCCTGCCACTCAGCCCTGTACACAGTGTGGTAACCACAAGAAGAGTGTCTGGTGCAGTAAGGTCCTGCCACTCAGCCCTGTACACAGTGTGGTAACCACAAGAAGAGTGTCTGGTGGAGCAAGCTCCTGCCACTCAGCCCTGTACACAGTGTGGTAACCACAAGAAGAGTGTCTGGTGGAGCATGTTCCTGCCACTCAGGCGTGTACACAGTGTGGTAACCACAAGAAGTGTCTGGTGGAGGAAGGTCCTGCCACTCAGCCCTGTACACAGTGTGGTAACCACAAGAAGAGTGTCTAGTGGAGGAAGGTCCTGCCACTCAGGCCTGTACACAGTGTGGTAACCACAAGAAGAGTGTCTGGTGCAGTAAGGTCCTACCACTCAGGCCTGTACACAGTGTGGTAACCACAAGAAGTGTCTGGTGGAGGAAGGTCCTACCACTCAGTCCTGTACACAGTGTGGTGATCACAAGAAGTGTCTGGTGCAGTAAGGTCCTACCACTCAGTCCTGTACACAGTGTGGTAATCACAAGAAGTGTCTGGTGGAGGAAGGTCCTACCACTCAGTCCTGTACACAGTGTGGTGACCACAAGAAGAGTGTCTGGTGCAGGAAGGTCCTGCCACTCAGCCCTGTACACAGTGTGGTAACCACAAGAAGAGTGTCTGGTGGAGCAAGCTCCTGCCACTCAGCCCTGTACACAGTGTGGTAACCACAAGAAGAGTGTCTGGTGGAGCAAGCTCCTGCCACTCAGCCCTGTACACAGTGTGGTAACCACAAGAAGAGTGTCTGGTGGAGCAAGCTCCTACCACTCAGGCCTGTACACAGTGTGGTGACCACAAGAAGTGTCTGGTGCAGTAAGGTCCTACCACTCAGCCCTGTACACAGTGTGGTAACCACAAGAAGAGTGTCTGGTGCAGTAAGGTCCTGCCACTCAGCCCTGTACACAGTGTGGTAACCACAAGAAGAGTGTCTGGTGGAGGAAGGTCCTGGCACTCAGCCCTGTACACAGTGTGGTAACCACAAGAAGAGTGTCTGGTGGAGCAAGCTCCTGCCACTCAGCCCTGTACACAGTGTGGTAACCACAAGAAGAGTGTCTGGTGCAGTAAGGTCCTGCCACTCAGCCCTGTACACAGTGTGGTAACCACAAGAACAGTGTCTGGTGCCGGAAGGTCCTGGCACTCAGCCCTGTACACAGTGTGGTAACCACAAGAAGAGTGTCTGGTGGAGGAAGGTCCTGGCACTCAGCCCTGTACACAGTGTGGTAACCACAAGAAGAGTGTCTGGTGGAGCAAGCTCCTACCACTCAGGCCTGTACACAGTGTGGTAACCACAAGAAGAGTGTCTGGTGCAGTAAGGTCCTGCCACTCAGCCCTGTACACAGTGTGGTAACCACAAGAAGAGTGTCTGGTGGAGGAAGGTCCTGGCACTCAGCCCTGTACACAGTGTGGTAACCACAAGAAGAGTGTCTGGTGGAGGAGGGTCCTGCCACTCAGCCCTGTACACAGTGTGGTAACCACAAGAAGAGTGTCTGGTGGAGCAAGCTCCTACCACTCAGGCCTGTACACAGTGTGGTAACCACAAGAAGAGTGTCTGGTGCAGTAAGGTCCTGCCACTCAGCCCTGTACACAGTGTGGTAACCACAAGAAGAGTGTCTGGTGCAGGAAGGTCCTGGCACTCAGCCCTGTACACAGTGTGGTAACCACAAGAAGAGTGTCTGGTGGAGGAAGGTCCTGGCACTCAGCCCTGTACACAGTGTGGTAACCACAAGAAGAGTGTCTGGTGGAGCAAGCTCCTACCACTCAGGCCTGTACACAGTGTGGTAACCACAAGAAGAGTGTCTGGTGCAGTAAGGTCCTGCCACTCAGCCCTGTACACAGTGTGGTAACCACAAGAAGAGTGTCTGGTGGAGGAAGGTCCTGGCACTCAGCCCTGTACACAGTGTGGTAACCACAAGAAGAGTGTCTGGTGGAGGAAGGTCCTGCCACTCAGCCCTGTACACAGTGTGGTAACCACAAGAAACAATGCTGATTATCACGTGTATAATAGCAAATGTGCTAAGGAAAAGGATATTTGTGTCAGAGAGATCAAATTGTATAATAAACTACCTAACATGATTAAAACTTCAACTGATTTCTCAAAGTCAAAATTTAAAAGTAAATTAAAAGAATATCCGTCGAGTATACAGTTTAGAGGAATTGTAAATTATTATGTAAAATATACTACTTTGTATCTCTTAAGAAATGACGTATCCAAAATCAAATGTATAAATTGATAAACTGGATCAATAAACTACTTCATTATCATCACTATCATCTTTATTTTTATGATGATTAGGACGATTATCATCATTATTATTATTATCATTATTATTATCATTATTATCATTATTATTATTATCATTACTATCATTATCATTATCATTATTATCATTACTATCATTATCATTATTATCATTACTATCATTATCATTATCATTATTATTATTATCATCATTACTATTATGATTATTATTATTATTATTATTATTATTATTATCATTATCATTATTATCATTACCATTATTATCATTACTATTATTATCATTACTATTATCATCATTATCATTACTATTATCATCATTATCATTACTATTATCATCATTATCATTACTATTATCATCATTATCATTACTATTATCATCATTATCATTACTATTATCATCATTATCATTACTATTATCATCATTATCATTACTATTATCATCATCATTACTATTATCATCATTATCATTACTATTATCATCATTATCATTACTATTATCATCATTATCATTACTATTATCATCATTATCATTACTATTATCATCATTATCATTACTATTATCATCATTATCATTACTATTATCATCATTATCATTACTATTATCATCATTATCATTACTATTATCATCATTATCATTACTATTATCATCATTACTATTATCATCATTACTATTATCATCATTACTATTATCATCATTACTATTATTATCATTACTATTATTATCATTACTATTATTATCATTACTATTATTATCATTACTATTATTATCATTACTATTATTATCATTACTATTATTATCATTACTATTATTATCATTATTATTATTATCATTATTATTATTATCATTATTATTATCATTATCATTATCATTATCATTATTATTATCATTATTATTATTATTATTATTATTATTATTATTATTATTATTATTATTATTATTAATGATACCAAACAGACTAAACTATCAATAGGCTAATTTACTCGTAGCCTACAAAGCATAGCTTCTAGCTATTGGAAAAACGGTTCTTAATTTTTAATTAATGTAAATCATTTGGTAACTAAAGTCTATATTATCATTTATTCCTTACTTATGTTTAACTGTTTCGAAACGTGAAGTTATTAGTAATAAGTTGATTTTATCCTGATCCCTGGAGTATTTTCAAATACTTGTGATATAACATTTCCTAACAAGCCATTATATTACGCAAAGCTAAAATGAGTTAAGTGTAATCCTCTTAGCAACTTTAGTGTGCATTGGCCAACACCATCAAGACGACTACTGAGCTGTTTCAATTGTTTACAATACAAAGTAGCATGAATCCAAACTTTACTACATATGTTAGTTCCTTCCTAAATGATTCATGTAAGGTGTTGTATACAAATGATCCTTAACACGTGCACCATCTGCGTGTCATGCTAAGAAGTGTAGCACAGGCAATACTTGTTGGGTTGTCATCAGCTGCAACTTCTCCAGATACCTACAAGTAGGTATATGTATACCTAGTTAACAAACTTGGGCGAGTTTGTTCGCGTAATATGTTTGCCTTTGCTTAGCAAGTTTAGTTTTACTTGGGGAAGACGATGCCGAATTTTCACTCCGACAATTTCAAAATTGTATTGTACGGAGCAATCAAATTCTGAAAAACCTAAAAAATATTACCGTCGAGGAAATACACTAAAAATAGCTCACATTCTGCTTTAACATTGTTTAAATGAAATGGCGTATCCTAATTTAATGTGCACAACTTAGAAACCGGTTAAAGGAACATGTCGTATGCACCCTTCTAGAAATTTTGGAAACAAATTTAAAACAGAAAAAGTCTCAAATGCACCTCCGCACCCTCCGTTCAGGATTATTTCAATCAAGTAATTCACTCATTTTCGCTCACATTGCAAAAATATATACACGAAACCTGCCCTAAAAATAGGATTTTATAGAAGTTACAAAGCTAAAATTATATATTGCAAAATTTTCACCTTAATGTGACTTCCCTTGGTATCAGGGATATGGACATCTAGGGAACGTTTGGTATTCTATTTTACCAGTCCATACCCAATGTGGGCGTCGCGAAGGGTGGGGGGGGGGGCTAGGTGGCCCGCGAACCCCCCCCCCCCCCCCGAGAAAAAATCTATGTTCGCCCTTGGCCACCATAATAAATTAGGTGAACTGCGGTATTCTTTTCCATCATCCAAATTTGAGTTTTAAAACCCCCAAAAAGATGAGATTGTTTTAGCCATTAATTACTAGAAAGTGAGAAATATGATGAACAATTCATTGCTCAGTCTGAAGTGCTGCATGGGAGACTTATCAACAGCGCCCTGGTGTTTATGAATGTTACAAATGACCGAAAAAATAGAAAATACGACGATAGGTATCTCCTAAATTTTTGGTGCATTTTCGAAATCTTAAAATATGCAATGCTGTTGATAATGAAAACCTACTTTAAAAATCTAGCACACTCAATAAAAAACAAACAATATTAATTTTAATGTTGCATTTTCAATTTATGTATTTGCTAAATCCAGAGCTAACCCTCAGCACAGCATAGAATTAAATATATCTCATATTTTGAAGGGCGATGAGGAAGAAGAATTACAGTAGTAAATTTAAAATTTTCAAAAAGGTACGATCTCTTATTTGGACGCAACATTGTACAGCCAGGAATCAGGAGATGTGGAAAATCGTCTATGGGACGACTGCAAGCATACATGTACGCGAAACTGAAATAGAAACAAAAGTATGACAAAAATGCGAAAATTCAAGGGAAAATATAACTATAATAAGAAAAATGACAAGATGAGCTAAAAAGGCCAAAATATGAACATATGACCCGTGAGAATCGAAAAATTTTGTTCACCATTGATAAAATCGTGCTTCGCTAATATTTTGCATGGAAAACAACACAAACGAAAACTATGAAATGTCATAAACATCCGGGCCTTGATTATCAACATAACATGGCGTAGAGGAACAGCAACAATATTTCTGAACTAGGAACTTGACCTGCATGAGAACAAGTAAACCAAGCTTCAGACTTGGAATTGACAGTCCTTCCTATATTCCAACCTCTCCTCACTTCCTTGCTTCAGAAAACAATAATTGTTTTGAGATGTTCCAGGAACACTGCGAGTATAGAATATATCTATCGATATATCTTGCAGCTTGGTGTACTTTAGTCTTGCATCCGTTGCGGTGAGCTAACCTTGGGTTTGGCTGTTGCCAATACTTTGGAAAATTGGGCCTCTGTTAAATGAGGGAAAAGTTAAAATAAAAGATAAGTTCAGAAAGCAAATGAAGTTCTTGATTTGTTCCTAACATACGAGCATTCCCTATGCGCATATAATGAATAGAAACATTCATTGAAATGTAAAACTAACAAAATATAATTTTGGTTACACCTGTAAAATAATGTATGAAGTGCTCGAACTTAGCAAACGTCGGTGAAAAACATAGATATGAATTATTATCATAGGCGGCAACCAACTGGTTCGATTCAATAAAATGCTGTTAAAGAAACAATACATTACACATATTGCACCACGCCAGTCACTTATTTTGACGACAAAATTTACGATGCCAACATTTTATGTTGCTTATGTTGCTATGAGGTTGTTTTTAATGATTCCAGTCCGATTTCTGTCACCTGTGTTGTTTTTGTTTTCAGAGACTTACTTTTTAAGAGTCTTTACTATAATTAATTAGCCAATTAGTCATGTTGATTATACCCAATTGTGTAATAAACTATGAAACACTTTATTATCTGCATTTGTCGAATTATTCAAGTTTTAGTAACAGTGCTACACGTTTTGAATGTTTTAACTCGCAGTTCTTACTAATGAAGAGAAATGTAAAATAAGATAGGTTCAAGCGGTGCTGAATTTTAAAAAGAAATCGAACTAAAAGAGAAACAAGCGGTAAAAATATAAAGACCACGATAAACTCCTTTTTGTGAATAGAAACAGTAAAAAATGTAGATGTCAACGACTGAGCACTTATGTTAGTAATGAACATATTGTGATTCGTGATACAGTTTGTTAGCGTGTTTCATATTATTACACTTGCAAATAGTTGAGAGCTGGCGTTTCTGCGCATGCACCTACATATGTGTTTAATAACTTGGGGCACTAGAGCCAATTTCGAGAGGGAAATAGAACCTCTTATTTACATTGCTGCTCCCAGTAACTCTAACAAGCACTTCACAGCCCTTTTAAACTGCTTTATTTAAAAAAACAATCACAGATGCGCCAATGTGAAACCACAAAGCAGAAGTTGAGATAATAATGTCATATGCTAATGTTGAAAAGCCGCATGGCCTGGCTTATTAGCACGTATTACCTCATCCATCCCCTCCAGGTAAGCGGTAGCAGACGGCATGCATGCACGTTAACACCGGCGAAGTAATTTTGCGACCTTGACATCAATATTTATCTCTACATTAGCACATTGTCTTTCTAACTATTCAGTCTCGAAGTCACCAAAGAAAAGGGATGAAACAATAGCGAAATATTTCTTGTTGTGTACCTCTCGTGCCGAGGGTGAAATGCCAAATAAACCACGCCCTATCTCAATACATACCACTAATTTAGAACGAAATGAGGCGATGCGATTAGATGCCTGTCCTAGCATCAACACGATTCAAAACTCTCGCACCACGGTTATATGTAGAAGCTGCTGGCAAACCCCCAAAAACTCGTCACTAAAATAGGCGCCGGTTCTCCAGTTGTTTTGGTATTTTACCCCATTGGCATGACCAAGAACACGTGGCCTGCATAAGCGGAGAGCATGCAAACAAATGTCAGATCAATACTCACCGATGTTGACTATGCGTATCGCTTCGTCGTCCTCGAGGAATTTTAGCGCCACGGAAACGTTCTCCAACTTCTGCGACCTGAAGGTGGGCCTCTTGTTGTGCTTGGGAAGTCGTTTTCCCGACAGCACTTCGATTAGGGTTATGAGACGCAGGCCGTCGCATAGGTCCGTCTCCAAATTTCCGATGTGCTTATTGACAGTTTTCAAATGTTCGTTCGCCCACCGGGTGAAGGTGTTCTGTTGAATGCGCTTCCATTGGGCATCCTCCGCCAGTTCTCGCTCCGTAGCCACCATTTCGTCTGTATCATCTGCACTACTAAAGGTACTCGCGACCTCGGGTCCCGGCCCGGATTCATTATTGTTATTCATCGTGTGTTGCTGCCACCGACTTGCCGGCGATATTCCTGCTACCTAGCGACCGAACCTGACAACTACGCGCCGTTTGCTGCGCCTGGAGTATATGCAACAAGCGACACGCTGGAGAGCACTAAATTCAAACGTTGAATTCGACGCACTGGATAAGAGGACGCTCCTCGCTGCACGCTTGTTAACTGTGCTGTCTCTTCCTCGCGACTGAACAGCGCAAATCTACTGCCACTAAAAATAACCTGGATGTGGAGTTAAGATTTCCCCTTTCAAGACGCCGTCTAGGAGTGGGGTTCCACACTGCCCCAATTTAATCATCCCCCCTCCCAAAGGATGCCGTCCCAAGAAGGAATCAAACTGATGTCCAATATTGGAATATTAACATTTGTTCCCATTTCGACCATTCCAGCTTTCACCAAACCGAGCGAGGACCGGTTCAATGCCAAATATGGTTAAGTGTTATGGAACTGCATCTGTGATGAGGCAAGCACATATGTTCCTTGTACAGCAGTTCCACGAATAGATTGCTGTCCATTCATGATTCATTTGTGCCATTTTATTCCTCTTCTTAGCGAACACTTCAATTTTACACAAGGCACGCCAAAATCCTCTTAAGGGACACTGAGAGTGAAATTTTGTTCAAAATTGTCAAAAAATCGAAAATTGTTTTTTTTACCTTAAAATGTTCCTGGATCACCTGTGCATTTGGATCAGCTAACATTTTTCATATCCCCCACTCCATGTGGTCATTACGGCCCAGTGCTCTTCCCTTAACGTACACAGGATGTTCCTATATAAAAGCCTGTTTTTCTCAAAACTACATTTCTGCACATTCCAAAAGAAGGTCGCGCCTGAGTTTTGCTTCAAATTCAATGAAAATTTCCAAAAGTATTCATAAATAGCAGCTAAACAAAACTATGCTTCAATATTGATGTTATCATTAACATGAATTCCAAAAACATTTTTTTTGTGTGAAAAAAATCAATAATTTTTAAGATTAAATTTTCTTTGTTATTAAAAAAATACGGACAGCATAATCAGCAAACGTATTTGAAATATCTCTTCATACAATTGTTACCCATGTTTTAGAGTATCAGTTCTGCCAATATAAATGAATTTTGAAAAGTCAATAGACGCGAGCTCTATTTTGAAAATGAGCCTATTAAATTCATAAAATAATTTGTATATCCTAAACTAATTATCCAATTTTAATGAAATTTGGTGCACCTCCTATTCTCATATAAATAAAAACACAGTAAAATTTTCAGAAAAATCTATCAAAAAATGTGGAACTTTCAAATTTCACTCCCAGTGTTCCTTATTGACTTTTCAAAATTCATTTATATTGGCAGAACTGATACTCTAAAACATGGGTAACAATTGTATGAAGAGATATTTCAAATACGTTTGCTGATTATGCTGTACATATTTTTTTAATAACAAACAAAATTTAATCTTAAAAATTATTGATTTCTTTCATACAAAAAAAAAATGTTTTTGGAATTCATGTTAATGATAACATCAATATTGAATCATAGTTTTGTTTAGCTGCTATTTATGAATACTTTTGGAAATTTTCATTGAATTTGAAGCAAAACTCAGACGCGACCTTCTTTTGGAATGTGCAGAAATGTAGTTTTGAGAAAAACAGGCTTTTATATAGGAACATCCTGTGTACGTTAAGGGAAGAGCACTGGGCCGTAATGACCACATGGAGTGGGGGATATGAAAAATGTTAGCTCATCCAAATGCACAGGTGTTACAGGAACATTTTAAGGTAAAAAAACAATTTTCGACTTTTTGACAATTTTGACCAAAATTTCACTCCTAGTGTCCCTTAATTTTCAGAATGGTAACAACTAACGTCGACACCTTTCTTATAGTTGTACGTTACGTTTGTGTGCCGTATGTGAGATGGTAAGGCTTTTATGTTTGGAATAAAACGTATTCTAAATCATTTAACAACTAGATTTTATGTTATGTATCACAAAACTTAGAAAAACTATTATAATCGTAAAGTTTTAATTCATTTTTGGTAATGTGTAAGAGTTGAATTGAATGTCAACTGAACATTATTGTCGCCCAATAACTTGAGTGGTTCCGCAGTTTCCATCATTTCGACACAGCACATAAACTAAATAACGTAAAACAATTTTACCATGGATTTCTGTACACTGAGCGACTAATGCATGTCGATAAATACATTTGTTTACTGCAAAACCTGTTTATAGTGTTACAAGATGAAAAGCACTGTCCATTATCTTTATTGAATGTACTAAATGAATCTGAATGTCACTATGGTGGAATTTATTGGGATTATTTTCCTAATGTTTAGAAATTTTTGCTTATAATATTGTGTGACTGTCGCCCAAAATATGAACTGATTGACTGGTAATACTGAAGTTCTAATACAGATATAATATAAGTACTGTAATAGCTTGTCCAAATTATCGCACAAGTGAGGGAATTTTGCGCCCACACTTCGTAAAAGCATTACGAAAGTTGTACAATATGCTTAAACAGCAACTTCGTAATTTTGTTCCCCAAGTAACTGAGTTAGTGATGTTGGGGTGGACACAAAATGTCGCTCGTGGTAACTTTAACAAACAAGAAACAACCGTTCCGCGTGCCAATGTTTCCTATATGTAAACACAAATATGCCATTTCTTCATCAAAAACAGAAACGGGAATGATAGTTGCAGTTGGAAACGTGAGAAATACCTCAGAATAATTAATGCAATATATTATATGCCGTACCACAAATAAGTATGTATGTTTATTTCTGTAAAACAGAGTTTTTAGTTATGTTAGGGTGTGTAAGTTTTATCACCTTGATTTTACTGCTCGCAGTTACCGCGCCCCCTCTTATAGCCAGTTAGAATGTTGAAGGTTTCAGCGTCGGGTTAGTGTCATTCACTTTAATACTTTAATCAGGGAGTTTAAGACCTAACCCCTCCCCCCTCCTTAAAACAAAGCCTCCTTTCTATTTACCTGTGGAAATAAATAAATATATGTATATGAATTTTAATACGGGGTGCACTCAGCCTCGGTAGGTCCCTGAAGAACTATTTGATTGGGGTTGTGAGGACCGCATATACCGGCCGGGAGGGACCATTGCTGCACCCTACTCTTGACGCCTGTAGTAGGCAGAGGTGAGGAACGCGGTGGCCGGGCGGTAGGTCTTGGCCTGGACGCCGTGGGGTTAGTTACATGAACTTAAGTGGTGGACATCATACGCCCCCCTCCCCCCCCCCCCCACACACACACAATGTGACTTACAGGAAAGTGGCTTGATATTCCGAGGGGTTAATCGTATCAATTTTGATCTGAATTGGTTTCTTTAAAGTGTTTCTTCAGGTTACAAGGAGAAAACAGTGTGCTCTTCTTAGATTTTGACAACTTCCTTTTTTTCAGAAATAACAAGATGCTGCTCATTTTTAAGATACCAGAGTAATATTCTTAAACCTTAATATAGGTATGCCTATATATACACATACTGGGTGTCCCAAAATATCACCGACAACGCTTAGTATGTTGTATAGGATGACAAACTGATCGGTTTTTAAATAGGAACCTCTGCCAACGAATGCACGGTTTGGACGCTGGAGAGCGTCGAAGTTCGAGAACGAACGGTTGTGACAATTTGCTAACATACGTTTTGGTATTTTAATATGGAAGATAAGCAGCTTTAGCCCTCTGTGTACTGGGATGAACGACGTGAGGATAACATTCCTGCGCATGCTCTAACTCCCTCCACAGAGTCCTTGGTGCGCATCCTACTGCGCTACTTGAGTAGTTTCCAGTGCAATAACGTTTCTAACAGCAAGGTAACACGTGCCAGTACACAGCTGCTGAAATTGCCGACATGAGCTCCAGCACACTTTGATGTAAATGGCGGAATAACCACAACCCCGCATATTCATATCGATGGATTGGTAGAGATGGACCAGTTCCATGGCCAGCACGGTCGCCAGATCTGAAACCTCTCGACTATTTCCTGTGGAGTTGTATCAAGAGTATGGAGTATGGCACTCCTGTAACCTCAGCGGAGAACCTTATGGCTCGAGTCCGTAGAGCGATTGAACATCTTCAAAGACAACTGCACGCATTGGGTCACGTGCATGAGACTCACCACCGCCGATATAGGCTCTGCAAAGATGTAGGAGGTACACAGTTCTAAGACAACCGCACGTATTGGGTCATGTGCATGAGGTTCACCACCGCCGATATAGGCCCTGTAATGATGTAGGAGGTACACAGTTCTAAGACAACTGCACGTATTGGGTCATGTACATGAGGTTCACCACCGCCGATATAGGCTCTGCAATGATGTAGGAGGTACACAGTTCTAAGGCAACCACAAGTATTGGGTCATGTGCATGAGACTCACCACCGCCGATATAGGCTCTGCAATGATGTAGGAGGTACACAGTTCTAAGGCAACCACAAGTATTGGGTCATGTGCATGAGACTCACCACCGCCGATTTAGACTCTGCAATGATGTAGGAGGTACACAGTTCTAAGACAACCACACGTATTGGGTCAACTGAATGAGGCTGACCACCGCCGATATAGGCTCTGCAATGACGTAGGAGGTATACAGTTCTAAGACAACCGCACGTATTGGGTCATGTACATGAGGTGCACCACCGCCGATATAGGCTCTGCAATGATGTAGGAGGTACACAGTTCTAACACAACCACACGTATTGGGTCATGTGCATGAGGCTCACCACCGCCGATATAGGCTCTGCAATGATGTAGGAGGTACACAGTTCTAAGACAACCACACGTATTGGGTTAACTGCATGAGGTGCACCACCGCCGATATAGGCTCTGCAATGATGTAGGAGGTACACAGTTCTAAGACAACCACACGTATTGGGTCATGTGCATGAGGCTCACCACCGCCGATATAGGCTCTGCAATGATGTAGGAGGTACACAGTTCTAAGACAACCGCACGTATTAGGTCATGTGCATGAGGCTCACCACCGCCGATATAGGGTCTGCAATGATGTAGGAGGTACACAGTTCTAAGACAACCACACGTATTGGGTCAACTGCATCAGGTGCACCACCGCCGATATAGGCTCTGCAATGATGTAGGAGGTACACAGTTCTAAGACAACCACACGTATTGGGTCATGTGCATGAGGCTCACCACCGCCGATATAGGCTCTGCAATGATGTAGGAGCTACACAGTTCTAAGACAACCGCACGTATTGGGTCATGTGCATGAGACACACCACCGCCGATATACGCTCTGCAATGATGTAGGAGGTACACAGTTATAAGACAACCACACGTATTGGGCCAACTGCATGAGACTCACCACCGCCGATATAGGCTCTGCAATGATGTAGGAGGTACACAGTTCTAAGACAACCACACGTATTGGGTCATGTGCACCGCCGATATAGGCTCTGCAATGATGTAGGAGGCACACAGTTCTAAGACAACCACACGTATTGGGTCATGTGCATGAGGTTCACCACGGCCGATATAGGCTCAGCAATGATGTAGGAGGTACACAGTTCTAAGACAACCACACGTATTGGGTCAACAGCATGAGGTTCACCACCGCCGATATAGGCTCTGCAATGATGTAGGAGGTACACAGTTCTAAGACAACCACACGTATTGGGTCATGTGCACCGCCGATATAGGCTCTGCAATGATGTAGGAGGTACACAGTTCTAAGACAACCACACGTATTGGGTCATGTGCATGAGGTTCACCACCGCCGATATAGGCTCTGCAATGATGTAGGAGGTACACAGTTCTAAGACAACCACACGTATTCGGTCATGTGCACCGCCGATATAGGCTCTGCAATGAGTAGGAGGTACACAGTTCTAAGACAACCACACGTATTGGGTCATGTGCATGAGGTTCACCACCGCCGATATAGACTCTGCAATGATGTAGGAGGTACACAGTTCTAAGACAACCACACGTATTGGGCCATGTGCATGAGGTTCACCACCGCCGATATAGGCTCTGTAATGATGTAGCAGGTACACATTTCTAAGACAACAACACGTATTGGGTCATGTGCACCGCGGATATAGGCTCTGCAATGATGTAGGAGGTACACAGTTCTAAGACAACCACACCTATTGGGTCATGTGCACCGCCGATATGGACTCTGCAATGATGTAGGAGGTACACAGTTCTAAGACAGCTGCACGTATTGGGTCATGTGCATGAGGTTCACCACCGCCGATATAGGCTCTGCAATGATGTAGGAGGAACACAGTTCTAAGACAACCACACGTATTGGGTCATGTGCACCGCCGATATAGGCTCTGCAATGATGTAGGAGGTACACAGTTCTAAGACAACCACACGTATTGGGTCATGTACATGAGGGTCACCACCGCCGATATAGGCTCTGCAATGATGTAGGAGGTACACAGTTCTAAGACAACCACACGTATTGGGTCATGTACATGAGGTTCACCACCGCCGATATAGGCTCTGCTATGATGTAGTAGGTACACAGTTCTAAGACAACCACACGTATTGGGTCATGTACATGAGGTTCACCACCGCCGATATAGGCTCTGCAATGATGTAGGAGGTACACAGTTCTAAGACAACCAAACGTATTGGGTCATATGCATGAGGCTCACCACCGCCAATATAGGCTCTGCACTGATGTAGGAGGTACACAGTTCTAAGACAACCACACGTATTGGGCCATGTGCATGAGGCTCACCACCAACGATATAGGCTCTGCAATGATGTAGGAGGTACACAGTTCAAAGAGAACCGCACGTATTGGGTCATGTGCATGAGGTTCACCACCGCCGATATAGGCTCTGCAATGATGTAGGAGGTACACAGTTCTAAGACAATCACACGTATTGGGTCATGTACATGAGGCTCATCACCGCCGATATAGGCTCTGCAATGATGTAGGAGGTACACAGTTCTAAGACAACCAAACGTATTGGGTCATGTGCATGAGGCTCACCACCACCGATATAGGCTCTGCAATGATGTAGGAAGTACACAGTTCTAAGACAACCACACGTATTGGGTCATGTGCATGACGCTCACCACCGCCGATATAGACTCTGCAATGATGTAGGAGGTACACAGTTCTAAGACAACTGCATGTATTGGGTCATGTGCATGAGGCTCACCACCGCCGATATAGGCTCTGCAATGATGTAGGAGGTACACAGTTCTAAGACAACCACACGTATTGGGTCATGTGCATGAGGTTCACCACCGCCGATATAGACTCTGCAATGATGTAGGAGGTACACAGTTCTAAGACAACTGCATGTATTGGGTCATGTGCATGAGGCTCATCACCGCCGATATAGGCTCTGCAATGATGTAGGAGGTACACAGTTGTAAGACAACTGCACGTATTGGGTCATGTGCATGAGGCTCATCGCCGCCGATATAGGCTCTGCAATGATGTAGGAGGTACACAGTTCTAAGACAACTGCACGTATTGGGTAATGTACATGAGGTTCAGCACCACCGATATAGGCTCTGCAATGATGTAGGAGGTACACAGTTCTAAGACAACCACACGTATTGGGTCATGTGCATGAGGTTCACCACCGCCGATTTAGGCTCTGCAATGATGTAGGAGGTACACAGTTCTAAGGCAACCACACGTATTGGGTCATGTGCATGAGGCTCACCACCGCCGATATATGCTCTGCAATGATGTAGGAGGTACACAGTTCTAAGACAACCACACGTATTGGGTCATGTACATGAGGTTCACCACCGCCGATATAGGCTCTGCTATGATGTAGTAGGTACACAGTTCTAAGACAACCACACGTATTGGGTCATGTACATGAGGTTCACCACCGCCGATATAGGCTCTGCAATGATGTAGGAGGTACACAGTTCTAAGACAACCAAACGTATTGGGTCATATGCATGAGGCTCACCACCGCCCATATAGGCTCTGCACTGATGTAGGAGGTACACAGTTCTAAGACAACCACACGTATTGGGTCATGTGCATGAGGCTCACCACCAACGATATAGGCTCTGCAATGATGTAGGAGGTACACAGTTCAAAGACAACTGCATGTATTGGGTCATGTGCATGAGGCTCACCACCGCCGATATAGGCTCTGCAATGATGTAGGAAGTACACAGTTCTAAGACAACCACACGTATTGGGTCATGTGCATGACGCTCACCACCGCCGATATAGACTCTGCAATGATGTAGGAGGTACACAGTTCTAAGAGAACCGCACGTATTGAGTCATGTGCATGAGGTTCACCACCACCGATATAGGCTCTGCAATGATGTAGGAAGTACACAGTTCTAAGACAATCACACCTATTGGGTCATGTACATGAGGCTCATCACCGCCGATATAGGCTCTGCAATGATGTAGGAGGTACACAGTTCTAAGACAACTGCACGTATTGGGTCATGTGCATGAGGCTCATCGCCGCCGATATAGGCTCTGCAATGATGTAGGAGGTACACAGTTCTAAGACAACTGCACGTATTGGGTAATGTACATGAGGTTCAGCACCACCGATATAGGCTCTGCAATGATGTAGGAGGTACACAGTTCTAAGACAACCACACGTATTGGGTCATGTGCATGAGGTTCACCACCGCCGATTTAGGCTCTGCAATGATGTAGGAGGTACACAGTTCTAAGGCAACCACACGTATTGGGTCATGTGCATGAGGCTCACCACCGCCGATATATGCTCTGCAATGATGTAGGAGGTACACAGTTCTAAGACAACCACACGTATTGGGTCATGTACATGAGGTTCACCACCGCCGATATAGGCTCGACAATGATGTAGGAGGTACACAGTTCTAAGACAACCGCACGTATTGGGTCATGTGCATGAGATTCACCACCGCCGATATAGGCTTTGCAATGATGTAGGAGGTACACAGTTCTAAGACAACCTCACGTATTGGGTCATGTGCATGAGGCTCACCACCGCCGATATAGGCTGTGCAATGATGTAGGAGGTACACAGTTCTAACACAACCTCACGTATTGGGTCATGTGCATGAGGTTCACCACCGCCGATATAGACTCTGCAATGATGTAGGAGGTACACAGTTCTAAGACAACCACACGTATTGGGTCAACTGCATGAGGCTGACCACCGCCGATATAGGCTCTGCAATGATGTAGGAGGTACACAGTTCTAAGACAACCACACGTATTGGGTCATGTGCATGAGGCTCACCACCGCCGATATAGACTCTGCAATGATGTAGGAGGAACACAGTTCTAAGACAACCACACGTATTGGGTCATGTGCACCGCCGAAATAGGCTCTGCAATGATGTAGGAGGTACACAGTTCTAAGACAACCACACGTATTGGGTCATGTACATGAGGTTCACCACCGCCGATATAGACTCTGCAATGATGTAGGAGGTACACAGTTCTAAGACAACCACACGTATTGGGCCATGTGCATGAGGTTCACCACCGCCGATATAGGCTCTGTAATGATGTAGGAGGTACACATTTCTAAGACAACAACACGTATTGGGTCATGTGCACCGCGGATATAGGCTCTGCAATGATGTAGGAGGTACACAGTTCTAAGACAACCACACGTATTGGGTCATGTGCACCGCCGATATGGACTCTGCAATGATGTAGGAGGTACACAGTTCTAAGACAGCTGCACGTATTGGGTCATGTGCATGAGGTTCACCACCGCCGATACAGGCTCTGCAATGATGTAGGAGGAACACAGTTCTAAGACAACCACACGTATTGGGTCATGTGCACCGCCGATATAGGCTCTGCAATGATGTAGGAGGTACACAGTTCTAAGACAACCACACGTATTGGGTCATGTACATGAGGTTCACCACCGCCGATATAGGCTCTGCAATGATGTAGGAGGTACACAGTTCTAAGACAACCACACGTATTGGGTCATGTACATGAGGTTCACCACCGCCGATATAGGCTCTGCTATGATGTAGTAGGTACACAGTTCTAAGACAACCACACGTATTGGGTCATGTACATGAGGTTCACCACCGCCGATATAGGCTCTGCAATGATGTAGGAGGTACACAGTTCTAAGACAACCAAACGTATTGGGTCATATGCATGAGGCTCACCACCACCAATATAGGCTCTGCACTGATGTAGGAGGTACACAGTTCTAAGACAACCACACGTATTGGGTCATGTGCATGAGGCCCACCACCGCCGATATAGGCTCTGCAATGATGTAGGAGGTACACAGTTCTAAGACAACTGCATGTATTGGGTCATGTGCATGAGGCTCACCACCGCCGATATAGGCTCTGCAATGATGTAGGAGGTCCACAGTTCTAAGACAACCACACGTATTGGGTCATGTGCATGAGGCTCACCACCGCCGATATAGACTCTGCAATGATGTAGGAGGTACACAGTTCTAAGAGAACCGCACGTATTGGGTCATGTGCATGAGGTTCACCACCGCCGATATAGGCTCTGCAGTGATGTAGGAGGTACACAGTTCTAAGACAATCACACGTATTGGGTCATGTACATGAGGCTCACCACCGCCGATATAGGCTCTGCAATGATGTAGGAGGTACACAGTTCTAAGACAACCACACGTATTGGGTCATGTGGACCGCCGATATAGGCTCTGCAGTGATGTAGGAGGTACACAGTTCTAAGACAACTGCACGTATTGGCTCATGTGCATGAGGCTCACCACCGCCGATATAGGCTCTGCAATGATGTAGGAGGTACACAGTTCTAAGACAACCACACGTATTGGGTCGTGTGCACCGCCGATATAGCCTCTGCAATGATGTAGGAGGTACACAGTTCTAAGATAACTGCACGTATTGGGTCTTGTGCATGTGGCTCATCGCCGCCGATATAGGCTCTGCAATGATGTAGGAGGTACACTGTTCTAAGACAAGTGCACGTATTGGGTAATGTACATGAGGTTCACCACCACCGATATAGGCTCTGCAATGATGTAGGAGGTGCACAGTTCTAAGACAACCACACGTATTGGGTCATGTGCATCAGGTTCACCACTGCCGATATAGGCTCTGCAATGGTGTAGGAGGTACACAGTTCTAAGACAACCACACGTATTGGGTCATGTACATGAGGTTCACCACCACCGATATAGTCTCTGCAATGATGTAGGAGGTACACAGTTCTAAGGCAACCACACGTATTGGGTCATGTGCATGAGGCTCACCACCGCCGATATAGGCTCTGCAATGATGTAGGAGGTACACAGTTCTAAGGGAACCACACGTATTGTGTCATGTGCATGAGGCTCACCACCGCCGATATAGGCTCTGCAATGATGTAGGAGGTACACAGTTCTAAGGCAACCACACGTATTGGGTCATGTGCGTGAGGCTCACCACCGCCGATATAGGCTCTGCAATGATGTAGGAGGTACACATTTCTAAGACAACCACACGTATTGGGTCATGTGCATGAGGTTCACCACCGCCGATATAGGCTCTGCAATGATGTAGGAGGTACACAGTTCTAAGACAACCACACGTATTGGGTCATGTGCATGAGGTTCAACACCGCCTATATAGGCTCTGGAATGATGTAGGAGGTACACAGTTCTAAGACAACCACACGTATTGGGTCATGTGCACCGCCGATATAGGCTCTGCAATGATGTAGGAGGTACACAGTTCTAAGACAACCACACATATTGGGTCATGTGCATGAGGTTCACCACCGCCGATATAGGCTCTGCAATGATGTAGGAGGTACACAGTTCTAAGACAGCCACACGTATTGGGTCATGTGCATGAGGTTCACCACCGCCGATATAGGCTCTGCAATGATGTAGGAGGTACACAGTTCTAAGACAACCACACATATTGGGTCATGTGCATGAGGTTCACCACGGCCGATATAGGCTCTGCAATGATGTAGGAGGTACACAGTTCTAAGACAACCACACATATTGGGTCATGTGCATGAGATTCACCACCGCCGATATAGGCTCTGCAATGATGTAGGAGGTACACAGTTCTAAGACAACCACACATATTGGGTCATGTGCATGAGGTTCACCACCGCCGATATAGGCTATGCAATGATGTAGGAGGTACACAGTTCTAAGACAACCACACGTATTGGGTCATGTGCACCGCCGATATAGGCTCTGCAATGATGTAGGAGGTACACAGTTCTAAGACAACCACACGTATTGGGTCATGTGCATGAGGTTCACTACCGCCGATATAGGCTCTGCAATGATGTAGGAGGTACACAGTTCTAAGACATCCACACGTATTGGGTCATGTGCACCGCCGATATAGGCTCTGCAATGATGTAGGAGGTACACAGTTCTAAGACAACCACACGTATTGGGTCATGTGCATGAGGCTCACCACCGCCGATATAGGCTCTGCAATGATGTAGGAGGTACACAGTTCTAAGACAACCACACGTATTGGGTCATGTGCATGAGGTTCAACACCGCAGATATAGGCTCTGCAATGATGTAGGAGGTACACAGTTCTAAGACAACCACACGTATTGGGTCATGTGCATGAGGTTCACCACCGCCGATATAGGCTCTGCAATGATGTAGGAGGTACACAGTTCTAAGACAACCACACGTATTGGGCCATGTGGATGAGGTTCCACACCGCCTATATAGGCTCTGCAATGATGTAGGAGGTACACAGTTCGAAGCCTTACAGCCCTATGATGGATTTATTGACAAAATGTGAACACATACCCATCTCACACTTCGACGCGCTACACCGTCCTAACCGTGCATTTCCGGACAGGAGTTCCCATTTGAAAACCGATCAGTTTGCCATCCCGCACTACATACTAAGCGTTGTCGAAATTTTTTGACACACCTGTATATATAATCCCGAGGAGCAACAGCCCTTTCCGAGCCAAGACCTACCGCCCGACCACTGCGTCCCCCACCTCTGCCCATCACAGCCGTCATGAGTGGGGTGCAATACTGGAGGTGGGACGTGGTCAGCACCCCGGTCCCTCCCGACCGGTTACGCGGTCATCGCAACAAGGGATCACCACTTTTCAATCATGTAGGTCCTCAATTGGTCCCTCAGCGACCAAACGAGGCTGAGTGCACCCCGGACCAGTCTTCCAGCGGGAGAAAATCCCCACGCCGGTACCGGGGATCGAATCCGGGTCCTCCACACCAGACGCAGGCACGCTGCCACTGCCCTACGGAGGTAGTCGCGCGCGTGCGTGCGTGTGTGTGTGTGTGCGGGCGGGGGGGAGGGGCGTGCGTGTGTGTGTGTGTGTGTGTGTGTGTGTGTGTGTGTGTGTGGACAGCACAACTCAAAAATGAAAAGTCGGTTAAAAATTAAAGGTGATATTAAAATGTAATATCTTTTAAGGATGCGACATGAAGACTGAAGAAAATTCCTCCGGTCTAAACTACTCTTTAGGTGGAAAATTGTTGGAAAAGTTTTATTTACCCGAAAATGGCTCTAACGATTTTGATTAAAATGACATGTTTAAGATATTTTTATGACAAATTAAATGTATATTTTGAATTTTCCGGCATAGCCTATGTAGCCCTGTTTACTCTGACTTTTGCATAACTGGTAAACCGTAATTTTACTGTACAACAATGTAGATCTTGCTAATACACCATTTATGTGAAAATACATTTTTTCTAGAGTGAATCATTTCGGAGATATTGCTTGTTATTTGTGTGAGTTTTGGAAAACAAATTTTTGTAAAATGGAACATCGTTATTCATTTTTATATGTTAACGTGCAAAGAGAACGGAATTTGATAGCTGTCGCTCAAAGTCTACTGTGTTCCCATATTCCCAAGCAACAAGATCATTTGTACAAATGTTTATCTCAACCAACACGAAGAAGATACAGGAATAAGAGTTTATAAGAATGGTTAGTACAAGAGTAGAGAAAGTCATATGAGTGCAACACAACAGATTTTAAACATGTTTTTTAATATTTTAAGTAAAGAATCTGACACTTTAATCTGCAATAGTGTATTTACATTTCAAATACAGGTTTGTGTTGTTGTCGTCACACAACCTACAATACATGACTGATAAAAGAAACAGTTTATGTCATGATCGAAGCAATTGAGGTTATGCCTTCAAACTGAAGCATTTACTGGGGCGCCCTTGGTTTCAGCAGGACTTTCAAAAATCTGGATATAAAACTCTTCGTAGCCGACAAAGTAAGGATCCAGTTTTTTTATGATGTGCCATCTTCTTTACGTTTATGGCTACCTAAAAAGAACACCAATATAGCTCTTTAAGGCCTATAAGCAGCTGTTTGTTTGCAGTGAAAATCTGATTGTTTTAAGGGAGTCCAATGTAACTGATAAAATGTTACTAAACACGGTCACATTTCCTTGTGGATAAGCCATTTCCTGTGGTAAGCTTGGAGGCTCTGTGGTTTTCAGCTGAGTGGATGTAGACTGAACTGTTCCGTCTAGGAACTTCTTTTGTTTCTCTGTTGTAATGGAATTGCTTGTAAGCAGAAATCTTAAACCTCTCCTTTCGGTCTTAAGGTGTTTCTCTGCTATAGGTTTCATATGAATATGTGGTTTTGTTGTAGTATCGTAGTTTGGAGTGATCGCTTGACTGTTTTCAATAATGAACACAATGTTCTTTGGGCTTCCCAACACCATTACTCTGCACTAAATGATGTGCCTACATCCAAAGAATAATAATCCCTGGCTAACTCATTTTATTAATTTTGGCCTCTTGACCCCTTTCAATCCATTCAATTTCATATCACTATTTCCATTTCCATCATTTCTCTTCATTCTCTTTCCTTATCATGTTTCAGGCACGTGGTGTATGGACTGGACAGATGGTACTGTTCTCGGCACTAGGTGGCGTTGTGTGGTAGTTGTCCTCTTGTGGGTGGGAACGCTTGTACAATGGTGGCTGCTCGGCGGGCCCTGGTGCCGGGATGAAGAGAGCTCAGCCTTGTTAGGGACTTCCGCACGTCTCTGTGGCCGATCTGCCTGTGACCCTGTGGCACCCTGGGGTTCCCTCAATTCATCCCTTCCTCCTGGGGGAGTTAGTCGCAATAGATCTGTGTGGAGGTCGCAGTGCACGAGGTGTTTCCCTCCGCGCATACCTTTACCTTAGCAGCAGTCCATTCCGAAAGGATGCGCTGCTAAGGTCCATTTTCCCATGAAGAGCAGGCTAGATTTGCATGGCTACCAAATGGTCGACAAGCATAGTAATTCCGACCTTGTTGCTTTCAGAGTATGTCCAAAAATGATAAGGAACAAGTGAACCACCTTCTATATGGACACGATAAAATGTTTCAAAATAATTGAACGAGACCAGGTGGGCAAGGAACAATTTATATTTTCAAAATCCATTGTTGGGAAAACATTCAAAAGAAGCTTTTAAAGATCTGTGTTTCGTCTATTTGAACGCTGTGTGACAGCTTTAAAGTTGGCAGTATGGAAACAGCCATAACGCTTCCAGCAGTATAAGGTTGTCTCATAAGTTTGTTCGCTTGCTCGCAAGTTCCATCTGTACACTCAAGTTATCATAGTTTCCTAAACACCACCAACAATCGGATACGTCTGTGTGTGTTTGTGAACGAGTTGGATGGAACACCATGAACTTGGAAACCAAAGAGGAACATTTCCGACATCTCATGTTGTCTTATTATCATAAAGACAAAACCCCTTCACAATGCTGTCGACGGGGAAAATGCAGTAACGAATCCAGGATCTCAAAAGTGGTTTAGTCGATTTTGAGCTGGGAATTTCTCCCTAAAACAAAAAGTTTGGCAACTACTCTATCGTAGGTGTGTTGCGGGCATTCTTAGTGATTGAAAGTCAACGAGAAACGAACGAACTTACGACACAACTTTATACACAGGTGTAAAACAATGTCTGGCTGTACCACGTGATCATATTTTGTTTATAAACCCATGTCAAAAATTTCCTGGTTTACATTTTTACACTACGCTTATTTATTTTCTAACAGAAAGTTACTCCTAATATACAATTAGTCATCTGCAGGTCCCGGGTGTCTATGACATTAAAATGTTAGAAATATGCAAGCACTTATGATTGAAAAAATTAGAAAATAATGACGATAAATATTACCTAAATTTTTTGGGTGGATTTTCGAAATTTTCACAAATTTACTGCTCTTTAAATTAACCTTATGTTGAAAACTTAGTTTAAAAATTCAGCATACTCAATAATAAATGCACACATGCACACACGCACACACATAAATAAATAAATAAATAAATAAATAAATAAATAAATAAATAAATAAATAAATAAATAAATAAATAAATAAATAAATAAATAAATGAATAAATAAATAAGTAAACAAACAAACAAACAAATAAATAAATAAATAAATAAATAAATAAATAAATAAATAAATAAATAAATAAATAAATAAATAAATAAATAAATAAATAAATAAATAAATAAATAAATAAATAATATTATGTAATTTTATTGTTGCATTTTGAATTTATTTAGTTGCTCAATACAGAGCTAACCTTCAGCTCTGCACAGAATTAAAGAAATGTCACATTTTGAAGAACGATAAGAAAGAAGAATTACAATAGCAAATTACATACATTTTAAAGTTTTTAAAAAGGAACTATCTTCTATTTGCACACAACATTTAACGGGAAAGAGACCTAATATTACAGCCAAGAATTAAGAGATGCGTAAAACTGTACTTGGGACAAATGCAAGTATATATGCAAAATTGGAATAGAAATATAAAAATACGAAAATTTAAGGCAAAATATCACTACAATGTGAAAAATGACAAGAAAATGGCAAAAAAATTCACTAAAAGAGTCAAAGTATGACTTTACATGATCCATCAGAATTGCATAATTTTAATCACCATTGACAAAATCGTTATATTTTCCATGAAGAAATATACAAACCAAAACTATGACATATAAACATCCGGGCCCCGGTTATCTGTTTATAATAATAGTAGGAAAAGTGCACAATGTGCATGATGTAAGGTTACCTTCACTAAGTCATTGTTCAGTTATTTTTTAAGTAAGCTGTTAAGGATACTATTTTCTTCTGACATATTATGACATGGTAGCGGTCGCAGAGTTTCGTGCACAGCTCACAATACTCTGGGGATTTAGTTCATGGTGTTTCTTGGTATTGAAATGTTATGATGGAACCCATGTGTTGCCATTCTCGTCACTAGATCTCCAAGTTTGTAGCCAGCTTGTCTCCAGTCCGTTGTCGTCATTGTGTCCGTGAAGTAGAATTCCATCCATATTAGATGTTTCTTCCTTCTTAGTTCGTCTATTGTGGTGTGGTATGCGTCTGTGGACTGCAGTTGCAGGTTTTCCCGTAGCAGCGTAGCTCTTCAATGTAGAAGCTTTCCCTTGCTAGTTCATATACTAGGCGTGACAGTGTGTACTTCGACAGGCACAGGGCCTTTTTAAGGTACCTTCTCTATCTGTAGGAGATCTCTCTTTGTTAAATGTGTCCATATGGTGTCTAATCCATATGTGACGATCGGTGTGATCTTCCTTCGCTTTAAGGAGCGCCAGCGCTGGTGTCTGTGTATGAGGTTGTTCTGTCTTTGATGTGTTTGCTGAAAACCGTTCCTCGTGTCTGAAAGGTGACCCCCAGATACTCGTTGTAGCTTCTTATTGTTGATGTAGATATCATCTCTAGTTGTGGTTCGTCCTCCTTTTCTGAAGTCCATCGACATTGTTTTGCTTTCATTTATGTGGAGGTCATTTTCATTTGCCCAGATTTCTAGTCTGCTACATGCGGGCTGGAGTTGATACCAGTACCATGTCATCCGCGTAGGTAACTATTGTTACTTCGTCTGTCATGGTGGCATGGGCAACATCCATTGTGGCGATGTTAAATAGCAATGGACTCATTGGGTCCCCCTGTAGGATTCCGTTGAATTGTGTTATCGGTAGAGAGGTCTCAATCTGATTGTCTATATGGGCATAATTACATGCCAATATATTATTTACTATTTTTGTGAGGTAGTGTTCGTCTCTCAGGAGACTTCCCAGTTTATTGGTGACGTTTTGCCTGTTAATTAGATCAAAGGCTTTGCTGTAATCCACAAAGGCAGAGTGGAGCTTTTCTCTAGGGTGCTTAAGGGCTCCTTGAATATCTTCCTGCAGACATCTAATGACATGTATGGTGGATCTTCCTTTCCGGAAACCAAATTGTTCTTCCAGTAGTTTTCCGTGGAGGAGACTGTTCAAATTGTTGGTAACTAGTTTAGTGAGTATCTTGAGGGGTGCACATTCTAACGCAATGCCTATATAGTGGTTTGGATTTGCCACGTCTCCTTTCTCTTTGTAGAGGATCTTCATTGTAGCAGTTCTCCACCTATCTGGGATGTTTGCCTGCAGGAGGCATTTGTTCATGAGGGTGGTCCAGGCCGTTTTCAAAAGTGTGATAGTATCTTGTAGATGTTCGTTGTGAATATGGTCTGGTCCGCAGGCCTTCCTTTCCTTGGTGTGTCAATTGCTTCTTCAATGTCGCTCTCGCTGAACAGTTCGATATTTTGAGTTACACCTTCCCATTTGAGGGATGTCAGAGGTCGAGTTTCTTAGAACTGTAGCACTTCCCGGAAGTGTGTTTCCTAGGTCTCTATGAGGATTTCTCTGGGGATTCTTGGCTGTCTTGTTCGTAAGGCTTTGAATGGGTCGTTCTCTCCAACTTCTATTAATTCTATTTCCTCTGATTGTATATAGTCTTTGCTTGCAGTCCCACTAGAGGCACTTCATAAGTACAGGGAAACACAATCGCAGCAGAATCTTCAACATTATGCAAGAAAAAAAAAAAGAGAATACAAGCAAAAACTAAGAACTGCAAGGTTAGCTGTTTATTCTGATCCACTATCATAATGCATACTTGCAAACTTTACTTGCAGTTGTTAAAAAGTTGCACCATTATTAATGAGGTAATAAAAATGCCGACAGGCCAAGTTCAGTGTGACTGTAATTTCATCAAATTCAAACATTTACTCATTTCAATGTTCCATTTCTATTGTTCAAAATTAAAAACACATAGTCACGTGAGTCAGGAATATACAGTAAATATGACATTTAAAAACTCATTTTGGGAATATGCAAATAAATGTGGCTACTGAAAAGTGTTAATTTATCATCGTCATCATCATCGCCACCGCCACCACCGCCACCACCGCCACCACCACCACCACCACCACCATCATCATCATCATCAATAATAATATTATTATTAGGTACTATTACTATTATTATTGTTGTTATTATAATTGTTATCATCATTAAACCAGTTTTACAATGAATAAACATTTTTCCGGCACCCAAATTCCCAGCTTTTAACAAATTTGATTTAATACATTTTTCCATTCCTGTATGTTCATCCATATATATTCTTCTATTTCCCACTGTGTCTTGGCCTCGTTGACTCCTTGGATCCACGCAATAGGTGGACTTCCCTTCTTCCTCCTTCCCTGCAGTTCCCAATCCATGTTCAGCTTTGGAAGTCTTCCATCTTCCATTCTCCTAACATGTCCATACTATTTAAGCTGCTTCTTGAAAAAATCTAAAATTGAGTATTGGGTCTGCACAATTTGTTTTATATATGAATTTCTAATTTTTTCTTTCCTGAATATTCTCACAGAAGCCCACGCATCAGCTCCATAGGTCATTATGCCTCTGATTATTGTATTAAGTTTCTTTTTTGTTTCTTTGAAAATATGTTTGTGCCATAGTATTCCATTTAGTGTAGAGCATTCCTTCCTGTATTGATCCTAGTCCTTATCTGTTTTTCTTGGTTTCCATCCATTGTAATCTTAATTCCCAGATATTTATATTCTTCAGCATGTTTAATTGTCCCTAAATTTTCTTCTGATACTAAATCTTGAGGAGCGTCCCCTAAGGTCATATATTTGGATTTATCCATATTTATTTTTAAACCCCATAAACTATATTCTTGTAAGGTATTCTACATCTTCAGATTCTTGAGCCACTATGACTGGATCATCTGCAAATTGGAGGGAATATAGTGTTAAATCCTCATCTAGTGGTATTCCCATCGTTTTACATTTCTTTTCCTAGACTTCAATAGCTTTTCCAGTATAAATGTTATATAGTGTCGGGGATATACAGCATCCATCATTCAAATACAAAGCTGTTCAATAATTCTGTCCAAATACACAAAAGTCTTGATACGAGTAAAATAAAATCGCTTACACTTTACGATCCCAACAAATTCTGTGCTAAATGTTCTACTTTTGTTCTGCCTAGGCCAATTTATTTGCTGCTAGAATTATCCCCAGTGACAATCAAAACACTGTGGTAACATATTGCAATTTCACTCGACGTGGTGACTGTTCTTCATTAGTACTCTTCCTACCAAGAAATGTGTTATTTTCTGTTAGAAGAAGACTGCGTTGCAGTTTTATCATGTTTCAGATTCGATTCACTGCATCTGCAAGAGAACAGTCAAGATTAGAGGTTGCCAACCTTCCTCCCGTATTTACCTGGTCTTAGAACACGTACACCCCTTCGATGAAAGTGAGGGAGAGGGAAGAGACACCAAATGCAACAAGTGTTCCTCTAAAGTTCGTTATGGTATAACGAGGAGCTTTATGGGTTACCAATGCAGAGGTCGAGTGTTCAAATCTGGGCGTAAAGCTTGTCTTTTTTGGGATTAATAAGCTACCTTCGTGCCTTTTAGAACTATACTTATATTTGCTTGTTTTACTATAAATAACTTGACATATCAATGTATTTTTGCTCTATTATATGGATATTCTATATAAAGTACATAACTATGAATAGTAATAGTAATAACAACATCAATAACAACAACAATAATAATAATAACAACAACAACAATAACAACAATATAAAGTTTGGGCTGCGATAAGAGGTCACCTCCACGTGGTGTGCGGTGAAAACCGTGTGCTTTAAATGCATTGTTGGCTAAAAACATTTTAAAAATGTCTTTTTCAGCAAAATAATAAACATGAGTGTGAGCAATTAATTTTTTGTGCCTCCCTTAACTTCCAGTGGCTAAAATGGTTTTGCTGGCTACTTGATCCATGTGCCCAACTGCTGAAGTGCTCAATTGCTGGTGTGCGCAGTTGCTGCTGTGTCCAGTTGCTGCTGTGCCCAACTACTACGGATCCATCTCACAAAATCAAGGATAAAAAGTAACTTACTTTCTCCGATGAATGGAAATGCTCATTAGGGAGAGAGTTAGGTATTACAATTTGTGACAAGAATGACAAGGAACGGATTGGTTGGTTTCGTTTGGAAATGTAGAAATTGAGGAATGAAAGAAAGAATGTATTGAAGGAAAGATGAACAATATGTAATGGCAGGTAGGATGAGAGCCAATTATTTCTAGTGTTCAGGTGCACACCATTGGAGGAAACAATTCATCTGTAGCAAATGTTCAAGGAGCTGACAGTGAGAAAAACGTTTCAAAATCATTCAGAAATAAGAAGTGTGGGTCATTTTCATGGAATGTAAGAAACAATTGAAAGTGGTCAGTGAACAGAACGGTTGAAGGATGGGACTTTTGTGGTTTAAAAAGTTGATTTTGTGATTGTTATGGGGTTTGAATGGCTAGGGCCAATACCAGACAAACGTGTATGCAACATTAGCCTAGCACATAAATCAATAAACTATAAATTAAATTATAAGTTTTTTTATTTTTAATGTCACGTGTACCTCACTACTTCTTGTTTTCTGACATTAAATAACGTGAACATTAGACATTCATATCTTTGTGAAAATGAATGCTGCAGAACACCATTGTCCACTAACAAATCAGTAGGCAAATGTGGTAGAAATGGAGACGTGTCAATTGAGAGGCCACCTCATTTTCAAAAATGTCCAAGATATTGTCTACATCATTTGTTTTATTTACTTTTGTCTGTTTGATTTGAGAAAGGGCAATTATCTTCTAATCCTAAACAAGAACAAGCTTAATGAAAGCCAACAACGGTTATGACCAGGGCACAGATGTATATGACCTAAAAATGTTAGAAATATGCAAACACTTATGAACGAAAAAATTTATAAAATATGATGATAAATATAACCTAAATTTTTTTGGGGTCCATTTTCAAAATCTTCAGCTTACTCTCCAAATTTGCAGAAACACATTTCCTGAGAAAGGTAACTGTAAGAAATATTACAGACAAGAATTACCAGATGTGATAAATCGGTCTTTGGTAGGATTTCAAGCAAATATGCTAAACTGGAATAGAAATATAAAAATATGATATAAAAGTAAGAGAAAATATGGCTATAATGTGAAGAATACAAGAAAATTAAAAAAATGGTTAAAAAGCCAAAATATGGCCTTATATGACCCATGAGAATTGCATAATTTTAATCACCATTGATAAAATCGTGTCTCGCTCATATTTTCCATGGAGAACACCACGTCATGAACATCCAGGCCCTGGTTATGCTTTGAAATGACCAGAGCGCTCGCAGTATCCACTGGCTGCCTTACGAATGACAGGCAAAGTCTTTGCGTGCACATAGCTATCTTGTCACGTGTGTAGGGTGCTCTGGAAACAAACGGAACTTCTGATGAGCCGTGCATGAACATAGTGAGCGGTAAGGTACAAGACTCGCTTCTTGTGTCCAAACACCCTCACTGTGAGTTTGCAATGGTTTTTCTCTAATTAGCAAGGCGAATGCTAGGGTGGTTTCTCTTCTACCATCAATTTCCTTTCTCTCGTTTCCTATCATTTCTCTTCCCCTTTCATGTTGCAGGTGGACTTATGGGCTATGCAGTGTCTGTCGGTGTGGGACAGATCGCCAAACCCTTTCTTGAATTTTCAAGATGGTAACTTCTCTGAGTCGCCTCAGGTGACTCGAGTTCTCCCAGTTCCGCTAGATGGAAGCCTTCTATGAGCAGCCCTTTTGTGTAACCAAGTTCTCAAACTTGGAATTGTTAGGGATCTCTATGTGTCGGTCGACCTCCTGCAGTTTCTTCACATCCTCCATTCCTCCTGCAGGTGGTAAAAACAAGACCTCCACGTTGGCTCTAAGTGTCCCCTAGTCATAGTCACAGGCAGAACCGTCCTATAGTCTCCTACAGTACCTTCACCTCGTCTGTTCCTCTTGGGGGTGGTGAGCACAAGAGGTCCACGTTGGGTCGAGGTGCAAGGCGTTCCCTGCATTTCATGTTCATAGTGATATAGTGTATAAAATGGAAGCCTATTTTCTATTGTGTACCTATATGGGCACTGACACTGCCGATCCTTTCTTGGTTCTTTGCTTTTTCTAGTTGCTGAGTTTGCCTAACACATATTATTTGTCTTCTTTTCTGTTTTATTATGATTTTTGTGGATATATCATATTTTTTATTTTTCCATTTACTTTTATTTTTTATTTATTTATCTTTTTTTAATTAATTAATTTTTTTTTTTACATAACATGTTACTTGTCCTTTTTATGACGCTTTTGTTTTGTTTGGGCGTTAACTAACTTAAAATATTTCGAGTGTTCTTGTTCTCCATTTCCTTTCTCAAGTCGTTTATGTCCGTGTCTGTATCATTGCTGGAGTCGTCGTAGGTGACCCTAGATTTGCCTCCTCTTTTCTGCTTCAAAGAGCACTCCCTTATATAGCCGTAGTAAGTTTCCATATGATTGCATAACATTCGAGAAGGAGAAACATCCAGAAGCTTCTAGTTATCTGGCAACACAATACTTTATATTAATAAGCGAGTGTAAGTTCGACTACGGTGAATTATAAATTATATTACTCCAAATCATTGTTGGACTTGGGGTTGTTCACTGCATGAGGTTTGTGTTATTCATTCACTATTCTTGTGCAAAGAGGAAAACAATAAATGAGTCTGTAAGATAAGTTCTGAGCTAAACACAAAAAAGGTACGAAAGCTCTTTTGGGCAATGAATGGAAGTAGTATGAATATATAAAAATGAAAAATTGAAAGACAAATATTTACAGCACAGTCACACCGTGTTGTCAATATTTGCTTTCAGAGGTTACAGAGGGATGTTATAGAACATCTTTATATAGGACAATCATGGTCTCTACCACAAACTTTGAGTTATGTAATGATACTGTCACTAATTCTACTGTTCAGTTACTTCACTTATTTTCGCGCCGTAGCGGTGTAACAAGATACGCCTGATGCAACCTGTTCTTCCGGACTGCTCACTGGCCGGGGAGTCGACACTAGACGTTCCTAATTCCTCGCAGTAAGCACTAAGTGCACGACTCAAACTCGCTCACACACTCACCCGCGTCAGACTGACGCTCCCTTATACAGCTGTAGAACGTTTCCATATGATTCCAGAATGCTAGAGACAGAGAAACATCCAGAAGGTTCTAGTAATCAGGAGATGTTTATCGCCTTTATGCTGGGCAAGCGCATGGCTTATCAGTCTACAGTTCCGATCTCCGACATCTTTGGTCATGGCCGCTATGTCAATATCTTCCTTTGATTATTCGTACTGATAAATATAAATAAACAAACAAACAAACAGACGAACAAACAAACAAATAAATAAATTTTAATACGAATGTGGTGCTAATTACACGCTCAAATAGTTAATTACTATTCCACATGCATGTTAATAGCTACTATTGCTGTATTTTCAAAGATGTGAGATTTGTTCTTTCTGGAAAATGCTCCGTTAGTAAAGTGTTAGTGCACCATTACTATCTCCACTTTCATATGCAGAAGCATTCTATGGCCCAAGGTTATCAAACAAAGTGAGATCAGCAATAACTGGTGTTCTTATTTGTGACATTATTACAATTCTCAAAAGGTGGTGGCATAGCAATATTATCAAACAACATTATCATTCTGAGAAAAAGCAGTCAAAGTTGTACGCGAGTCTTGTGGGAAATAAAAAAGAAAATAGAAAGAAAAAGGGAAAAGGGCAACGATCGACTCAATTAGAAAACAAGATCTTAAGTTCTTAATTAGCAAGGTTATTTCAGTTACATTTTCTAATTAAATTGTTGAATGCATAGGCTCAAAAATGTGACGTTCGATTAGCGAACTGATGCTGCGAGATTTAAATGGGTAAGAGTGGAGTTTTGGTTCTTTACTCACATGCAACGATGTAGGTACAATGACCGCTAAACAAAATCTCACTCACCTCCGGTCTATGTCACATTGTTTATCGTTGTATGCAGCCATGACCATTTCATTGGTTGTTTAAGGAAATATACCCTTGCATCGTGCCCTAAAACAGCAATAAATAGACTTCACATTAGACACACCTAGTGACAGTGACTAGTACTATATAAGACGAACTTTTGTTTTATATGGACGAACATTCATTGCACTTGCATCAATGGATAAAACCAGTATGTTTATCGGGGTTCATAGTAACTGTCAGAATGGTGCAATTCTTCAAAAGTGATTGCTTAGTTTCTAGCTCTTCCCTCTGTATATAGAGATTAATTAAAAATTGCTCCAGTTGGACTTCATCACCACTACAGGGTGCCCATATCTCGCTGTCCTCTTGCCTGGCAGTTCGTCCAGTTGAACCTATCACCAGTACAAGGATCAGCTAAGTGCCCATATCTCGCTGTCCTCTTGCCTGGCAGTTCGTCCAGTTGAACCTATCACCAGCACAAGGATCAGCTAAGTGCCCATATCTCGCTGTCCTCTTGCCTGGCAGTTCGTCCAGTTGAACCTATCACCAGCACAAGGATCAGCTAAGTGCCCATATCTCGTTGTCCTCTTGCCTGGCAGTTCGTCCAGTTGTACCTCATCACCAGTACAAGGTAATGAGGTGTTTTTTTAGATATTTTGCATCTTAATTTTAATCCTTTTTTTTTTTTTTTTTAAATTTGACTTTGTGATATATCTTTGTATTCGGGATCTTTATGGTCACCTGAAATGTCAGGCAGATGTCACAATTTTCTTAACCAAAAGAAGTATAAATAATCGTTTGTTCATAGACAATTTGATCATAAGTCAGAAAAATTAGCATTTACAGGAATCCTTGCATGATTTAAGATTATATAAAGTAGATATATGATTGTACTATATGAGCAACAAAAACAAAGATTATGACATTTATAGACAAATATCCACTGTGATTTAAAATTTTTCTAGCGACTCAAAGTCAAGAACAAATATCTAATTTAAAATATTTAGGATCGATGTGATATTAGCTTTAATGTTGAAAGGGACATTGATTGTACACCAAATAAATTCCAGGCAATTTGCAGAACTATACAGATTACTTTTGAAAATAAAGTAAGGAAAGAACAAACATAAAACTTCACAATCCCTAATGGCTGTGAAACTTGAGTTCCAATGAAGAAACTGCAGAAATAAGAGAACTAGAGGTGAAAGCTTTATATGATAAAGTAATCACTTAATTTGATCGAGCACATGAATCAAATGAGTGAGGAGAGATACCCACTAGTAGCAAGAGGACGAGATATGGGCACTGTCTGCTTGTGGTATATCAAAATTCATATAATGAAGAATGTTCACATAGCCATTAATTTTGATATATGACAAGCAGACGTTATACTGAAGTTTATATTCAGCAACCCAGATAGCAACACAGTCACTACCACAACAGATGTTTCCTCTTTAACAGCCAGTCGAGAAACCATTGACAATGAAGACACTGGTCTTTGAAACATGTGTGGATAAAAATAAGTGTAAGTGAAACTATGTCTATAGGTCAACTCATATACTTCTAAAATATCTTGTAATTGAGTTTACTAAAACTGTCCATTTATTTAAAATGTCATCAATATATACATATACAGGGTAGAAAGAAAGTCATTACATTCCTTCTAATATGTGCTTCACAGAAGCATTACAAACAAAAAAAGTCTAATGGCATTTTCTTCTTTGATCAGCATTGGATGTGTAGTTCCACAAGGATGTATGAAGATAACAGTTTGTTACTTGTAAGATGCATAGAGTAACTTATTTCTGAAAATAGCTTTCGTAGTAATTATGGGACATCACACAGGGTTTTGAAATAATTAATCACTTAAAAGACGCGAAGGAATACTCTGAGCAGCTTTTTCAGACGTGAAGTAACTCAATGTTGCACTGAGGTTGGTCAGGGAATTGAACTGGTTTCTGGATGTGAACAGGTCGCTCACTTGCAGGGTAGTGTTATGTTTTGGAAGCTAATGATTCTGATTCGCCTAAACTTGCACAGTAAACATGGAAGGACACGGCATGCTATTTATGTTCATGACACACCACTGTGGTGGTTGTTTACGTACTGGCCTAGTGAAAGTGACACCCACACAATCTGTAGTGTTGGCACCTTGTTTTTGACAAAACTAAAATATCTCCGTAGGAAATGGCCAGAGACAAAAGTGTAGACAAATGTGTTCCAAATAGTGAGATCTATCACTGGTTTAAATTAATGTAATGACTTCCTTTCCACCTATATTATTATAAGCCAGTGATAGCCCTAACTGTCCCTATTTTAAATCCAGTGTCTTTAAATATATTTCTATCTTCATACAATTCCCTTATTGTTACAATAAGACGTGGTGGATAGCCTTTAACATTTTTCATAGTTTCTGTCTATTAACTCGGTGAAAGTTTTCATCAAAATCTATAAACCCAATGTTTTTCTAAATTATTTTCCCTTCTTTTTCCTATAAGCTGTTTCAATATAAAAACACTGTCAGTACGTGAACTTCCATTCCTAAATCCACTCTGACTTTCTCTTATTACTGCTTCTGTTGTGTAAACCTTATACTCGTATTCAACAAGCTTGTTTTCCAATTGCTGTGATCACCTTTCTTAAATATTTTTTTACTATTGCAGTTGTCCAGAAGTTGGAATTCTTTAAGTCTGCCAAGTCTGTTGAATAAATGCAGTATTCTTAGTTTACACATAAACCTGCCATATTTTATTAATGTTGTCTAATTCCAAGGCACAACTGTTCATAGTTTCTCTTCGCCCAATAACTGGCTAATCAAGCACGTATTGAAGTATAATGGGACTGCATTGTTGCTAAATGTTCATGACAAACTAATGTGATAAATGAAATATTCATTTTTGTTTCATTCCACTTCAACTTAGCATGCATTCTCAGACTGACCGGACTGCCCTGTGGTGCCAAGGGACTGGACGAGGACATGCAGGCTCTCTGCCAGAGTTACACATGAAGGACTGGCAAATCACAGCTACAGAACACTACTGTACTAACTTACATTAGCCTTACCTGCATCACATCAGATTTTGAAATTGATGGCTCTCAACGCAAACACATTCCCTACATCTCTGAAAACAATCCTGGTTTACTCGCAAAAGTTGTTGACTGATTGCCTGTATTTCTTTTGTTATGTCCTTAAATTCTTGGAATGTGAATGTATTTGATGCTTACACTTTAATCTTTAACGTTCCCTATAAATAAAACTTGTATGGAGATAGGTCAGGGGAATGAGGTGGCCATAATCCTCGACTAATTATTCTGTAACCATACGCATTTTGCAATTCATGCATAAAATTACCAGCAGAGCGCGCTATAGCTGAATTCTGTTGAAACCAGTCACACAAAGTTTCATTTCTTGTTAGTTGCGGGAAAAAATGTTTAAAACAGAATTTACATAAATGTGTGGATGAACTTTTGTGTTGTAAATATGAGACTGATAATTCTAAGCATGGTGAGGAGCTTTATGAATAATATGGTGATTTTCGGTAGCAGAGCATCAAGTGTTCTGAGTAGAAACTGACCTTGAAGATAAAATCACACTTCATCAGTGAAGAACGTTAAAGGTAGGTCCATGTCATTATGAATGGACTGCTGAAACCAACTGCAATAATAACCCTACTTACATGATCTTGTGGTTGTAAAGCATGAACTTTTAAGTTTCAGAAGTTTTGCTACCACAAAAGCTGATCTCTTGGAAATATTAACCGCTTGTGCTAAACGTCTTAGTGATTTTTATTTATGAGGAACATCAAAGAATAAAGTGTAAGCTTCAAATCCGTGCACGTCACAAGAACTGAAGGACAATATCAAGAGAGAAGTACAAACAATCAGTCAACATGAACTTTTGTGAGTAATCCAGATTTGTTTTGGAGATACAGGGAATGTGTTCACGTTGAAGGTCATCAATTTCAATGTGTGAATGCAAGATAGTACAGTAGTTAAGAGTTCCGTACCCATTACTTGCCAGTCGCTTACTCGTAACTCTGGCAGAGAGTGCGCCGGTCCTCACCCAGTATAGTGCTGCCATGGGATGGTCTGGCTGGTCTGAGAATGCACGGTACAGTTGCAGAAATGAAGTAATGCATTAGGAAAGGAAAATTATAACACTAAAAGTACAAATTGTCAAAGATTTAATTTTACAGTATTCACAACACTGAAATAAACAATAACTTCATGTGAAATATTTTAACCATCCTTAATTTAAACATTATATTAATCTGTGTTATCTGAAAAGTCTGCAACAGTTGCTATGCAGATCACTGCAGTCTCAAGATGTGGATGTCACTGGTTGGGACACTACATTCTAGAAATGCTACTTTTGTTGAGTATGTACCATTTTATGGTATCTTTCTTACTACAACTTATACTTTGTGTGCCATTACATTTTTCCTGAACTTTTGATGGACTTGGGGTGTTTTATTTCAGAGCTTCTGATATTTTAACTGTTGAAAAACACTTAAGTTCATAGTATAAAAATGCATATTTAAGAACAAATTTCAAACATTGTTATCTTCATACTTATTAAATCTCTCAATAATGGATTTCAGTGGTCCCATGTTCTGCTAAGCAAGTGGTGCAAGCAAAAACAGTCACTTAGGAAGCTACAAAAATAGTTTTTGGAAAGTTTTCAGAACTAATGACCAGTGTACAGGTGAATAAAGCCTTTCTATAGGAAAACATTTTTTATTTTGGAAAAGGTACGATATATCTTTGTTCTGGGTAAGAACACAATTATTAATAAACAACACCAGTTATTCCTTTATTAATTTACATAATAATGTACAAAACAATGTTCTCTGAGAAATCAGCAGGGACTGCTGAGACAATATTTTGCAGTTTGAATTTGTTACTTTTAAGATAATTAGAAATAGATTCTTCCTCCACAGACTAGATTTCTTGACCCCTCTTACTCTCTTCAATTACACAGAGTTTTAACAATCATAGAATGTAGCTGTCATTAAAAACAGTTTCACATTTAGAGCAGTGTTTTCAACCCAAATATAATCTAATGCCATGCAGCTGATTCAGAAGTTGGGATTTTGTGAATGAATAGTTATTACTTAAGGCAATGTATCTGTGAAAATTAAAAAATCCACAGTTTTCTTCTGATTACTTTGAATTTTTTTTCACACGCCTAGAACATAAAGTCAATAGTATACACAAAATTTCAATGTAATATGTCTAACCATTTTTGAATTATTAATATATATATTAATAATAAATCACTTTTTGACATGTTCATATGAAATGACCCTTGGACCCTACAGTGTATTTTATCCCTCCTAAATTTTTAATTTGAGTTTGTATACAAATATAAAGAAATTGTCATACCAAACTTGCTTAGATCTAATTAGTTTAAGAGAAAAAAAAAATTTTTTGTACAGTATTTATCAATATTTTCAATCTTTTCAGTGTGAGTTATGAAAAATATTTAATTTCAGCTCAATTATTTAAAATTTTTTAACTAGTGCACAACAAATTTTAATACCTTAATTTCTGAAGGTCTTCTGAAAATTTCAAGCTAGTAAGTTATAAACTAGGGTCCAAGGAGCATTTTGAATAGTGAAAAATGCTGCAGGAAAAAAAAAAAAAAAAAAAAAAAAAAAAACAAAAAAAAAAAAAAAAAAAAAAAAAAACTGAGAAAAATGAATTTTAAAGTTTAACAGTATGTCTTTGTTCTTTACATAATCCAATCAACTTAAAATTCCCCAGCACCATATGTGGGATTCTGTTGCTTTCTTCTTGGCCTCACTAGCATTTCTTGAGCATTTTAAGTTTGCTTGGTTGTTTCTTAATATGAAAATTTCCTTTCACCTTCACATTATTCACAAAATTTAGAAATTTATTGTTCTTAGCTAATCTCATCATTATGCACTTTCACTAATTTATACACAAAATTCATAGAATATCTGCTTCTTACGGCTCTACTATAGACTAACAAATAACTTAAAACCTATTAAATACCTAAACAATGTCTAATATGTAACTGGGACACTGAAATAACCTGGCAAGATTATAGAATTACAGAACACTGACTGCATTTCTCTGTTTGGAAGCAGAACATGTCAGATTTGCAGCATTTCAGCTTGATATATCAAATTCATTTCAGCACAGACAACCTTTCTGAAGGAAGATTCCCTGCAAAATCAGAGCCAGTGAAAACGAAAAATGCATTTCAAAGCTGTAGCAATGAGGAATGCTCACCTGCACTAGCACATTTGAATACCCTCCTAGAGCTTTAAAAATGTCTGATATTGAGAAAACTAAAGTGTGCCGTTAAAGTACAAAGTATGTTGTTGTTTTCTAGTGCCTTGCATCTGGCAATGAAGCCATTAGCATTCGTGCTTTCCAATACTTTTGAGCTGTAGTTTCTTCTGATCTTAATGCTTCACAGGTCTTCAAGTGGTCTTCGAAGTATAAAGTATAAGCATAATAAAAAATGCGAAAAGTAAAAATAAAAATTTTCGGCAATTTTCACCAAATTTCACCGATACATTGCCTTAACGGAATTCAAACTTGTAAATTGGTTTTTCAAAATGATTTCCCTTTACTTAATGTGATACTCTGAATGAAGGAAGGCTAGTTGTTAATGGAAGCTACCTGAAAATAAATAAGGTTTTCTCATTTTCCTCACAACCACTGAGGCAGTAATGCTGTTTATGTTGATGGATTTTTTGCAGAATTTAAATCTGCAATGATATGTGACATTATTTTGCCTAAAACTATTTGAATATGTAAATTTATTTCAATGAAAGTCTACTTTCACACGTCACATCAACAAAATTTGCCTGCATGGCATTATTTAAGGGCACTTGATTCCACCCTTTTTGTACAAAACTGCTAACATTAAACTTATTCAATAAAATATACATTTAATTCAGGAACAAAAAATATAAAACCATAAAAACATAAATATTGATAACTTGCATTTTTAAATACAAGATTGCAATGTACAAATAATGAATTATGTTTGAAGGAGAATAGGGTTATCCTAGATACATGTCTTCTCCACTGCTATCCACATACAATACAAAGCATGGAAAATGGAGAAACAATTGTTTTTCAGCCAGGATAGATACAGCAAATTCCAGGCTGTTATCTACGTTATATTACACTCTGTATAAGCAATTCTTTTTACACTTTGATACAATAACATTACATTACTTTGCACACATGTGCACATCGGCTATATATGGCAAGTATATTGAGCATATTTCAAATAAGCTTTAACTTAAAACAAAAATAAATAATAATAAAAAAATTACCACCTTAAATATTGCTCAGTTTCATATTAAATTGCCACAGTTTTATTTATAAATGTGCGCGCTGCAAGTGTTGCATTAAATGCTTATGAATAATTCTAGTCATCACCTGGATGTCCCCAGTTGTCGTTTTCTCCCCATGCCTCTCAATGTTCCAGTCTAAAATTACAGTTCAACAAGTTTTTGTCTCTCATTTATCTTTCAGAGATATATTAAAGGGAAAAGATTTTGAAGTCTCAAAATTAACCCATTTTAATATACCTTGAAATAATTATGACTGGTTATTTAGGAAGACATTCTTACCAATTCTGTGGCTAGTATTGCTGCAAATCAAGAGCACCTGGGTTTGATTCTTGGTATGTGAACTCAGACATGAGGTGTGGCACGGGGTTTACTCTGATTTTAAGGCAGTCATAAACAATGGTTGTGCTATTCTAATGGTTAACATGTGGCACATCAAAGCCACGTGAGAAGATGAAGGTATTCACAGTCACAAACAGCAACAGGGTCATTTTTCTCCAAGTAATTGCTCACAATTAGCGTTGCCATGCCTGCCGAAGTAAAAGTAGAATATTTAATTTGAGAAAAGCAGGAGAAAACAGTAGATTTTTTTAACCAGCAATTTCGCTTAGTGTATACATATTGGCTGGCCCCGTAGCGCAGTTGGTAGAGCACCTGCCTGCTGTACAAGGGGTCTCGGGTTCGATTCCCGACAGGGGGGTAGGAATTTCTCTCCAGCCAAGATTATTCCTCATCCTTCCCTGAGTCTGGAAGTATAATGGCGGTGCCATGTCTTGAGTGGTTAGACTGCTCGCCTACCACCTAGGCAGGACCCACATGTGGTATTTGTGGTGGACGAAGCGGCATCTGGGCAGGTTATCTCTGGGTTCTCCGGTTTCCCCCGCCATTCATTCCACCAATTGCTCCATTATCACCCTTCCAATCATCCATTTTGCCTGCATTTCATATCTTCTTCCTCACTATCATACCTGGTGCATGGCTGACCACCTGCTTCCAGGTCTTCACTCCGTCTGGTCCAGAAGTCCCTCTGCTCCCCGACAGACGTCTGACCCTAGGCACTGGCTTGTAAGTCCTACATAAGGGGAGGGTAATCAGGGAAAGAAAGAAGTATACATATTGATGACATCATCATGATTATGATATTAATAATAATAATAATAATAATAATAATAATAATAATAATAATAATAATAATAATAATAATAATAATAATAATAATAATAATAATAATAATAATAAATATTCGCTCCCAACATGGTAAGAAGAGAATCACTTAATAATAAATCACTTAGTATGTTGTGAACTGACTCAACGTAAAAATCAACACTGCGTAATTTGAAAACTTGTACATATTTGTCAGGCAGGGATGATTTTGTCAGAGGTATTTGAGCTTTGGCACCAAAATACATGTTTTCTACAGGACAAAATAGTTTTGGATCCCTGTGTTCAACTTTATCTATTTCAGTGGAATTCAAACGTTCAAGTTTAATGTAGCAGTCAAGGATAGTTTGCAATGCAGAAACAACAGATGTGGTATACTGTTTATGTATACAGGTGATTATATTAATCTTTTGTTTTTTTTTACACGAGGGAAATGCCTTGCCTAAAAATCTTCTGAAGAACGAATTACATGATGTTATGGAAAATGGTGTTTAAAAATGGAAAATACATAAAAAGCACGAGATTTTGAAGTGCGTTCAGTTTTTAGTGCTCACAATCCACACATGAACATTTACTTCTTAGGAGACCAAAGTCATGAGGGAAATAACAGGATAAGAGAAAACAGGGATATGTTGCAACACTGTGTTTCACTCCATGTGGAGTTAACAACCATCCATCATTGGCTGAAGTAACACACTCGGTGCAATGTCAAACATCAGCGACTTCCGAGGACAAACAATACATGCAGTATACTTCAGAGGCTTGTGACAATCTAAGTTAAAGCACATGTTAACCATTAGAGTAGCACAATAATACACAATAATACATATCCTCACAATGTGCAATTGGTGACTGTGTGTTGTATGCCATGTTCTGGAACCATCAGCACAATTTCATCTGCAAATCTTCTATTACTAATATTAATATTTTATTAGTGGCTGTACAATGATACATGTACTGGCCTCACTCTTGGATGATACACCAAGGTGAAAATAATATCCACAAAAAATGCCTTCCAAATTTAAAATATTCTACATGTGTTTATTTATTTCAGTAATTAAATACTTGAGAAGGTAATTTGTGCTCAACATATGGCTTGGTTAGCACTACATAAACACACACGCACACAATCAATGAAATCTCTGCAGCAAAAACATTTGATATTTGTTGCTTCAAAATATTTTTAAGATAAAGGTTGAAAAAATGCACATGCATATAAAAATAGCTAATTTTCTATGTAAGCCTCATTTCTTCTTAGAATAACACTTATGATACAGAAATACAACACCAATAAAGGAGAACTTACTCCAAGTGATGAGATAAAAATTACAAAAAAAAGTCCACTCATTTTGTGCACATAAAAAAAGGCCTAATTTCACACACACACAGACACATGCATACACACATACACTCTCTCTCCCTCCCCCATGGCACAGTGCTTCATCAGGTGGTAGATAACTTACTCTGCCACAACTCAAACAGGAATTTCCAACACAAATGAAATAATTCTTTCATTTATAACAATAATTTTTAATCTATCAGAACACAAAGTGAACGTACAGCCTCAAATCAAGGAGGGCAACTGATTTGTCATGCAAAGTAACAACTCCTTGTACAACACAAGCTTCATATAAATGAAATAAATGCGAGCACAGCTTTTCTTCTTCTTTTATTGACATCCTCTAACGTAGTGTCATATCAGATGGTGAGTGAATGAAATGGAAGAAATGATGCTCAAATGAGTCCGAGGTCCATAGAGCTTAAAGTTACATGACATTCGTCTTTCAGGGTAAGGGAAAACCTCGGAAAAAATCTTATCCTGATAACTCACCCTAAGCGAGATTCGAACTCATGACCTCTTGGACGTGGGCACACACACTACCATCACGCTACAGAGGTGAGTGAGAAAGGAAATGGAGTGAATAAGTATGCAAACTTTTCTATTTTAAACTTGTTACCAATTAACCTTTCATGTCCATTTTACAAATGGTTCCTATGAAAGCATATTTCTGAATCTATTAATGTAATGCATAACAGAAATGGTAGGAGAGGTAATATTGAGAGGTCAGATTATGTTGTAGAGGCATACACCTGGTACCCATACTGTGCTGATTTTTTCTTCTATGTAAACAAGTGACTTAATGCCTACTTGTATAAGAGTTGCTCAAACTGAAGAAGGCCTAACATCTTCTGACCACTGTCACATTAGTACGAGCACATTAACCAACACTTATGAGGTGAGGAATCTACCACAGGAGTCGAACCCCCCCCCCCCCTCTAAAACTAAGAAAGGTGGCAACCGAGTGCCATTCCTTCCATGGGGCTTTCCATTAAGCCAATACTTCATTTTCTTACTACGGCACTACATCCTACATCCATGTCAGCAGATTTACTGGCTCTTGCGGGACAAAATACCAGCACAACGGCGATGTGGATGTGATCCTGACAATTGAGTGTTGTTAAACAAAATAATTTATTTAATGTCATGAAGTACATCTAACCATCTATTTTTGGGACGGTCTCTTAATCTTGTATTCATTAGGGTCCATTTACATATTCTTTTAACCATTCTATCATCCGGGGTCTGATTTATGTGTCCAAACCATCCTAATCTTAAAACTTTTATGTGGTTAATATTTTCATTTTTGATTAATTCATTTTATTCATTATTATAACGTATTCTCTGTGTATTATCATTTTGTTTCACTGCTCCAAATATAACACAAAATATCTTTCTTTCAAATACCATTAGCTTTTGTTTACTTGTTTCACTAAGGACCCAGGTTTCACACGTGTATGTTACAATAGGTCTGATGATGGATTTATATCTTATTTTTGCTACTCCTAAATAGAAATTTGTAAGCATAGAAGGCTCTACTACCTAGAGCAATTCTTTCTTTTATTTCATTTTTTATATCACTGTTATTGATTATAGACCCATGGTATTTGAAAGAATCCACTCCTTCTAATTTTGTATTTTCTATTATTATATCTTTAGTCTCTTGTTTCTTCACTTGCACTTTAGATGTTTAGATTTATCTACATTTATCATCAGGCCAAGTTGCTTAGATAGTTCTACTGGTTTTTGGAATGCTTCAATCAGGATAGCTTTACTTCTTGTTATTAATAAAACGTCGGCATATGCCAAACATTGTTTGAATCTTGTGCTTGTATTTCCTCTGGCATCCAATTGTGAGATTATTGAGTTGATTATTATGCTGAACAAGGTGGCATAAAGAGGATCTTCTTGTTTAACTCCTATTTCAACTTTAAAACCATCACTTAGTTTGTTACCAATTTTAACTTTTGCAGTTGTATTTGCCAAGGTCACTTGTATTAGTCGAATTAGTTTCCTAGGATCTTTATAATGGAGAAGACAATCAGTAACTTTATTTGTGTGTACTGCAACAAAAGTGTGTGTATAATCTATAAACAGATTAAAGAGATCAATATTATGTTCATGATATTTCTCTATTAACCGTCTAATCATAAATAAATTCTCAATTGTTGATCTATTCAGGCCAAAATCCATCTGAAAGTCTTCAAGAGTGCTTTCAATAATTGTCAATACCTTGTTTCCTAAAACGCCCTCCCCCCTACTGTTACACAGGGGACGGAAGTGGATATGCCACTTACGCGTGTCAACCCATCCAGGAAGACTACCTATAACCTAGGTGGGGCCGCTGGATATCCAGCTTACTCGCTACTAGCTCTGCAGGCTAGTACCCGAGAACATTGAGGCATCTCCGAAACCTGCCTTGACAAGTCAGGACGTACTCAATCTCCCATGAGTATTGGGAACCACTGCCTGACCGAGACCAACCCAATCCGATCAACTCCCATGTGGCCTGCCCTACTTTTATTAGCGTTAGAAGTGCCATGAGAGCTACGGGTACGTAGTGCTCATACCACAGCAGCTGAAGGAGTCAGAACCCCTCCCCTAAGGCGAGACACTAGCCAACAATGAATTCCAATTTAACACTGATGGAATGGCAGTCAGTCTGGGTGGCTTGGTTGGTTAGATTCTAGCCTACTGATACCAAGGTCGCGTGTTCAAATCTGGCCCAGACCGATGGTTTTTAAGTGTGCTTAAAAACAACTTCATGTCAGTAGATTTACTGGCATGTAAAAGAACTCCCGGGAGATAAAATTCTGGCACACCAGTTGACACGATGTGATCCTGGCTATTGACAGCGTTGTTAAACAACAAAATAAATTTTAAAATAAATCTTTCATGGAACGGCACGAATGAAGTGGTGGTGATGGTAACTGTAGCTATATTGGTGAAGGTGACGGTTATGGTGGCAAGTTTCCAATTGAGTTTATGAATTTTTAATTCTTTGGCAGATCATATTTATAGACTCATCACTTAATAAATTTATGATGTTGCTGCATAGCGCTATTCGGAAGGCTTCCTTCCATCATCAGGCATAGAGGATGACTGCAAGCTCTGTCTGTCGACTCTCCTTAACATGGCTGAATCTTCTCCTGCCCTCTGGTGGTCACAATTGGCGTTTTCTTGAAGTGGAATAGACAACCTCTCACAGGTGGAATTCGGAAACACTCTTCTGTCTTCCTCTGACGCCAGCAGTAATTGCAACATGGGGTCGAAAAAAGGTAGATCGAAATTAACAACAATTTTTTTATTAATCATGATGTACATGATTAACAAAATTGTTGTTGATTTCGATTTGCCTTTTTTCGACCCCATGTTGCAATTACTGCTGGCGTCAGAGGAAGACAGAAGAGTGTTTCCGAATTCCACCTGTGAGAGGTCGTCTATTCCACTTCAAGAAAACGCCAATTGTGACCACCAGAGGGCAGGAGAAGATTCAACCATGTTAAGGAGAGTCGACAGACAGAGCTTGCAGTCATCCTCTATGCCTGATGATGGAAGGAAGCCTTCCGAATAGCGCTATGCAGCAACATCATAAATTTATTAAGTGATGAGTCTATAAATATGATCTGTCAAAGACAAAGAATTAAAAATTCGAACATCACTACAAACCAGACTCCTTTTTATTATAAATTGAGTTTATGAATCTTTAAAATATCCACCACATTGAGTTTCACTTCTGCTCAATCATAGTAGGCCAGATTCAAACAGCGAATCATGGTATCGTCTTACAGTCACGTGATTAGTTTGAAAATATGGCTCACATTGAGCTGGAGTTTGGTGTAAACACTACTGTAAATTTGAGAAAAAGAAGTAGAAATAGTGAAAAGTGGCTAATGAATGTGAGAAAGAAGATGAGAAATAGTGAAGTATACCTAAGGGAATGTTAGTGGCAAAGTTGTAGTTCCAAAACTTTATGCAAAGATTGTAAATGTGCACTCTGTTGTTTTAGGCACCTAGACACATGTGCTGGGAAGAATTTTCATGATATGTTTTGGAAGATTGGATTTTTGATGAACAGATTTTTGTTCTTTTTGTGAATTAACATCCTCCAATATGTCATATTGTACGATGAGTGAATGGAACAGGTGAAATGATGCTCAAATGAGCCTGAGGTCCATAGAGTTTAAAGCTACATTCATCTTCTCAGGATAAGGGAAAACCTTGGCAGAAAAGCTTATGCTGATAACTCACCCTAATCAAGATTTGAAGTGCCTCCCTTGGATGCGAGGCACACATGCTACCATACCACAGAGGCAAGCCATGATAAATGGAATGCTCACATTGCTGCTTTGGTTCACAATATGGATATAAAACGAAAGAGGATAAAATTTTGATACCCTTTGAATCAAATGGAGGACTGAAACTCTAGACATTTCTCCAACTTTAAGAGGTAGATGTCCTGCAAAAGTAAAAATAACAACTCAAATACCTTCGCCAACATGCACAGCTCTTATCAAGCTAACAAGTGAATCACAAATTTTGCAGAGGTCTAATACCAGTGGTAGAGGAAAATAATGCTGATTAACATCATTTTGTACTGAGATGACCTAGTAAATTATTTTCTATTTGTATTACTACAGAGACACCCAAAAACATCTGAACTGTTGCACAGTGTTTTTCCACTGTGCATGCGGAAACACGATAATGAAGCTGTTGTACACAAGGTCATGTGGATGGCTCATTTTTCTCTACTCTGAAAGTGCAATATTGAGCTGATGTAATAACATGTGATTAAGTTATTACCAGAGTGCTTTATTATTTTGTCCTGTACTTAGTCACAAAGTGTATTACGGCTCAGCATGTTTTGTACTGCACAGCGTGTATTTATTTATGATTTGTATGTGTTAACTCAGTCAGCTCGCCAAGTGAAAGTGCGATTTGCAGAAAGATTTCCAAGGGATCTGCTATTTCTATCTCTGGGGTAACTTAAGCATGTAGTGCACAAGACAAACCCACACACCCTGGAAGAACTAGAACAAAATATCTGCCAGGAAATTGCCAGCATTTTTCAACATGAACTACAGCGAGTGGTGGATAATTTCCTAAAGAGGTGCCAAAAATGTATGTATGAACAACAATGGTGGCCAGTTTCAGCATCTCATTTAACAACATTGGTAAGTAAAGCCTTTAGAAGTAGTTTTAAAAATGTTGTATGGTTTGATCTGTGAAGTTCTATGACAGCAGCAGTTGGCAACGAGTGCCAAGGACGTGTACAGGCAAAACACAGTGCAGCTGGTTTGGAGTCTTTTAGATCACCCGTTACTTTGGAACCAAAATGCGGCATATCCAATTATTTGAAAGTTGCTCATATTGAAGTAAACCATACACTGTAATTCAAATAATCATTAATTTATATTTTCTAAGGGTAGATTACTATGCTGTTAATAACATGTTAATGCTACATTGTGCTATAAATGATTCAATACGTTGTGAAATTAACTAAACTTTAGCCTTATTTTTCTCCATTTTTTTAAAAATGGTACATGCCCCACTATGGTTCTCAGCCCTTCAACTAAATTCCACAAAAAATTTATTAATGCACAACTCTTACTACTCACTTAACAAGTATACTGTATTGTTTCCTGAGATGCTTGTAAGTGACCAACTGTTTCTCAGTTTTCTGCTACTCAAAAATATTTAAAGAATTTAACTATAAGTAGGGACACAATTTTTTGGTGGATCGCAATGACACAAAATATGTTAATACACAATAAAAAGGTTTCAGAATCAACTCTATTACGATTATCCGCATAATTAACAACATTTACTCGCATGATTAAATGCAAATACTAATGCATCTTGCGAAATGAGTGTTGATTTACGATTTACCACAAAATGAATAATTTATTGCAATATTTATTTGCAAAATAAAGGCTTATTTACAATTTAACATGACTAAAATTTCCTTGCGATGTGACTGCAAAACTATGTTAAAAGATTTATTTCAGGAATAAAACAATATCTGTTTCACTTCCTGCAACATAGAAAGCCAGATGCAAAGTCAAGGTCAAGAGTTCAAGTTCTGTGTGGCTGCAAGAAATGCAACTGTTTACAATAAGCAGGAAAGGCATGGCAGGGAAGGTAGACTGACAGATAACCAGTGGTGTACGTCAGCATTCAGTGAACACACAGAATTATATACCTCTGCAAACACACATAGCTTAGAATGGAATGATAAGTTCTCATGTATTTTATGGAAGGCTGCAATAGACAGCAGAGAGCGTGAATTTAATGCAAAAAATGGCAGGAGTTTAACGCTGAGTTTGTTTCGTGTATTGATGCACTATAGGACCATGGCGCATGATTGTACAGTTACATTAAAGCAAGTCCATTCTGATAGCTAGGTGCACACATGTGCTTGAAAGGTTTCCATGGCAACAGACGTCGTCCTCTGTGGCCTAGTGGTAACATGCTAGCTTCTGGTTCCCTAGGTCGTGGGTTCAAACCCGCCAGACGGCGATGAATTTTTTTTTACAGGCATAATAATCCTTCGCATAGCTTCCTTTGGAAGAGAAGTAAAGCCAGTGGTCCTGTGTCATACATTTATGGCATGTAAAAGAACCTTGAGCTTGATAGGCCTATAAGCAAAATTAAGTGGTCTTTCATGCCCAATGTAGAATGGGACTCTGAGAACCAGTCTCTGTACCTATATTCCAATTTTTAATGGTGACTGTGAAGGAGCTCTTTCAGTGCACAATATTTTGTCAGATAAAAGAACCAATATTGCAGCAGGGAACTTAGAAACCATACTTACTTGTTATTTCAATGAACATGCTACATATAACATTTGAAATGTAAATTATAACAGTAATATTTGACATTTTATTTCACCGTTTTTATCCCACTTTGAGCCTTCTATTTATACCAACATTCAAAATTTTTATTCGCCATAAAATTGTGTCCCTAAGTACAAGTATCACAGAACCGGAGAGTGTTAACACTAACAACGAGAGATGTATGCAATGTGATTAACTAAAAAGACTGAAAGCTCATGCTTTAAAGCAAGTTAAATGCTTTAAGATAAATTTTAAAACTAGAGACTGTGGGCTGTGCACAGCTTTCTAGAATAGAATAATATAGAAAAAATTTCTAAATTTTGAAATGTACATTTATTGTCTTTTGTTACACGTCAATGTTATTTTGCATTATTAACAACTGCTAAATATCCCAAGACAACTGAAAAATATCACAATTGTTTTTAATTCTCTTTTTCCAGTCTGCATTTAGTCTATACAAGAACATGCCCAGAACAACTACGATTTAATGGGTTTGTAACGAATCATATTGCAGGAATAACATTTGATGACTAATAAATGAATGAATGAATTAATGAATCTGCTTTTTCATGCACATCACATGTACCACTCTTTTACACAAGCTGTTCACAAAATGTCAGATTATATCTGGCTAGAACATATGAAAGATAATCAACACTAAGATAAATAGATATGAGGTAACTGAAAATGCATTTCAAATTATCTTTAAAGCATGCTAAAAACTCCTAGACATGCTAACAAAGAGTATCAAACATGCATTACTCTTAATACCAAAATCAATAAAACAAAACACAAAGCAATTAATGTTAACACAACTTGAACTATAAATTGGACTTGCAATTTTCTATTACTGTAGTTGGAAATGCCTGTTTGTAATGTAGCACAATGAATATCCTTTTACGTCATTTTTTAGGTATTTTCTTCAATATTTCATTGTCATGGATTCTTCATTTCCTCTGTCATATGCCCGTTCTTTTTTCTTTCCTTTTTTATTACTGTTAAGGATATTTTATTGCTAATTTGACTTAACATTATAATAAAAAAGGCCACCTCAGTTTAAAGAGGACTTCATGGTACACTTTTACTGCTTAGTTATCCGTGGCTCATTTATCAACTTTTAACTAAGCATTTGTGATATAGCATTTATGACTTTGTTTTAAACTACACAAAATACGTAAAAGACAAAAGAAAAAATGCTACATCAATGTATCAATATTTTAAATCTTAACCCATTAACAAATTGTTTTCTTTAACACTCTACTGCCCAGTGTCACTTTCACATAGTTTTATCCAAACTTTTAAAATATTTTAATAGCATGTTATTTTGATATTGCAGAAGCAATTATCAATACAATATACATATTTTAAGTCAATTTAAATTATAAAATGTTATATAATTTATATAATTTTGTAGTGTTTCCTTTTTTTTTTAGGAAAAAGAAGCAAAATCCATGCAACCACAGTCAAATGAGACCCTGTGATCATCCACAGCCCCATCACACCAATTATTTTACGTGGACTCTCCCCATCCTTTACCACAGGCTCAGTTGACTGCACAGAACTCACAACATTCAGCCAGTCCATCATGTCTCACTTTAATAAGCTTGCCTCAAGGTGGCCATCAAAGGCATAATGGGCCAGAGGAGGACAGGCATAAATAACAAAATAATTGGGCAGTAGAGAGTTAAAATTAATTGAACTTTGAAAATGTCTTATATTACTTTAACATAGTAGTACTTCTATTTGATTTGGCTGAAACCCCCTATGACCTATGTGCTCTGAGGACATGGTCTTTTTATTCTCATTTTTCTAAACACAATTATGAATAAATTATTATTGAAAATAAGGTTTACTTCCCATCTTTGATTCTGGTTAAGAAAAAGCATGGGTCTCATTTAAATTTGACAACAAAATTGTATACCTATTTTATTTTGATTGTAATGCTGTATCTGAGCATGTAAAGTGATTTTTTGTTGTCAAATATAGCTTATTATTTTTAATAATCGTATATTTCAGCAGATAAAACAGTAGTTGAATTATAGAAGATGGCTCCCATGGGATAGTCTTATAGGGCAGATACAAAAAAATTAGGTTTAAATTTATATAAATTAAAACCATTGTAAAGTAAAACAAATCACTCACCAATGTGTTTAAAATCCTGATATTTGCTGTCTAAGGCTAATGGCTCAAGTGCATTCACACTTTCGTTGTTAACAGTTCGTCATATAGGTCCCATTCAGTTGATTCCCACTTCATCATCAGTGTTCCATTAGAAATCGTCCTCAGTGCCATCCATCCCACATTTTTTAAAGGATTTGATCAGTTTTCACTTTCACTTTTTCTCATGATTTGGTCACAAAGTTATATAGCACATCAAGTGATGCAGACTGCATGGCTCCACTTTTTGCATATGACTTTCCGTCACTCATCATCCAGTTATTCCACTGTTTGTACATAGGGTGTGTCAATGGTGTATGCAAAGTGATGTCTAAAGGTTGTAGTATCAAAGTATCACAGCAATTTTAATATATTTTTTTTTTGGCTAAGTAATTTTTAGGGTTCTCACTTATGCAACTGTGACACATATCCCATATCAACAAACAGTGTTGATTTTGTAGAGCGCTGTTTACCCATTATATATTTTCCTTCCACAATTTTACACCATTCTCATCCATCCATCCATCCATCCATCCATCCATCCATCCATCCATCCATCCATCCATCCATCCATCCATCCATCCATCCATCCATCCATCCATCCATCCATCCATCCATCCATCCATCCATCCATCCATCCATCCATCCATCCATCCATCCATCCATCCATCCATCCATCCATCCATCCATCCATCCATCCATCCATCCATCCATCCATCCATCCATCCATCCATCCATCCATCCATCCATCCATCCATCCATCCATCCATCCATCCATCCATCCATCCATCCATCCATCCATCCATCCATCCATCCATCCATCCATCCATCCATCCATCCATCCATCCATCCATCCATCCATCCATCCATCCATCCATCCATCCATCCATCCATCCATCCATCCATCCATCCATCCATCCATCCATCCATCCATCCATCCATCCATCCATCCATCCATCCATCCATCCATCCATCCATCCATCCATCCATCCATCCATCCATCCATCCATCCATCCATCCATCCATCCATCCATCCATCCATCCATCCATCCATCCATCCATCCATCCATCCATCCATCCATCCATCCATCCATCCATCCATCCATCCATCCATCCATCCATCCATCCATCCATCCATCCATCCATCCATCCATCCATCCATCCATCCATCCATCCATCCATCCATCCATCCATCCATCCATCCATCCATCCATCCATCCATCCATCCATCCATCCATCCATCCATCCATCCATCCATCCATCCATCCATCCATCCATCCATCCATCCATCCATCCATCCATCCATCCATCCATCCATCCATCCATCCATCCATCCATCCATCCATCCATCCATCCATCCATCCATCCATCCATCCATCCATCCATCCATCCATCCATCCATCCATCCATCCATCCATCCATCCATCCATCCATCCATCCATCCATCCATCCATCCATCCATCCATCCATCCATCCATCCATCCATCCATCCATCCATCCATCCATCCATCCATCCATCCATCCATCCATCCATCCATCCATCCATCCATCCATCCATCCATCCATCCATCCATCCATCCATCCATCCATCCATCCATCCATCCATCCATCCATCCATCCATCCATCCATCCATCCATCCATCCATCCATCCATCCATCCATCCATCCATCCATCCATCCATCCATCCATCCATCCATCCATCCATCCATCCATCCATCCATCCATCCATCCATCCATCCATCCATCCATCCATCCATCCATCCATCCATCCATCCATCCATCCATCCATCCATCCATCCATCCATCCATCCATCCATCCATCCATCCATCCATCCATCCATCCATCCATCCATCCATCCATCCATCCATCCATCCATCCATCCATCCATCCATCCATCCATCCATCCATCCATCCATCCATCCATCCATCCATCCATCCATCCATCCATCCATCCATCCATCCATCCATCCATCCATCCATCCATCCATCCATCCATCCATCCATCCATCCATCCATCCATCCATCCATCCATCCATCCATCCATCCATCCATCCATCCATCCATCCATCCATCCATCCATCCATCCATCCATCCATCCATCCATCCATCCATCCATCCATCCATCCATCCATCCATCCATCCATCCATCCATCCATCCATCCATCCATCCATCCATCCATCCATCCATCCATCCATCCATCCATCCATCCATCCATCCATCCATCCATCCATCCATCCATCCATCCATCCATCCATCCATCCATCCATCCATCCATCCATCCATCCATCCATCCATCCATCCATCCATCCATCCATCCATCCATCCATCCATCCATCCATCCATCCATCCATCCATCCATCCATCCATCCATCCATCCATCCATCCATCCATCCATCCATCCATCCGTTTTCATGAAAATTAACAAAAATGTCTGGTGGGAACTTTATTTTAGGAGTAGCACTTTTCCTCTTGAAAACGACTATGGGTTTTAATTTTGTTCCATCTGCCACACATAATACTACTGTAAACCTGTTCTTTTCATGCCCTGTATTTCTAACCTCAACAATTTTTATGTATTTTGTTTCCACACTTCTGTTATTATGTAGAAGTTCATCAATGTTTCATCCATATTTTCAATATGAGATAACAGAAAGTTGCATTTTTGCCTCATACCAATAATAAACTTGTGAAAACTTGCAATTTCATGGCCAAGATTATGTGGCAATTTTCGTTTTCTGTCAGATCAGCAGATTTCTTCTGTTCAGGAACTGATTTCACCAACCTATTGTTGTCTTGCTCTGGATTGGCCCATACCCACTTCAAAGCATAAGCCCTAATCATATTTCTTGTGCCCATTCATCAACAGGAAGCTATTCCTCTCCTCAGAGAACATCTTTTCTTTAGCATTTTTTAAATAGCATCTTCATTCTTTCTCCAATCTCTTACCGTCTTCTCTGTTATATCGAAAGCCTTTGCTGCAGAACAGCTGTTTGATTCTGTAGCCTGTTTTATGACTTTTAACCTGAAACTTGCTTCATATTTCCTTCTTTTCGTAGTTCCACGATTAAGCCCACACTTTACAAATTTTATGCTGTTCATCGAGTTCATGATTCAGCACTTGTTGCCATAGGCAAAAACGTAACAATGCTGAAGGACGCTTTTTTTAATATGTGCAACCGTAATTATGTGCGACTCTTTTGTGATTGTTCAACAGTCGCAAGGCAGTGCCACCAGTTGCAAGTAAATGAAATGAGTTAATTTAAAAAAATTACAAATAGGACATAATCCCAGATTATTTTCCAGATGATCATTAATCTAGATCAGGGGAAGACAACTTCGGGCCATGTGACGTATTTAAACGAAGAGCCAGCTTGTACGTTCGTGTGAAGTCAGGTGAGAGCGGTGTTTTGCTATGCTGCCTAGATCAGCGGCGCTACTTGCAGGAAACCAAATGAATATGAAAAATGTTATTTGGACATGTTTACAACTTGCCCGGCTGTTTAGGGAGAACCCTCTTCAACCTAGTCTGAGGGTTTTTATTTGTTGTGTGAGGGACCTTAACGGCGTTAGTGCGAATTTTGCTTTTATTTTGTGTTTTTGTTGACGTTGTGTAGTGTGGTGTGTAGTGGTTTTGTGTTTGTGTTCAGTTCCCCGTGTTTCACACTAGTTTGAGACCAAGCTTCAAGATGTAGAAACATTGTCAACTATGTTTCAGGTCTTTGTGACCCCGTATTCATTGGATGTTAACAATGTTTCTAGCAGGTAGCAAATTGAATTGATAAATTTACAGTGCAACGATTTGCTGAAGGACAAATCTAAACACAAGGAAGACTTGGCTGACTGTTGTAAGAATGTTCCTCAAACCAGATTTCTGAGGTTATAGAGCAATTCCGCGAATATGTCATACCGAGTGTTAAAATTTGAAATTAATGTTTCACTTTTTTTACTGAGGAAAGATGATGCTAGATACTCCAAAGTATCTTATGAAGTGAAAAATAAATGTTTTTAACGTGAACATGGGTTCAAATTTCACTTCTTACCCATGTTTCCAAACACTAAAAATAAGTGCGAATAACGATGATTTTCATATCAATATTTCAGGAGCTATGTACAACTGTTTTAATTTTTTTGTTCTGTACATCACACAATGACTCTTCGCCTTCGAAACGTGTATATGGCTAATAATTTTCGACATTTATAAATAATCCTTAGAGCCTCTTTAATTATTACTGTGTGTCAATGTCAGTTAGTCACGGTGAATAAGGATAAAGTCCTCTGGAGGAAAAAGTAATAGACTGAAATAAATATCCTTTTTGATTCTGCGTCATTACAATATAACAAATAAAAAAGTATCAGAAAGTTTTCCTCTATAGTGATTAGTTTTCCCACAAAACACGTGACTAACGGACAGTTTGTACTGGCCCGTGGTCGTCATACGCGTACAGTGCTTGTGAGACTTCAGTCAGGATAGACATATCGGTCTGTTTCTGACTCCATGGCTAAAACACCAGCCCAAAGACAATGTGAATACAAACAACGTCTGAAGGAGCAAGGCAGTTATGCACAATGGAAGGAAAAAATAAAAGTGACTATGAGGAAAGGAAGAGAAATACTGAAACAAACAAAACAAGGAAGAGAACACCTCAACGCTGAATATAGGAGATATAAGCAAGCACAGCGGGCAAGACAGAAGATAAGAGACCAAGAAGGGATTGATAAGGATACTCCATCAACATCAATCACTTTCAAAAGAAAACAGTATTTCGGAAAGTGCAGAAAACGTGTTGAGGAAGCATTGCCGCAATCTCCACGTAAAAGAAAAGAAATGATTCGTAAGTTAGCAGTTGAAGAGGGATTACATGTTGTAAAACCAAAGCAATCTGTCCCGGTATCAGGAAAACAACTATCAGAGGAACTTAAAAGTGCAATCATCAAGTTCTATCAGGATGATTCAATATCTTACCAAGCTCCTGGAAGAGATGATTTTATTGAAATCCATGTTCAGGGAGAAACAAAAGAAGTTCACATTAGGTATCTAGTGGTAACATTAAAAGAAGCACATGCACTCTTTCTACAAGACCGAGTAGAAATGTCTGTGGCGTTGACAAAATTTGCTGAATTATGCCCTGCTCACGTGCGTCTTCAAAGTCAGATCCCACATAATGTGTGCACATGCATTATACATGAAAATACGAAGTTTCTTCTCAAAGCATTGTGTAAAAATCACATACTCACTGAGACTGAATTTCGTAAGTTCATAGCACAAGTGGTTTGTGATCAGAAATCGAGTGAATGTGTGCAGGGAGGATGCTCCAAGTGCCCGGGATTGAGTGGAGCAGACATTTCGGATAAACTTGCTAATTCTCCATGCGAATATAAGCTGTGGAGTTCATGTAATGGAAGAATGGAAAAAGAACTTAAAAATGGGTCTGTAAAAGACTGCATTGAAGAACTGACCAATTGCCTGCCACGTTTCCTAAATCACGTTTATGTAAAAAGACAGCAATCCGAGGGAAAATGTTGCAATTAGTGAAGCTGTGATACAGATCGACTTCTTTGAGAACTACACATGCAAGGGGCTGCCCACTGGAACAATACACAGATCTCAATATTTACTGCTGTTGCCTGGTATAGGAAAGAAGACATTGGTGAAATTCAGAAACAATCTTTTGCTTTGGTGTCTGATTATGTATCGCATGACAAATATGCAGTTGATATTTGCTTAAGGAAAAAACCAAAATGTGTGTTCTTGAAGTTTCTCTGCCTGAAATTGAAGAAGCAAAAGAATTTCTCGACAAAAGATTTGAATGTATTTCACCTATGCCGTTCACTCAGCGGGTTCATTATGTCAAAGTATTAGGTTTAGATATTGTGGAATATGCTTTTCTTTCATGTGGGTCAATCCACGTCAAATCGAACATCCGTAAAACACGACTTTTTCATAGGAGGTTCAAAATTTTTTTATGAATAATAGGCATCAAATAAGGAGACCCGTATTTTTTTATTTCCGTATTTTTAAATTACTTGCTTAGTTATGGCTATTAGAAATTAAGCAATTTCTGCGCGCACTGTAATATAAAATCATTTGTTACTCTAAGGTCATATAGAGTTGAGAGTTGGGGTTTGGCGCACTGGAAAGGTTAAATATAACACTTTTAACAATTACACTCCTTCATTCCTTTGTCAAAAATCTGATGTGTTGCACTCACATGACTTTCTCTACTTTTGTACTAACCATTCTTACAAACTCTTATTCCTATATCTTCTTCGTGTTAGTTAAAATAAACATTCATACAAATTATCTTATTGCTTATGTCCTTGTAGGTACAAGGGGAATATTAGAATACAGAAGGCTTTGTGCGACAGTCAAATCTTTTTGACCTTTGAGATTCCGTTCTCTTTGCACGATTAACATATTAAAAAATGAACAATGTTGTTGCATTTCCCTAAAGGTCTAAGTTTTCCGAAACACACACACATAACAAGGAATATCTCCGAAATGGTTCACCCTACAAGAAAATTTATTGAGACATAAATTGTGTATTTTAGCAAGATCTACATTTTATGTAGTGCAAGATTTTGTCTATCTCTAACGGTTTACCAGTTATGCAAAATTCGTCCAGAGTAAATAGGACTACAGGGGCTATAGCCAGAAAATTCAAGATATACATTTCATTTGTCATAAAAATATCTCAAACATATGACATTTTAATCAAAATCGTTAGAGCCATTTTCAAGAAAATCATAATTTTCGAAAAATGTTCCATGTAAAGGGTAGTTTAGGGTGGGGTATTTTCTTCAAAATCTTCGTGTTGCATCCTTGAATGACAATAAACTTAAATACCAACTTTGGTTTTTAACCGACTTTTCGTTTTTGAGCTATGCTGTCCACAGACTGACAGATTGGCACATAGCCACACAGACTGACACACAGGCACACACACGGACCTTTTTCTAAAAATGCTTTTTTTGGATTCAGGGGGTCTCAAAACATATATTTCCGGTGAAATCTCGACATCGAATTTTTGGGTGGAATACAATACTTCCTCTACCTACCAGTAGAGAAAGTAAAAACTGAAGCTTTAGTGAAACAATTTTCTTTCGAACAAGGAGGTAAAGCTCTGTGTTGTATGGAAACAGTTTAAAATGCATATTTTAAAAACTGTTTGAAGATGCTAATAGTGTACATATAATAGTGTCAGCTTGCAGTGTTCTCCTTAGTGTACTGTTGTAACATTCATGGAACCTTAATAAGTGGACAGTTGCCGTAATGGAAGGTGGCAATTGTGCGAGGTTACTGTAGCCGTCACCGCTGCCTCGCGACTCCGCTGCACTAATTTGCAAAGTTAATTGCATTTTTCTGAGAATACTGAATAAACTTCATTGTATTTTAGGTTTTTTTTTCCCAGATTTTTAAATGGTCGAGCTTATGTTATTATCTAACTTTAAAACTTTAATCGTTTAAAATATAATATTAATAATAATTAATAAAATTTTCTAATACGTACCTCACGAAATACTGTGATTTATCTTTATTTGAGCCAAAGATCAAGTAATTTGCTTCATTACAATCGGAGGTATGATTGATCAAAGAGTGAGGAGCGCGCGACTTTAGGGACATTTCAAAAATTAATATCTGCCAAAATAATTTTTTTTATATAAAACGAAGAAACACGGGTCAAATATATTTTGTTCCAAAACACCAAAAAGTTTTCAAGAAAATCTGAGAGATCAAGGTCATTTTTTGCCATATTTTGTTCGATTTGACGTGGAATGACTCATGTGAGGAAAGTGTCAGAATTATGCACAACTTTCGGAAATAAAAACAGTGTAGTGATATATGCGTGTACTACGGGGTTACTGCATCTAGCGTTCCTGCACTATAAGGAGTCCAATCCAGTAACTAGTGTGTTACAGGTATGTGCTGTGTGCTCTCATGTGTCGTCTTTGTTATGGTTTTGAGTCAGCTTTTTATACTTGCAATGACGTAACTGTGATAAGAAATGAGAGCTGTCAACATCTGTTTATTCTTCTAAAGTAAGAACAAAGTAGAAACTAAAAACTTCACTCATCTTAGTAATGTTGCAGACAACTGGAAACCCTGGGTCAGTTTGTGCAAAAAGAACGTGCAACATTACTAAGATAAGTGAAGTTTTTAGTTTCTAATTTGTTCTTACTTTAGAATCTTGTTGCTTCACTGTTAATAGCTTCAATTTTCCTTATTTATCTGTTTATTCTGTTTATGTTGCATGACTTTAATGCTTCTCCAAAGGATATGATTCTTCTCAAAATGATAAATGCAATTACACACCTGTATGTATTACATGTATGTAACATATAATACGTACACTATGATATACCATATTTTATACCATGTAAAACAAAGACAAGGTATTACAATTTTCGCAATGTCAGTTAAGTCACAAACTCATGTCATTTAGTCACGCTGACCTTTTGAATAAATATCTCCAGATGAAAATAACATGCCAAACCTTTTTCAGGTCATTTGAAAGCTTAGTTCCTCTCTCAAGTGATTTTTCAGAACAAATCAAGCAAGAAAACTTTCAGAGAAAACGGAGGACAAACGTTTGAAGTTGGAACTGCAGTTGACAAAAATGTCAGTTAGTCACGAAAAGTTTAGCGCTCATTATTAAATAATCGTTTCGCTTTTCAAGGTTTTTATATTTCCTATCACAACCGCCAATGTATTCTCTGTCATCGTACATCATTAAAATAACATTTTTTACACCTATATTGACCATTAGACAGACATTTTAAGAAGAAAATGTAGTATAAATGTCAGTCACACGTGGAATTGCTCTATATGATCTTGTTGCACGGGTATTATGTATGTTTGGTTCTACGTATGTGTGCGAACAATTCTTTTCTGTTATGAACCTAAGTCAAAATACCGAAGCATACTGTCAGATCACAATCTTACATGCAGTTTTCGGTTACAAATGCGCCGTACATTATGCCCTAACATTGGCAAAGTAGTTAAAGAAAAGCGAAACAGCGAATGTCAGAAAATGTCCACCTAATTGTTTTGTATAGCTCTCCTCTAGCTCAGGCAAAATAGTTATAATTTCTGTTCTATTTGCGTTATAACATGACTGTTCACATAAACTAGAATTTATATATATGGCATAAAGCTGAAATGTAATTATTTATAATCTGTGACTATTCCGTAATTGAAACAGTCAGCATTAAAATTACTATGCCCCGCATGCCATTTCCTCTTGCCTGCTGTGACATCACACGTTCAACTGGCTTTCGGTGGGAGCTTGTGAGCTGAGTGAGCTGACGTCACAGCAGCATTAACTGTCTTCCCCTGATCTAGATAAACTTAATTTGCAGGCTGTTAATAGTTTGGGGGTTGTCCTATATGAAGATACATACAGCTGGTCTTATCTGAAGGTCCTCTTATCTGCTGAAATATACATATCAACTTTGAAATAAAGTGTTCTGTCTTCACATTAATAATTCACTCCCCTCCACACAACCTTTATGAATGTAATGTTGTCCAGTCCAAAGCATATACTGGAATTTTACTACTAAATTTAACCAGAAACATAGGAAATATTAAATCCTATCATATTTCACCACAATATGCTTATCAACTTGCAACACTTATCTGATAACTCTTTAGGCAGAACCAAAACTCAAAAACAATCGGCATCCAACATGCCCTTAGTAAAAAGATGAATCAAGTTAGGAGATATCACTTTAACTGGGATAGGTTTGTATCACTTTTGCGACAAAACTTTTAACAAATCATAAATAAGGCAACAATGAACTCTAACACTGGTAACACAAAGAGATTGGCATTCACTGCTTACATGTCTTTCCATGTTTTTAACCTTTGCTGCGTGAATGTCATGGTTTTGTCATATCCTGCAGTTAATAGCACTGCTTCAAAATTCTTTTACTGTGGTTTAAGTCTTAGAACAGGCTTCAAATGTAAATAATATAACTGTTTTAGTTGTCTGGTGTTTTCCTCCTCACCATATCCCTTTTTACAAAACTGGTAACGTCATGAGGTCCTTGGTGTATTTCACACATGATACATGGTTTATGTTTCTTAAAGCTATGAATGTGAAACACAACACAGTAATAAATTCTTTGCTTCACTCTTCTGGTAATGATGCTGAGGAGAGAACCTCCTCCGATTCTAATGTGCCTGTGATCACTGCCAGTGTGGGGTAAAATGCAGACACAAGGCCAAGGAAGACAATAACTAATGGCAGCACACTACACCAAATCATCTGCAAACAATTTTCAGACATTAATGATAATCACCTTCAAAATCATAGATAGAGCATCTTTATAGCTACAACACTCACAATTTTCAAATAGAATGAAATATTTAAGGAGGAAAATTCTAACAAACTATGTCCCATTTCAGTAATGTAACTCTGCACAGAATTTCTTCATCTGTAAATTTTTCTCCATTACAATACTAAACAAGGACATTAATATTTTTTGCTAATTTTAGAATAATGCAAGCTCATCATAAAAATACTACCTAAATTATTTATTGAGACATCACTACTTTATTACAATCACATAACCCACCATGTGGTAAAAATGAATTATGTACAGTGCTTAAAGAGTAAATTGCCCATTTTTAATATAGACACAGCTCTTACAATACAAACCCTGCAACAGTTAATGGACAATAAAACTTCACATTCAAGGGTTTTCCATAAAATAAGGTTCCCAAGGAAATGCTGTTACAGGAGATCTGGCAACACTAGCATGTAGCTTGGTTCTCCCTCTCCCAGTCCCACGCCCTGCGAGCTGTCTGCTAAGCTCAGTTTTGGCTTGGCAGCCGTTAGGAATGGAGTTTCCACTTGCTTCTCCCGCCAGGTGCAAATTGCACCTTGTGATGCATTTTTTGTGTGCAAAAAGACTGCACCGGTGGACATTCATTCCCAACTATGGGAAGTGTATGGAGAGCAGTATACGAGCATACAACATGTATGCAAAAGACGGACGTACAGGCGTCCAGGACGACCATCGATTTCGGACGAAACGATTGTGAAAAAAGGGAACAAACAATGCAGAAAGATATAAAGGGTGATGGTTTTGGAGACCTGCGAGATGATCCCTGATGTCAGCAAGACATCATTCACAAAATTTTGTCAGATCATTTAGGTTATACCTAGGTGGGTGGAGGCATGCTCACGAAGGGAGTGCTTTTCCTTCAGGAAAACGCTCGTCTGCACATTGCCCATATGACAACCAATCTCATCCACATATTTGGATGGGAAACTCTCACACACGCTCCTTACAGCCCAGATCTAGCCTCAAGTGACTACCATCTCTTCCCTGACTTGAAGAAACATCTGGGTGGGATGCATTTCAGAACCGGAGAGGAACTGAAAGAAACTGTTTTAAGCTATCTTCGCCGCACGGCAGGAGAGTTCTATGATGCAGGCATACAAAAGATGGTACACCACATACAAAAATACATTGATCAGAACAGCGATTATGTCGAAAAATAGGAAAAAGTCTAAGCTTTCCAAAAATGTATTATTCAATGTCAGTAAATATGTTCTTCATTGTGAAAGAAAATTGGGAACCTTATTTTACAGACAACCCTCATAACATCATAAGGCGACCAATCACCGAAAAAAAGCTTGATTATCTATTAGTTATTAGGATTCTCCAACACATCAATGTAACTATTTTGATGTGGAAAATTGAGCCCATCACACAATGATTCAAATACGTTTTTCTACGGCACAGCATTGACTGCTCCAATTCTTGTTTTTCTCCATTATAACATGTTTAGATGTTTGATAACATTAAAGAGTGCCATGCATTTATTACTATGAAACTTATCAACAAACTCCCCAGTGTGCCAATGAACCCTAATGCATGCAATTGTTCAATGAGCAAACTTCAAATATGTGTACACAATCAAATGACTTTCTCCAACTCTTATACACCTTCAACAAACTATTCTTACAAAGTCTTCTTTCTCTAAGTACTTCAAGATAAACATTTGCAGAAATAGATTAATTACACATTTTACTCTAGGTACAAGGTGAATAGAGGAGATTCAATTGATAGCTTAATTAGAGTTTATACGCTGGCCCTGAAATCCCATATTCTTGCCATGAAATCACGAGAAACTGGCTAGCTAGAACACTAAAAAGTGACAAAGTATTGAAAAAGTCCGGTCTTGCCTCTAAATATTGTTTGGGTTTTCTTTCCTGCACCATGCGATATTATACATAATCAATGATTACATATATTTAAATCCTTATCCATTTGTATAACACAAACTGAAAAACTGCTTATGTACATTAATGCACAAAAAAATAAAATTACATAAATTTACACATAGTATAGATGAGCAAATTAATTCACGATATAACACTACAATCCACAAATGCTTTCTGGATTTCACACCTATACCCAGTTTCCCCGTTACTCTGCATGTACAACAAAAGCACGTGCATATGGTCTTATCTTACTGGTTAATGGATACTTCACCACTTATTGCAACAGAAATGTGGAGATGTTAATCTCACAGTATTGTGAGTTCTCGTGTTTACAACTGACTCATTTCCGCAGAAGCTATGTGCACTTTGATTAGATTACTGCTTGGTATTGCACCACAGATTAATACCTCAGTTGAGCTTCAAGTTTGTTGATGTTTTTTTTTTTTTAAATTAACGTAATGTCATATCAGATGGTGAATGAATGAAATGGGTGAAATGATGCTCAAATGAGCCAGAGATTCATGGAGCTTTAAGTTACCAGACATTAGTCTTCTCAGGATAAGGGAAAACCTCGGGAAAAAACCTTACCCAGATAACTTACCCTAAGCGAGATTCGAACTCACGACCTCTTGAACGTGAGGCAGACATGCTAACCGTCACGCTACTGAGGCAGGCATTGAGCTTCAAGTTGAACTCATGCCTTTCAGTCGTCTGGAACATTGTTAATGCACTTCAACCTTAAGTTGAGCTTCAAGATGAAGTGCACTAACACTGTGATAGACTGAAAGGCATGAGTTGATGCAAATGGCAGAACCTGCGGTTACTTTTGAGCTCAAACATCCTTAGGTAAACTCTAACACAGTAATGAGAAAAAATTGTTGTCTTTTTCATGTTTTTACATTCTTCCAAAAAGACAAAACTGAGGAGCTCAAATTCCATTTATGGGTGCAAGTGTTAGCAGTGTTGGGAAATCCTGGAACTAAATTAAAACAACCAAAAAATTCTAACAGTGCTTCTTCTGATAGTGAATCTGACATCCTTAGGGAAGCAACTACACCACTAGTGGGCACTCCATAAGCATTAAGTTCAATATCGTTTAATAATACTTAGGGACACAATTTTATGGTGAATAAAAATTGTGAATGTTGGTATAAAAAGAAGGCTTAAAGTGGGATAAAAGCGGTGAAATAAAATGTCAAATATTACTGAAGTTCCATGCCGTAATATTGGTTCTTTTATCTGACAAAATATTGTGCACTGAAAGAGCTCCTTCACAATCACCATTAGAAATTGGAATATAGGTACAGAGACTGGTTCTCAGAGTCCCATTCTACATTGGGCATGAAAGACCACTTAATTTTGCTTATAGGCCTATCAAGCTCGAGGTTCTTTTACATGCCATAAATGTATGACACAGGACCATCGGCTTTACTTCCCTTCTGAAGGAGATTATGCCTGTAAAAAATTCATCGCCCTTCGCGGGGTTTGAACCCTAGCCTAGGGAACCAGAGGCTAGCATATTACCCCATGACCATAGAGGACAACATTCCGTGCCACAGAAACTCTTTCAAGCACACATGTGCACCTAGCTATCAGAATGGACTTGTTTTAATGTAACTGTACAATCACGCACCTTGGTCCTACACGAAATAAACATGAAACAAACTCAGCGTTAAACTCCCGCCATTTTTTGCATTAAATTCATGCTCTCTGCTGTCTATTGCAGCCTTCCATAAAATATGTCAACTTATTGTTCAAGTCTAAGCTATGTGTGTTTGCGGAGTGCAGGAAAACCAGTAGGGGGAGGGGGTTGTTGTCTCTGGCACTTTGCTCCAGTGGTGGTGCTGTAGCATGCATTCACTGAATGCTCATGTATGCCACTGGTTATCTGTCAACCTACCTTCCCTGCTGCTCTCGTATTTACTTTTCCTGCTTATTGTGAGCATAGTTGCATTTCTTCCAGCCACACAGAGCTTGAATTCATGACCTTGACCTCGCATCTGACTTTCTATGTTGCAAAAAGTGAAACAGATCTTGTTTTAATTTAAAAGGTGAGTCAATTAATAACACTGAACAACACTTACAACATAATTTTCCGGAACGCATTTCGAAGGTTAACTTTCCTCCGTTATCAACCGGACAATAACTGGGTTTCCATGGTGTTTCATGGTGTGGATGGCGATGCTTCTTCTGATGTTTCTTCTGATAATGGTTCAATGAACTTGCTAAAAATATCTTTGTGAGGAATGTCGGAATTAAATACTCGAAAAAAAAAAAAAAAAAAAGAAAAAAAAATCTGGCATATACCAAATTGAATGCAGTGATTGTAATGAAATATACATAGGAAAAACCAAAAGAAATTTAGAAATTAGATCCAAGGAACATGTTAGGAACATCAAGAGTAAACAATTAGAAAAATCGGTAGTTGCGTTTCACTTTTGGACAAAAAATCATGACATAAAGCTAGAACCAAAACTTCTCAAACAAATAACCGGAAAACAAGAACTGTCCACATGGGAGCAAATCTTCATTTTCAAAAATAGAAACCGAGTATTTAGTTTCGCCATTCCTCACAAAGATATTTTTAGCAAGTTCATTGAACCGTTACCAGAAGAAACATCAGAAGAAGCATCGCCATCCACACCACGAAACACCATGGAAACCCAGTTATTGTCCGGTTGATAATGGAGGAAAGTTAACCTACGAAATGTGTTCCGGAAAATTATGTTGTAAGTGTTGTTCAGTGTTATTAATTGACTCACCTTTTAAATTAAATTAATTACAACAACACTGTTTTCAAACAGAAAGGAAGATAGATCTTGTTTTATTCCTGAAATAAATCTTTTAATGTCAGTTTTGCAGAAACATTGCAATGACACGTTAATTTCATGTTAAATCATAAATAAACGTTCATTTTGCAAGTAAATATTGCAATAAACGATTAATTTTGTGGTAATTGTAAATAAACACTTATTTCACAAGTTGCATTAAAACTCACATTTAATTGCAAGAGTAAATGTTGGTAAATAGGCAGAGAATCACAATAGAATTGATTCTGAAACCTTTTATTGCGTATTAACATATTTCCTGTAATCGCATTCCACCAAAAATTGTCTCTCTAATAATAGTTTACAATTGTGCTGCTTTAGACTTTTCATTTGTATGTGCATAGTTAAACTTCAACTGTCACTATGTTGTCCGTTGGTCCGACTGTCTCCACATGTGTGCACTTTACGGCATTAACAGTTTTAGCTTCTGGATACAGAGTAACACAGTTTGATATGTTTACATGCAGAGTAAGTTTAAAAGAAACAGGGTTTAATTGTATTTCACAATAAAAACATTTATTACAAGGGTGCTACCCAATGTAAGAGCTTATCAAACAATGAATTGCAGTGGTGCAACAGTACCTCCAATTTGAGAGTTGTTTCATCAATGTCAAGAATGTAAACATTCTAAAATGCTTTTTTTTTTATAAATTAGCCACAAATTAAGTGAGCAGCCCAGTATAAAATGTTGTTTGCTAGGATGGTTATATATCAAAATAGAGGGAAACATTTTGAGAATGTTGGTTTTCTTCTGAACTTGATTTATGTAATTCAATAACTAGAAATTACCCAGGTTTAGCAGAATGTGTCCAATGTCAATTACTCCAACTATAGATATAAATTTTTAAATTATGTTCAAATGTTAAAAGCTTACAGGTACTGCACAAATGACTTCTGAAGCTGTGCTAAAAATGTGTAAATTATTATTTATTCAGCTTTGTGCATAAACAGCAACTAAGGCACTCCTAAATCCATAATATTGTACCAGGTCCAGGTAAGCTATTTCTCATCATATTCACTACTTAGGCCTGTACAAAAATATCTTCCATCCATGAATCAATCAAACTGTTTATATGTCACAAATCTCCGCATTTCAGCATTTAGAATATCCCATTTTTCTCTAGAACTGTCACTTCCCTTAAGCTCTGCCATATTCAATTATCAATAATCAGTTACTCCTTTCTTGGTTTCGGTATGGGCTGCATCTCAGCTTTTTTAAGAAATTAAAAAATATGCCAACGTTTCACCACAAACTATGTTCAGATTTTTCAGTGGGTGACTGCAAAATTCATCCCATTGAAGAAGCTAAACATAGTTTGTGGCGAAACGTCAGCATAGTTTTTAATTTCTTAAAAAAGCCAACAAGATGTGGCCCACACTAGAAACCAAGAAAGAAGTAATGGACAAAGGCCATGAAAGTCTACATAATCATTTATCAAGAATCAGGTTTATCAAATTAATGAAAACCTCAGAACTTAAACTTGTGTTATTTTGTGATGTGTTTAGATTTAGGTAAAGCAGAGTATTTGCACTTGTTCCTTTCAGTGAAGCTTGAATTTATTGGTAAACAATTACACATTGCTTTATTTTCAGATGGCCTCTGTAGCGCAGTTGGTAGCACGCTTGCCTCTGGCACGGAGGACCTGGGTTCGATCCCTGGTACCAGCATGGGGAATTTTCCCCCACTGGGAGATCTGACACGGAGTACACTCAGCCTCGTTAGGTCCCAGGGGGACCAATTGAGGAGCTACTTGAGAAGTAGCGACCCCAGGTCAAGAAGGTTGTATAACTGGCTGGGAGGGTTCGGGGCGCTGACCACGTCCAACCCTCCAGTACTGCACTGCACCAATGACGCCTGTAGTGGGCAGAGGTGGGGGACGCAGCGGCTGGGTGGCAAGCCTTGCCCCTTAATGGGCTGTTGCGTTGGGGTTTAGTTAATATGATTTTCATTACATGCTTTGGACCTCCTACACAGCGCAACTGTCTCTGGCATAGGGGCCCTGGGTTTGATCCCTGGTACCAGCATGGGGACCTCCACTGGGAGGTCTAGTTTGGCGTACACTCAGCCTCTTGTAACTGAGTAACTATCCTGATGGAAAGGTAGTGTCCCTAAAAGGTCAAGTATTCGCCACATGTTTGGGCAAGTCGGCACAGCACACTGATCTCTATTCTGCACTCCTCCATGGCTCTGCCTGAGGCTCGGAAATAAGGGAATTCTCTGTATTGGAGAGACCCTAGGGATCTATTATTATTAAATACTTTGAACACATACTTAAATTCTGTCTTTAAATCACTTGTTTAATTTTACACAATTATGAAAGCAATGAAAAGAGAGATCTATGCTCTTACCATCACTACACATTTCTGCAACAATCAGCATTAACAATAATGCTAAACATACAAGCAAGTAAGTAGTGTAACACATGTTTGAATTTTACAGAGAAAACATTAAACATCTTTATTGAAGGTTTTTCTTTCCCAGTTCATATGATTTTATATTAGACTGCCTCTTTAAAATGGAGACAAAAGTTTGTAGAGGAAATCTGCTATTTTATACATGCACCTGTTATTTATCCTAATTATTCTGTTTTATGACAGTTTAATAAATGCAAGTTCTCACGGATTTCCTACATTTAAATCACATCAAAATTGTTTCTGATCTTCATACAATACTGAATTTCAATTTGAAGTGATACCAAAATAATACAAAAAAATATTAAAACAATACCTTTAACTAAGGATTTCTGTAAAATAAGGCCCAAATTTTTTAAACAAATGTTAATTTATATGAAGTCATGCAAGCACACAAAAAGAAGAACTAAGTGAGAGACCAAATAGAAACAGTTACGAGAGGACTGGCTCTACACCTTAAGCTCATTATTCCTTTAAGCAAGCTTATCTTAAATGTATTTCATTTCTAATGATGGACAAGTTACAAAGCTGTGCTATGCTTTTTTCCCCTATATGCTAAAGAGTATATAATACTATGTGTCTTAATAAATAAACAAACAAATAAATAAATAAACAAATAAATAAATAAAATAAAGGTCCAAAACTCAAGCATGAGTATGTGTACAACAGTTTGTACTGTCTGTTCACCAGCTCGTGGTCTAAGGGGAATGAAGGGCAGGGGAGAGACATTCCACACAGTGTATCCTCAGTTTTGTAAACATCCACGCAAATGTTGCTCTGCTTCTCACGTTGCCAACTTACCTCCATTATTATTCATGCTATGTTTACTCACTGCTAATTTCTCTTAATTTCAGTTGTAAAATCGTGCTTGTCACTTTTTTTTTTTTTTTTTTTTTTAATTAACGTCCTCCAACATTGTGTCATATCGGACGAATGAATGAAATGAAATGGGTGAAATGATGCCCAAATGAGCCCGAGGTCTATGGAGCTTTAAGTTACCCGACATTCGTCTTCTCAGGGTAGGGAAAACCTCGGAAAAAAACCTTACCCGGATAACTTACCCTAAGCGAGATTCGAACTCGCGACCTCTTGAACATGAGGCAGACACGCTAACCATCACGCTACAGAGGCGGGCGTACTTGTCACTAGTTTTATGTTGGAAGTAATGGTAAAAGTAATTTAGAAGCAGATAATCATCCGCCTAGGAGTGCTGTGAAATCTGCTGATATTGTGGTTGCAGAACAAAGGGGTCTAGAGTGACAGTTCTATGTGTAAAGCAGATCTTTATAGAATGACTGAAACAAACAAACCTAAAGAGGCTCTTAAAGGTATTACTGCCCCTCAACTATTACTTTCATTACATCTACTTGCAGGAACAATTGCTATACTATTAACTGACTGAAATGTTAATACTTCATTCTTTGATACCGAAGGAGGGAATGAGAAGTTGTTAGACTGAATTCTTCCTCAATTGTTATAACATTATTATTGGTTTTATTGGGCCACACTGTCGTTAATTTGCCCCCATACATGGGTGATCTCAATCCCATAGGGCTAGCTTGGGCCAAGGTAAAGTGAACACTTAAAGAAATGTAAAAGATGATTAAGAGATAGAACTGGAACTTAAAAATTCAATGCCACAACTGGGATTTGAACCACAGACCTTCCGCTTGCCGGGCGGACGCTCTAACCACTGAGCTATTGTGACAAACTGCCAGAATGGCATTAAATTCTCAAGCCAGTTCGTATTTCTCCTGGTAAGCGGAAGGTCTGTGGTTCAAATCCCAGTTGTGGCATTGAATTTTTAAGTTCCAGTTCTACCTCTTAAACTTTGCCCACACACGGCTTGTGTGTTTAAAAACACCAACAGTAAGTTTGTTGGCATAAATAAATAATGTAAAAGATGACTTATTCTTACACAAATTGCACGATATAACGCTCGAGGATATATCACATAAGACAAACAGACTGCTAGTGTTTTTTAAAAATATAGAAAAGGCAGAAAATGATCAGTGGCAAAAAGACGGAGTAGTGGAAAACATTGTTTACATTTTATAAGCTAAATACACTCCATGAACTGAAAATAACATTTAAATTATGCTATTTTAAGCGAGTTCTTTATTTTAATCTAGTGTGAATGCACATTCCAAGGTTGGTAACATTAAACACAATTAGAAGCAGAACTGCTGCTCCTGATATCACTGTTTATCTGGAATTGTTTACTGACGTAGTGGCTGGTTGCATTTCTGCCAGGGGCCATGAGCTGGTGAACAAAGAATAGGCGCAGGAATCATTCAGATCTATGTTGAGCGCTGGAGCTGCAATACAAACTTTTGGGTGCAAGACGTTACACTGACACAAAAGCTCCTTGTTTTTATTTCAATCTCCGCTCTCATCCTTTCCTCAAACACAAGTTTCATTGGTTCATTTTCACTCACACCAATAACTGTTACCGTTATAAATACCCATTCATTCCCTATTAAATTAATAAATATAAATAATGCAAATAAAATTTTAGGTAGGACATGAACCATAAGCCTTATGAAAAATAACCTCTAGCAAATTTTTTTAAGTTAGATAAGCATTGATAGATGTGCACCAAGTTTATTTGGAATGGAAGGAGGGGAAAAAAGGATCCCCAGCTTGGAATTATTGTCAAGAGAAACAAAATGTACTCTGCAGTGGATGTTATATACGAATAGCAATCATTGAGAGGCAGGAATTAGGTACTTGTCTCATATTAAGTCAAAATCTAAAAATGAATGCAATGGAATCAATTTATATAAAATATTTTACATAAAATGATATGGAAGAGGAAGAACCCTGAATGTAGATCTACACTTAAAATTCTGTTATAAATATCAGCACAAGAGAGGGAGGCGAGGGAGCAACAAAGAGAATAGAGGGAAGAGAGAGAGAGGGGGGAAGAGTGTGTGTGTGTTTAGAGCACTTTAATCTGTTATCACTTCAAAATGATCGGTGTTGTGCAAATGCAAAGAATTGGGGGTATACAAGTACAGATTGTCCATTAAGGTGTATCTAAAAAGATAAATTTTGGAATTTCTAATGGTAATAGAATTAAAAAGCTTCATTACAATGTTATAAGAGAGCATACAAAAAACAGATCCATAGACTGATTTTTAACTCAAGCGCAACTAACATTACGGAGACATTTGTGATATAATCTCATCCTTCTTAGCTTCACCTGTAACTTAGTTACATTTAGTATATATACCTGAAACTATTAACAGTGAAGCAAATATTATCCACCAATATCGCAAATAATGTAGAGACCACAGGCTTCACTTATTTTAAATATGTGGCGTACGTTACGGAAACACAGACTATAGTTTTGTCAGGTCTCCCTGACATTCTCAAGGCAAGAAGATTGGAATTTGATAAAGGTGTGTACAGTCCAGTTCACGGAAATTTTCCGATGCTGTTAGTGTCTTTTGGTGTGTCACTTTATTTAATGTTGGCATAACCTTTTCACCAGTCATGTTCCACACCAGTCCTGGCTGTGCCAATCTCTTATTGGTTTGTATCAAAGTCCAATAACACAAGAAATGACCAATGAACAAGGGGCGTGCCCAAGTGCATAATGCAAGGAGAGGGGTAAGGTGGAATTTAACCCAAGTGGAACAATTGTCACCATAATCTCCTGGCTGTGTCCGTCGCTCATTGGTTTGATGTCATAATTCTAGGATTCAGTTTCGGGAACCAGGGAGAAGGACAAGGGGTGGGTCACATGAAACAGTTTTGTTGAATATATTGTCCTCTATACTATGCATGCCATTTGAAGTGAGCAAGTGATATGGATAACAAACCGGAAGTAATTGCACTTCTTGAACAAGGATGTAACACTGCAAGGGCTGCAGAACTACATGGAGTAAATGCCTCAAACTGGTGGAAGAAATACCAAGAATGGGGATACTGGACATGTGGCTTAATTACTAGAACATTATCGTCTTGTGTTTTCCCCTTATGTTTGTCTATGTGACCAAAATATGCTTTTGTATGCTCGGTATATTTTGTGTAGAGCGAGCTTAAGTTACAGCTTTAAATTATTTTGTAATGAAATGATATGATTTGAAATATATATGCGCAATGTGGAGTTCAAGTTAATACACATATAATAAAACAGATAAATCTGCATCATCCCCCATTTCCTTCCCAAGAAAACTACACAAACCTGAGAAGGTTCATTGTTCAAAAAGAATTGGCAATCTGACGTTTGCTCCTGTCCTCAGTAACCGCTGATAAAATAATCGAAGTCCAATGAGACACATTCTGAATTATGTGTTTCAATGTATCTTAAACTGTCTGGGCTTCTGGTTCACCTCCACCATCGCGAAACAAAGGGCAGGCACAAGTCTTCCTATCGCTGACAGGGGTTTGATTGAGGGCGTGGTGCCATTCACTACCAACCTAAACAGCTGTTCCTCATTTCAGAAAGTTTCTGTGCACTGGACTGTACATAATGGGTTCTACGGGACTTGACACAGCCCCACAGTTGAAATCTGTCGTCGACTGCTGGAAATGAAGAATGAAAATCCACATTTTTTGGAGTAAGTGACGATGAATTATGGTGTCACTACCATACACCTAAGAAGAAAGTCCAATCCATATAATGAAAACCATCCTGGGAGGCCTCAGTCCAAGAAATTTCATGCTGCTCCATCTGCAGGTAAGCAGATTATCTCCATCTTGTGGCATACTGCTAATAGACTGGCTTCCACAGCAGGGTGTACCGTGAACCTCTTACACAACATAGACACACAATTTGACAGTGATGACAGGGAAAGTGGTCAAAATGAGTGCTCCTCCAGCAAAACAATATGTGACGGTAATTCCATGACTGCACACTTGACATCATTGTTGTGCCACATCTACCATATTCACTGATTATACTTTAGTATCGGGGCAACCAAGCTTGGCTCTGCTTTTCTTTTCTTTCCCTTTTTTAATCATGTGGTTTTTTTTGTTTTTTTTTAGGGGGGGAGAAGATACTTATTCAGATAAACTTGAAAAGCAAAATGTTAAATATAAATTTTCATCCTGGAGCCGTTTCTGTGACGAGACCTTTAATATCCAAGCTGGTTTGTTGAAATTGCCCCATTAGCACAGACATTATGGCCAAAATAAAATTTTAAGTAATTGTGACTGTTACGCGTAAAATCACGTTTTTTCAGGAATGACACCTATATAGATAAACTTAATAAGTAAAACCCTGTCTGAAAACAAAATTTGATTGAAATCGATAATCGTTTCCAAGTTGTGCGTATTGCAACAACAAGGGATAGCAGACAGCTGTCCATGAGTATGTATGAAAATGTCCCCAAACAATGGTTCCATGATGCAATAATTAAGTTGCTAGGAAGATGGCAGAAGTGTTACTGATGTTGGCGGGGAGTATATTGAGATTGACTGGCCTACACTAGAATAGTAAACATGGAAGAACAAGCAGTGTATTTGTTTGTGTTCTCAAGAAGCACCGTTACTGTGTTTATGTACTGAGCTAGGGAAAGTGACACCCACACAATCTGCAGAGTTGCCAGCTTGTTTTCGACAAAACTAAAATATCCCCATAGGAAATGGTCAGAGACAGAAACGTAAGATATGAAATGTGTTCCAAATACCGAGATCTACCACTGGTTTAAATTAATGTAATGACTTCCCTTCCACCCGGTATACTGTCCGTTAGTATGTACCTAGCAGAAAATACCAAGTCTATTCTGGGGGTGGTTCAACGCTCCAACAGAATTTGTGTTTCCTGGTACATTAAGGTCCAGTTTGTCCTTTATCAGTCTCACCAGGTGTTTGATCTTCAAAGGAGGTTTGTGGATGGTCCTGATTTTGTGTCTGGTGAGAATTCTGTCCTGCATATACAGTCAGCCTTGATAATGTAGCAGCAACGCCAGGTTATGAAGGCCACATAACTAGCTAGGAGGGCCCGGGGCACTGACCACATCCTACCCCACAGCACTGCACCCCACGAATGACGCCTGTAGTGGACAGAGGTGGGGGATGCAGTAGCCAGGCGGTAAGCCTTCGCCCTTCATGGACTGTTGCGCTGGGAGCTTAGTTTTATATGTGAAGAAAAGTGAATACTTTGATTCTGACAATTATTTAGCAAATTAATTTTAATAGTAATAGATTAATAATAATAGTAATAATAATAGTAATAATAATATTAAATAATAATATTAAATAATAATAAATAATAATAATAATAATAATAATAATAATAATAATAATAATAATAATAATAATAATAATAATAATAATAATAATAATAAAAAATAAATAATATAATCTCTAGGGTATCCCCCTACACAGAGGCTACTATATCACACCACCACTGCATCTTCCAGCTGCAGCCAAGGCCATGGAGGAGTGCAGGATGGGGTGGTATGAGTGAATGTGCCGATTCTCCTGACTGTAAAGCAACTTCTTGACCTTTAAAGAGATGCCACCTTTCTATCAGGATAGCCACTCAATTGGCACCACGAGGCTGAGTGCACCCAAGACCACACTTCCCTGCAGAGAAAAATCTCCATGCTGATACCAGTAATTGAACATGGGTGCTCTGTGCCAGAGGCTACCACTGTGCTATGGTAGATGGGCGGCCAGGTGAAGATCCTAGCGGGAGAGTGGGATGGAACTCTAACGCAGCAGTGAGTTCTGTAGCATGTACAGTGTCAACAGATATACAATAAGCATTAAGTTTCATTTTAAGTTGTATTTTGGTCTCAAGCATACACTAACTTACAACTAGACACTGGAATAATTAAGTAAATGAAGTGATCCCTCTCAGAATATGCAGCACATTTTAATCCTTGATGGGTAAAATTCACTGGCAGACAGTACTTTAGACCAGTGGTGTGAATCGTGGCCCCGAGTGGCAATGCCACGCAGTGAGCCAGTCGCCGTGCCCAGGGCATAGCAGGCCAATACGTTAGAAACCAGTTCAGTGCAGTTTTCTGTGTGATCCACACACAGCACAGTTTGAGAACTGCTAACCCAAGGACTTGGGTAGGTTTAATAAAACGTATAATTCAGCCTAATCATCAGAAAGTTGCAACTATTTTACTATTTTAATCAACTTGAATAACTACGTCAAGTAGTTTTCTATTTATGGGAGAGAAATACTGTTCCCCTTTGTAGATCCAACTTGTATCTGTGCTATGTATCCTTGAAGGCAATTCTGAAGGAAAAGATTCATAAGGTATATGCACTCTAAGAAAGGTTTTATCCGTGGATGCAACCAAGCTGCAAGTAAACAGGTGTCAAACGATAACGCTTCTAGTGTTGATATATATTACGTCATGTCTGGCCCGCTGCATGCAATACTTGCCCAGTAGAGCCCTCAACCGCCTGTAACCTTGACACCACTGCTTTAGAGCACACACACATTCATGTTGGGTAAAGTTAAGCACAAAGTCTATTGATAGTAAGGTGTTACGTAAGCAGAACTATTCCCAGAAAAAGGTTTATGCTTAGGCAACTTATTCCCACAGGCAGTTATAGTGGGCTATCACTGTATTAGGATTTTGTGACTTTAATGCTTTTAGTGCCAAGCAGTGCAGCAATTGCCAAAGTGCCAGAGCCGATGTTAACAGCTTTGGAACTACGGCTCCCTCAGTGCACAAGCCAATTATATCAGCTCACAAAACATTATACTGTAAAGATACTTTTGTGACATCCTGTAGTGATGGAATGCAAACCCTTGGCAGGGTCCAGGCTTAGTCGTTCCAAACACAGGTATATATAGAGGACACAGCTTTTTGGGATACCCCAAAAAGCAACTGTGACATTTTTCCTCCATTATGGCGTGGTCTGATTATTTATATTTGGTGATTAGGTTGCATTACTACCGCTAACTGTTCATAAAATATAATCATGGTACAGCTACAACCATAGATGGTGTTATTACATCCGTTATTTCCCACACAAGCCATTGTTTTTTAACCTGTTGCAGAGAAATCAACCGATTGATTTCAAAACAACTTTCTGTTTAGATGCCGTATTAATTAATCAATCTGTGGATGCCATGCTACTGCTCGGGTTCACATGATTTTGTCTTGAATTATTTTACAGCAATATAAGCAATTATATTTTATTGAAATAATCAGCAACTTCCCACATCTGCAAGTTGCCAAATTGACAAAGTAAACAAAAAGGCAAATAACAATATTATTAAGCCATTAGACAAACGTTGGTGTTTAGTTTAATTTAAAAGGTGGTGTTTAGATTTAACAGGGTCATAATATGGTGACAGAATTAATGATATAATTTTACGGAATTAAAATATAATTATATAAATAAATATATATATTTTAAATACAGATTCTAAAATAAAAATATCCTGTTGCACTTTTAAGGTCCAAATAAGTGTGATCTGAGGATGTTTACGGAGCCACATATAGTGGCGTTAATGATTTTCCTTATGTTGGTGGATGGAAGTGTAAATTCTTTCCAGAAGTTCACAAAAAGGCCTGGAATTGTGCCTCGGGCACCTACCATGAGACCAATAATCTCCATGTCATCCAGCTGGTATTTATTTTTGTAAAAGGGTATGGTAGGCGCGTAGATAGTTTGTTTTGCCAGATAGACCTCCATAGGTTGACTTAGATGGTACTCAAACCTTATGGTTGGATCAATAATAAATCCCCTTTTGCTGTCTTCTTGGTACACTATAATATCGATGCGACATGTGCTGCCTGTTGTGGATAAGCCGTGGACCTCTTCGTATGCTTTAAAGTTCTTTTTGTGCAGTTCTTCGGCGATGAGTGACCTGATCTGGTGGTGACGTGAGTTTCTGAATACCTCACCGTGGAGACAGGAACCCAGGACGTGGGCCAGTGTTTCTGTCTCTCTGCCACATCTACGACAGAGGTCTGCCTGGAACAGTACATACAGCAGACACATTTGCAATCATTTTTAATGCTTCTCGCTTCTTGCCACTCGCTTGAAGAGAGTCCATGGTGATGTCATTTCCAGTTGTTTGCTGGGCTGTATTCCTTAGAGAGTTCTACACCTATCCCTTTTTGTGGTAAAGAGCACCACTTTACGAACTCTCATTTCCGTAGTTCTTGACGTTTTGTGACGTATACATTTTCAGCAAGATGAAGAGCATTGCATGCGTTAATTTGTTGAAGATAAACTTCCCATGCTGCTTTACATAAACCAAGTCCTATGAATTTCAAATCAGTATATAGCATACTGTCTGGTGTATCCGTGGGTAACTGCAAAATTTCTTTGAGACAGCTCTTTATAATTATACTGTTGTTATTTTTGTGTTTGCAACATAATAGTGCATTACATATATGATATTTAGATTTCGGAAATGATTTTATCCATAAATGTTATTGCAGAACAAGATTTGCCAAAGACAAGTTCATGTGTTGTGTGGTAACAATGTCCAAATATAATACCATTTGAAAGCATGTTACTTTAACCCTGTGATATTTGAGGTTAGAAATAATGTTCTTATTATGTACGTTGGCAGTACTGCTTTTTGGCATAATTTTGTCTGCAGTTTAGTGTAAGTCAGCCATATTGAATTCTTAGGTTTGTTCCAACATGATCCAGAATCAATTCTGGCATGTGCAGTACCTCAGTAGGATTGCAACATGACAAAACTCCCGAATTAGTTCCAAGAGTTTGCTCGATTGTGCGTGTGCGTAAGAAAATGTTGGTATTAGTTCAGAACACTTTCAGAACTGCTTGTTGGAACAGACCTACAGGTTGGTACATTACTTGAACCATTATTAATCTCTAATACTGAATAACTGTGCACATGCAGTAGGCTATTATATCCTGGGAGAAATAACCTGGCACTTGACGTTTCAGCTATCCGCCAGCTAATCTGTCACAGTGTTGCCGCTTTTCACTCGCTGTCCGAGGCCAGTGGTTCAACGTGACATTGAGTGGTTTCCTTTTGAAATGAATCTAATTTTGTTACATGCCTGCTGATTTTTCTCTTTTTCTCAGGAGTTCTAAGTACTTCTGATGGGCCGCATTTTTCCTCAATGTCCAACTTTTCTTTGCCTGCCCTTAACACCGTTCTTTTGGATATTTCTAAAGCTGCTGCAGTTCTCTCAACCATCTTTTGCATGGGAATAAGAGGTCCACCATTATGCTTTTCTTTCTCAAAGTATTCTCTAATGCACATACCATCTTGCGGGTCTGACTTCTTAGGGTTATTCCTGTACCCAATACATGCTGAGACAGAATATTGGGGGACCCCAAAGGAAAGTCGTTCATGTAAATGTTTGTTGGGGGTGTAATTCGTTTTTTGATGTTGGTATGAGATGGTTGAGTGACGAAAACGTGTTGATAAGGTTCATTGTTGCGAACAACTGGGTTTGCACAAAGACGTCATAAATCTTTCCATATTTGATTTTAATGTATGTGTATAAATATTAGAGTTGTTTGTGTTCCACAATAAAAGTAGGGGACGATGAATGGGGTCGCTTCCCTAACGAGAAAGAACTATTTGCGCGGATGAATAACGCGGATGAATATGAAAAAGGCGGTGTCGCGTCAAAACGACGCCAAAAAACAGTTCATTAGCGTCGATGTCATTGGTGTGGATGGACGTATTTTTATGTGTACGCGTCATGAAATAGTAAAAGTGAATTTACTAAGTGTTTAGAGACCTTTAATTAAATTTCGGCGATGCTAGGCAAGTTGATCCGCTAAAATAAGACTTTCTACTGTGATATGATTTAAAAATTGTGAACAAGAAGGTGCAAATAAAATGTTTGGCTAAAGTTAAACCCGAGTGTATGTTCATTCCATCCGTTACCAAGCCCTGAGATCAAAAAGATCTCATTAGCTAAAAGACACAGCGTCGTTCATAATCGCAAAAACCGCACCAAAATGGCTTGCCCAACGTGGAACTCGAATTTAGGATGGAATGGAAATTACGGTAAATGAATTTACGCAAAATAACAAGTGACGCCATATCATCGCGCCAAAAGGAAAGAAGACGCCATTAGACCATCGTTTGATATCGAGATCAGAACACCGATGAATGGATAATCAACGATACATCAGAACACCGATGCACGGATAATCAACGATACATCAGAACACCGATGAATGGATAATCAACGATTCATCAGAACACCGATGCACGGATAATCAACGATACATCAGAACACCGATGCACGGATAATCAACGCGGGAAAACACCAGAGATCGTCTAGCGAAGCCAACTGCCCAGGAGACGTACATAACTGGACAAATCAACGAAAAAAAGTAGGATCAAAAATTTTTATTTTTACATCCAGTTTATTTTCATTTTTATGTTACTGCGAAGCGGCAAAGTAGTGGGACTTTTAACCCTAAGTGAATTGAATAAAGAAACTAAAATGTCGCGAAAAGAGATAGAAACAGGAGTGGGGGAAGGGGCAGATAGGCCTAGTTATCAAATAGAACCAGAAAGTGAGGAACAGCTAGCAATAAGCAAAGACCAAAGGTTAATGATGATCATGTTTGAAAAACTAGAACAGAATATGAAAGAATTAGGTCAGAAAATGGAACAAAATAAGGTAGAATTAAAGCAGGATATAGAACAAAGTTTAGGTCAGAAAATAGAAGGAGTTAGAGAGGACTTAGAAAATAATAAAAAAGAAATAGGTCAGAAATTAGAACAGAATAAGGAAGAGATAGGTCAGAAAGTGGAGGAAGTGAGAAAGAACTTAGAACAGAAAATAGAATTAGGAAGACAGGAGTGTAAGGAAAATATGAAAGTAATGGAAACTAATTTAAAATGAGTACATAAAAACTTAAATGAGACAAAGGAAGCCTTAAAAGCTAGGATAGAAATCATAGGAGATAGGATGGGAAAAATAGAATCAGAAATGAGAGAAAATAAGATTGTATTAGAAGGAGAAATTGCTAGATGTAGAGATGAAATAACAGAATGTAATACAAGTGTAGACTGTAAGATTACAAATGTAAAAGCAGAAATAACTGAGGAATTAAGGAAAGAGATTGAGGTAGTAAAGAAAGACATTATTAATGAAACTGTAGAACAAATTGTAATTCCTAAAATTAAGACAATGACTGATGTGGTACATTCGCAACAGGATGCTATAAATGATATGAAACAAAGTCACTTAGAAATAAAGAATGATTTAAAATCAATTTGTGAAGAAATGAAAAAAGGGAAAGAAAGTTTGGCTAATGTAAATGATGTTGTGAATGCACTACAAAGGCAAGATGATTTAGATGTAAGTAATGTACAAGATGAGAGTTATTTGAATAATGTAGAAAATGTTGACTCACCATACAGAGAAAGAGGTTCACAATTAAACAACACACAACACATGCTACACCAACAGCATACTACATGAAATCACACCTCCTACATTTGACGAGGAGAAGGGAGACGATCCAAAACTCTTTGTTAAAGAGATGGAAGAGTATTTTAAAGTGAAAAGGATACCAAATGAGCTTAGGATGATAGTCAAGAAAAGCTTAAAAAACAAGGCATTAGAATGGCTCAGGTTAACACTAGCTGGTCATGAGTCGTATAGCTCATTCAGAAATTTATTCCTATCAAGGTATTGGGGCCCAGCTAAGCAAAACCAAACTAGGGTAGAGCTAGCAACAGGTAGATATGATCCAACCAAAGGGTTATCGCTAGTCGATTATTTTATGAAAGTAGCCAACAAAGGAAAGCTATTAGACCCTAACTTGTCGGAAGCAGAGCTAATTACCAGCATAACAAGACATTTCCCAGACACGGTGAGAACAGGGTTAATTGTTGCGAGGCCAGTAGACTTTGCAGATATGATAGAATTGCTGACAGCCTTTGAAACACAAAATGGTCGGCCTAATGAGCATAGACATAGGAACGGTCACCCAAACTCACCCATCTTAAACCGGAGCACGGCTACAAACAACCAGAATGAGGGAGAAGATAGAAATACTAGGAGCACCCATGAAAGGGGGAGAGGGGCACACCATTTCCCACAACCACACAATCATGGCGAGAGGATGGAGAACACAAGACAGCGGTACCACGACACAATACCAAGGGGTGAATCGAGATACAGAACATATACATATGATCGTGGAAGACCAAGAGACCGTACCCATCAAGTGAATCACATACGATTCTGTAGGGAATACTTCAACAACCAAAGACCGTCATACAACAGAGGTTCACGCCAAAGGGGCAGAGACCAATGGTACACTGGCGACATAAAACAGCAGGAAGTAGATGAAAATGTGCCAAATAGGGCAGATGCTGCACAGAATACAGAAACAACCACCACCACCAACACTCAGGGAAATTACAACAACTAAGTTTGTCCCAACTGGCTGGATGACCAACAACACAAACCCTAAGCAACTTACAATTGACATCGACACCATGATGGCTACACAGAGAGAAAGATGGAACTACTGGTCATAACAAAACAGCTGGGTGACCACACGTATGAGCTACAGAATACAAATGGCAAGTTGGTAGGAAGATACCATAAAAATAAATTAAAACCATACAAAGAAAGGACCAAATAGTCTTTGCCAACAAATATGTAAGGCAGGAATAGTAGAGATGATGGAAAATAAAATTTTTTAATGGGTTACTTATAGAAAATTATGTTCAGATTAGAAAATACAACAAGAAAGAAAATCAACATAGTCATTGGCTATATTGAGCACAAAGAGCATTGTCAACAAAGACAGATGAGGACACTGATTGTCATTAAAGAAATGAATTATAGCGACGGAAAATAATGTGTTTTTGACATAAGGATGTCAGGGACAAAAATAAAAAGGAATCAATTGTGAGGACAAAGATAAAATATTTCGACACAAAGATGTCGAGGGTGAATTGAGAAGAAAAATAATACAATTGCAGAATAATTATAAGTATAGAAGTTTTCTCTTATAGAGATAAGAGACAAAGAGGTGGCAATTAGTGAAGTAAGGAAAACCATAATCAGAAAAGCAATGCCCATGAATTAAGATGGATATAGCCAATGCTAAGCTCGAAGAAATATTGAACCAAATAATAATGAATAAGAACCCAATTAAAAAAAAAATGGTACCATTAGTAACATCAGAGTTTAAGAACCGACTCAATGACCTGCCTATACATAATAAGCTTACAAGACAAAGAAGGCAAAGAACTGAATAAAATATTGCCATAAATATGATCATAATCATTAGCTCAAAATTTGTATCCTGTTTTTCTCTCCTCATAACAAGGAACATAAGTCAAAAGCCACATAATAAACCATGATACACTTAAATTATATTTGTGTCAATGTCAAATGTACAATAACTGAATGTGTTGTATAATAACTGAATATGTATTGTATAATAACAGAACATATGTTGTATGATAACTGGATATGTTGTACAATAACTGAATATGTATTGTATAATAACTGAACATATGTGGTACAATAACTGAATATGTATTGTATAATAACTGGATATGTTGTATAATAACTGAATGTGTTGTACAATAACTGAATATGTATTGTATAATAACTGAATATGTGATGTATAATAACTGAACATGTATTGTGTAGTAATTGAATATGTGAAATTTATAAAGACATGCTGTGTCATGCCAAAACAAAAGACAAAGACAAACAGCGAAGAAGACTGTAAAGAAAAGAAAAAATATTGTACAAAGTGATTGCATCAGAGGAGTAGGGAGAAGTATTGTATTGTGTTTCAAGATTGTAAATATAGGTGACAACTTGAAAAACAAAACAAGGGGCATGTGAGACAGAATATTGGGGGACCCCAAAGATAAGTCGTTCATGTAAATGTTTGTTGGGGGTGTAATTCGTTTTTTGATGTTGGTATGAGATGGTTGAGTGACGAAAACGTGTTGATAAGGTTCATTGTTGCGAACAACTGGGTTTGCACAAAGACGTCGTAAATCTTTCCATATTTGATTTTAATGTATGTGTATAAATATTAGAGTTGTTTGTGTTCCACAATAAAAGTAGGGGACGATGAATGGGATCGCTTCCCTAACGAGAAAGAACTATTTGCGCGGATGAATATGAAAAAGGCGGTTTCGCATCAAAACAACGCCAAAAAACAGTTCATTAGCGTCGATGTCATTGGTGTGGATGGACGTATTTTTATGTGTACGCGTCATGAAATAGTAAAAGTGAATTTACTAAGTGTTTAGAGACCTTTAATTAAATTTCGGCGATGCTAGGCAAGTTGATCCGCTAAAATAAGACTTTCTACTGTGATATGATTTAAAAATTGTGAACAAGAAGGTGCAAATAAAATGTTTGGCTAAAGTTAAACCCGAGTGTATGTTCATTCCATCCGTTACCAAGCCCTGAGATCAAAAAGATCTCATTAGCTAAAAGACACAGTGTCGATACTAATTGCAAAAACCGCACCAACGCTTTTTGGCTTTACCAGGCTATAAGCCACTTTTAAACAAAATGTAACACAGTGTAACCGAGACCACTAAAATCTGTTACGAATACCACAAAACAATGAAATGTGCAGCGGTAAACTATATGAGGCATATAAAATATAAATATACAATCCCTCCAGATACACCATTGTATGTAATTTGTCCTTGAGTCTCCTTCTTTCACTCTGCACTTATTAAACAATATATTTTGTGCGAGCGGCAGAACACACAGAAGCTGGGAATACACGCACATATTGCAACATGGGTGAGTACACACCTCTGGTCATGTGATAGTCACATGATGTAATTGTAACATGATTGGATGTGATAAGGCCAGCCCCCTTACCCACCATGTGAGCGAAATGGCCGTCAGGTGCCAGGTTAATTCTCCCAGGGTGTAGTCTATACGATTTGCACATGCGCAGAATTTGCAGCTCCTGCTTTTGACCAAGAACCGATTTCACTGGTTCCGAACTAGTTCCCAAAATGTTGGAACAAGTTGGAAATTCAAAACCAAGTCTGAAGGATTTTCTGTCATGTTGGAACACTGCTTAGCTACTGCACATGCTCAGATAACAGAACCGACTCTGGATCATGTTGGAACAAACCTCATATAGCCTACAACGCGTACCCCGGTTATTCAGAATCACAGATTAATAATGGTTCAATCAATGTTGCAACTGTACATAGTTCCAAACTAATTCTGAGAGCGTGTTTGATTGCACATGTGCATGAGAAAATGTTGGTATTAGTTCGGAAGGCATTTGTTTCAACTGCTTGTTGGAACAAACCTCTTGGGAACTGCTGATAAGCTATTTCCCCTATAACAGTATTTCTGTCTCTCGTTAACACTAAACAACCCCCTCAGCCTGTTTGTATGCGATGCATTTCCTGTAAAAATGGCAAGTAGTTCTCGCAAGGTTCTTGCAGCAGGCATAGATGATGAAAAGCTGTTAGAATATTTCAATCAGTGCGAGTTTAATGTCCGTGAACTTTTATCCGATAGCGACATCGATTTTTGTAATATCATCCTGGGTATGCCACCTCATGCTTAGCTTCATTATTATTAATAGTGTTTAATAGTGTAATTTGATATTGGAGAAAGATCAATAACAACCGTGTGGGAACAATACATTTGTATTTTAGCAGAATATTTTGCAATAATTATATTGTGTCAAGACTCTAAAATGATAAATCTTTACTTCAGTTTATTAGTTGGTATCTAGAAAAATGTACCTAAACCATACTTCTGCACCTCATTCTTTTACAGCATGTAATTTTACTATATTAAAGAAATCTAGAATAATAATGCATGCTGTTTCGTTTAAGAATGCCATTTTTTCATTTTATATACATCATACTACTTCATGTGCATTTTTAATAATGAACTTTTAAGCTGAAAGTGAGGAAACAAAAATTTCTTTAAATATTCTTTACCTTTAGTGCTATATTTAGAAGCTATTTAGGAGTAATCAAACTGTTGATATTACGGTTGGAGATTGTACTAAACGGGCCTTGGTTTAAGACAGTTTCACTACTCATCCACTGGGTATAGTTATTTATACACAGTTTTCCGCAGTAACAACCAGTGATGTGTGGCAGGCCTCTGGTTCTCTAAAGCTGACTTCAGAAAGCCGAGCAGATTCGCTCACAGCACTAAGAGGGTTAATACACCTGGCAACCCTGTAGTAATTTAAAAATGAAATAAATTATGGTACTTAACCCTTTCACTGCACTGGCTGTTGCATAGACGGCAGGGCATTTAAACCTCTCTCTGTCTTGGCCAAAACGTAGATGGCGAAAGCTACTCGCTAGAATCAAGCCTTATTAGACACTTAAGGGAATCTCCATACACACTTTGAGTTGAAAGAACATGTTCTGCCATCTTTTGGAATTATGAAGAAGCAGTTTCAAAGAGCTCTTTACATTACAGCTACATATGCAGCTTAAAATACAAAGGCTTGTGTATGCATTTTACTCCGCAGAGAGCGGCAGGCTGGCGTGGACTCACATAATTGTGGAGATCCATGGGTATACAAATGATAGATGGGCCTAGCAGGTAGGTGCATGTTTTTTGCAACAGTTAATTACTAGCCGAATTTGATGCTTTGCTGTCTGATATGTCAGATATTGATTACAGTAATCAGGAAAGTGAAAGTGGAAGTGAATCCGTTGATAGTGATGCCAGGGAAATAAGTGAGTGAGAAAAGTGACGAAAGTGATCCAGCGCCATAAGACGTGCCAGGCAGAATGGGAAAACAGTTGCCAGTCCTATGTTTCAATGGCTGAGGGGCAATTTTCACAAAGTCATTGTCTTTGATAACCATAATTCAGGTATTTCGGTGAATTTGGATGAAAATGCCAGAGTTTTTGATGTTTTTTAAATTATTTCTTTCCAAATTATGCAGCTCACTGCTAAAGAAACTAATAGGTGTTATTTTCTTTGTGAGAAACAGCAGTTCTACAAAATAATGGGATGGAGCAACTCAAAGAATGTTTCTACTATTTTGTCAAGTTTTTCTTATTCTGTAGGTATAAGACAAATATTCACATTTAAAACAAATTTAGTACAGTGAACTTTGGATAATCCTGATTGTAAATACTCTGATTCTCACTATATTTCTATCGTTAGTAGTATCAGTAGTAGAAATCAGCGAATGGCAAATATTCAGATTCTAAAATGAGCTTTGGATAACCCTATTATAATTACTTTAATTTTCACTGTAAAACTTCTATAGCAGTGCTTAAAGTTATTAGTGATTGATAATCTTATATATTTAAACGAGCAATTCTTGTATATATTCCGCGCAACTTGGAAACGGTTCCAACGATTTCGATCAAATTTTGTATTCAGACAAGGTTTTGCTTATTAAGTTTATCTATATAGGTGTCATTCCTGAAAAAACCAATTTTACACGTAACAGTCACAAATATTCTAAACCTTATTTTGGCCATAATTTCTCTGTTAATGGGCCAATTTCAACAAACAAGCCAGGATATTAAAGGTCTCGTCATGGAAATGGCTCCAACAATTAGGAGGAAAATTTATATTTAGTTAAAATTTTGGTTTTCAAGTTTATCTAAATAAGTATCTTCTCCCCCTCCCAAAAAAAAAAAAAGAGAGAGAGAGAGAGAGCGAAAAGAATAGAAAAGCCGGTTGCCCAGGTACTGCTACTTATTACAGTAATTACCTATGTCTAAATTAATCGCCCCTGTGGACAACCCTAACTTCTGTGCACTGTGCATGAAAAACTGGATTATCTACATCAGTCTACAGTCTCCTAAGTGAGTGTTTCATGATATTTATATTCTTTTTGCATGTTATTGTATGAATAGAAAGCATTTTAAAGTTTAAAAATGTCTCAGCAAGGAGGTGTAATCAAGTGGAAAATATCTCAGCAGTATAAGGGTTAAAAAATGTGAACCACAAGATGAGTGCGCTGTGGTAGAAAGAAAGCTAAAGGTACTGTTGTCATTATTTTCACCTGCCAATTACCTCTCAATGTTGCATTGTTACATGACCACTTGTCTTAGCTTTCCTTGTCACATGCATTTGCATTTCAAGGTTTCACTCACATAAACTCAGTAAAAGCTGAAGAAAGCAGGACTAAGATAAGGAGTGCTGGGTCTATTTCTTGCAATAATCACCACCACAATGCCATAATCCTTAAACCAAAAACATTCTCTATACTAAAAAAAAATTCAAATCCCAAACGCTCTTATATCAAAGTTAGTGGGCATCACTCAACAGGAACCACCATTTGATATTAAATTTGCTTACAGTTATAAAACTATAAAACGGCCAAGTTCACACTGCAACTATGGATATAAGATTTTTTTTTTCTTTTTATGTATGACTCATACCTATTGTATCATTTATGAGTCAGAAAGTAACATTTTGAACTTCAAGGTTTCAGTCCTTGAAGTCTTTTGGTTCTTTGCTTTCTGCAAGCAAGAAATAATGAAATGATGTAATGCTGGGCAAAGGCTTATGGGTTTTGTTTTAGTTTTGAAATGCATTTTAATTAATGCTGGAATGAATCAATGTTATTTAAATGCTTTTCTCTTTACTTACATCTGTTTACTCGAAACCAGTTTCTGGTAACAAACAGACTTTAATGAAGAGAAAAGTATTTAAAGAGGTTTCCTACTCATCCCAACATTAATTATGCCTCCCCGCTGGATGATGCAGTGGAAGTTTGGTGCTGGCAGTTGGAATATAAACCAACAAGCCATGCATTCGCCCAGCATAATGAACACAATACACACTATCATCACATAACTATAACTTTCTGGATGTTTTGACATCTTATACATTGTGGAACAAATCCAAGAGAGTACTCTTGCAAATTAAGTTGGTTAGTGCGCGAGTCTGATGTGAATGAGTTATTGAGTGCATTTCTGGTGGGATGAGAAGTGCCGTTCTCCAAGTGAGTTTGTGATGTGCAGTGGGTGCTATTATTGCAAGGGATTAGAGATGTCCTGTGTTTGACTCCCCAGTGAATGAAATGCCTGGAAGAAGGGGTTATGTTGAGCATACTCTGAACCATCACTACAGTAAAACCTCGTTTATCCAGATCAGATTTGTTGATTTTTATTTCAAATTTAATGTTAACATTATATAATAAATATAATTGTGATAGCAAGAATGTAACTGTATGTATGCCAAATATTTTAGTTTGACCTGCATAAATTGTACAGTAAATTATGAAGTTAGTTATTTTTTCAGATCACCTGTTTTCTGATAATATTCAAACAGGATTATGATCTAAAACAATGCAAACATTAAACTTCTTTTCAATTTGCTTTTGACAAGCTATTTATTACCTCATATAATCATGCACAAATCATGCAAATATTTTAAGCGGCTTAGATCATAAAATTGACCTATAATTAACAATGAATTTAATAAAACACTACTGCAGTTGAAGAAATAACTGTAAGCAAATTTTAACATGTTGTTTTATAAGTCATATTTAGTTCAGAAAGAGACATGTTAGATGCAATGTGGTGCAAACTGCAAAGTACCGAGATTACATGCACCAGGTTGCTTTTTTACCTTTCACCAATGCACCAATCACCATTCACCAAATCCATTAGAATACAAAAACAAAATGTTGACTGATATTTACCTGTCAGCAGATAACCTTCAAGAGAGAATTTATAACTGAAGAAATGGTTGAATAAGGTGAAGTAAACAAAATAATTAAAAAAAAAAAAAAAAAAACCGGAATACTGGAAAGGTGGTTAATTCAAGTAAAGTGGTAGACCACCCAGATGGCCAGGATAACCAAAATGATGGGTACAACATAGTAATCACGAACCTGGAAAAAGTGGAAGAGAAATAATATAAGAAAAGAGAGATTGTTTTTACATATTTGATATTGACAAAATTATAAATTGCATAGGAAAATGGTGCACATTAGTAACAAATGGGGAAATTTATTTCAATAATTCAGGTAGATTTCTTAGTTTTGGTGATCTAAAGTTTTAAACATCAGATGGTTTGCTTGCAAAGACTGCTAGATGTTTTGCAAATTGCTTTGGTAATGTATAGTCCGCAGAATTTGCTACACTATAGTAGAACAATATTTACTGTTATTATTTATTTATGCCAACAAACTTACTGTTGGTGTTTTTAAACACACAAGCCGTGTGTGGGCAAAGTTTAAGAGGTAGAACTGGAACTTAAAAATTCAATGCCACAACTGGGATTTGAACCACAGACCTTCCGCTTGCCGGGCGGATGCTCTAACCACTGAGCTATTGTGACAAACTGCCAGAATGGCATTAAATTCTCAAGCCAGTTCGTATTTCTCCTGTTATGTTTAATTTTGAAAATGGTCTACATTAGCAATAGACAAAATTAAATTGGACAGGATGCTATGAAAAGTCTGACATCAGCTTTGGTGAACTGTTATTCTAAATTATGGATTTGTTTGCAAAGATCTCCAGATACTTTGCAAGCTTCTTTGAACATTTATATGGTCTTCTAAATCCATTATCATTATGCATTTGAAGCAATTATTCTCATACCACTTTACAGCTGTATAAAAAGGAATGAACACTTTTTGAAAGCCAATTTCAGCACTTAAGATTGAAAATAGCAAAAATCATTGTCACACCTTGTCTATGAATTGATCTAGTAACTTTGCATCAAATATAAGTCTCCATTATTTTTGTCTTCCAATACCAGTAGCTCTTACTCTTTAGGATATTGACGTGTTAAGAACTTGAGAACTTGAGTACAGATTCAAGTACAGAATCAACTCTAAATAAATTAAGGTCGGTTTGACCAACTGATGTTAAAAATATGTTGAAATTGTTAAAATGTTGATGTTAAAATTCTTTTTTACTAACATTATGCTGAAAGTTTAACATACTTGAGAAGTAAAATCAGGAATGAAAAATCCAATGCCACAGCTGGGATGTGAACTACAGATCATCTACTTCACACACAGCTGCTCTAGGCACCGAACCACCAAGGCAACTTGCCAGTATGACATTAAATTCACATTACGGTTCTATTTTTCCCGGTAGATCATTAGGGAATCTCACATCTGAGGTAAGTGCCCCAAGGGTGACTTGCAATCCAGGTACTTTATGTCTCAGGTTTAAATTAAATAACCTTGGATGGTAACTATTATTTTATGTCAATAATAACATTTAATGTACTGTTAAAACTCGTGCATTCTCTTGCATTTCATCAAGATTTTACAGCAAATTGGTGGCTAACATTTTGTTAACGTCAAAGACAATTGTGAACAGGTTTTAAGAATGTAGTGACCAAACTACACAGATTCTGAACACACTTTAATGAGCATTCATCTATGCACTACAGTGTTCTCTGTGGTTTAAAGACAGTTGCCATGTCATTTTTCTGATTGTTTACGGTTAGAAAGTGGAACAGCAATGTCCACTGATAAATCTATATACAGAGGATCTAATGTCTCACCATTTGAAAATGTGTTAATTTTAGAACAGGTATAGAGAAATTATCAAGTGTAAAATAGCTGATGGACTTACGTTGAAGGATAAGAATGCTGCCTGAGAGAAAATCCATAAATGATTTAACTGCAATGTATGTGTTTCTTGCACATTGAATAAGCAACTGTCACAACTGTTAACATAAAATGCAGCAGCAAAAATGCCAGGTGCAAGCAACGCTTAGAATGGTTTAAAACTGGTCGTGGAAACTACATTGAAGTCAACAAAAATGCTGTTTGCTTCTTGGAAGCAACTGCTTACTCACAGTATTTTAGCAGTACTTCAAAAATTGCTCCTTTTGCAGGTATTCAAATTTAGTATGAGGGCACAGCTCTTCTTCCATTACAAATGGTGTTAAAAATGTAAATTGTAGCAAACTCACATCAACAGCTTTGTTTACGACAGCCATTTTCCAAGTTTTTAACATTTCTTAAATGCCTTAACACAAGGATATGGTGAGGTTATCATAAGAGTTTAACACAATGTTAAATCTAATGTTGTTCAATGAAACAGAAGTTGCATTAACATTGTGTGGCTGGTGAAAATGGTCTTGAGAACGATAGTTTTGTATTTCAAAATTTCAATTTTGTGCTTTAAGAACATGGAGAGTAAATGGCTTTATTCAAGTACTAGGGCACATGGGTTCCTAATAACAATAACAGTAGTAATAACAGTAGTAGTACTACTAGTACTACTAATACAAATAATAATAATAATAATAATAATAATAATAATAATAATAATAATAATAATAATAATAATAATAATAATAATAATAAATAGTAGTAGTAGTAATAGTGGTAGTAATAATAGTAATAATAATGGTAATAATAATAATAATAATAATAATAATAATAATAATAATAATAATAATAATAATAATAATAATAATAATAATAATAATAATAATAATAATAATAATAATAATAATAATAATAATAATAATAATAATTAGTGCAGTCAAGGTCACAGAGGGGTGGTGGGGGTCATCACACCAAATCCCCAGACCATAAGGCAACTACTTGACCTTTCAGAATAGCTACTCAACTAGCATCATGAGGCTGAGTGCACCCCAGACCAGACCTTCCAGCTGGAAAAATCACCACGCCAGTATCAGGGATTGAGTCCAGGTCCTGCACCGTCAGAGGCAGGCATGCTGCCACTGTGCTAGGGGGCAATCACATGTGATGTACAATATGTATACTCGATTCCGAACAAGGAGATCAAAATAATTTTTCTACTTCTTGAAAAGTACATATATTTTTAATAACACCTTAATGAATTAATTTGATTCATTACACCAAAAAGTTAAGCCACTGTGCATCAGATTAAGCCCTATGTTGATAAGCTTTGCCTGAATATTTCTGCTTCCACTACTGTGGGAAATGGCTGTTTTAGAGCCTATGTATTTGACAGCTTATATAAGTATCCAAGCTTTGGCAACTTGTATAAAGTGCATTCCATTTTTTTCTCCTAACTTGTGATTAACAGGTAATTAAAAATGTTAGTGTTGGGGAACCCCAAAACATTAGTCATACAACTCAACAACAAGACCAGAGAGCTATTGATACCCTTGTGTTATACTTGAATGCAACCACGTATAAACAAGTTGGAAGCTAGGAAAGGTAAGTTTTAAATTATATTTCTTCTGCAGACTACAGAGATCTGCTACATTAATGTGAACCATTTAAGTTAGCACTTAATATACCTTCTCAATATCAAATACATATAAAGCAACATTAAACAAAAGAATTAACAAAAATTAATAACCCAAGAGTAACAAACATGAATTATTAATGAATAAATATTAGATTAAGGCAAGTTTCAGATTACATACTGCAACCAGTGTTTGATAACATCTGAAATTATAATTTAAACAACCTCACAAAAAAACTAATAAATCAACAATTTTTGCACAACATTCTGTGTTTGTTTAGAGTCCACAGCTGAATAAAATTTGAGTTTTTATACAAGGACGTTTGTTAATTACACTTGTATAAATGAGAAAGAGCACCAGTTGCTGCTGAAGGCACTTTATTGTGTAGCATTAGCGTTACACTTAGATCACTTTTGTACACAATAAAGAACTGTCAGATGTCGCTCTCACTGAACCGCACTTGGCACAATTCATAGGCACTGTCCACTGAATGCTTCGTAAATGTTTAACTCACTCCCACTGTCCACTACAAGGACAACTAGTACAACTTTGTCTCTGGGCACGAGCGAGTCCCTTACAAGTCCTCATACAATAAGAGAGTTCTGGAAGTGGAATGCTCTGGACTGAATAAGAACAAACAGTCTAGACAGAGGGACAGCAGACAATAGCTAATGTTTCCATATGGCATATTGTCCTGCTGGAGGATGAGTCATTAAGGCAGGTAAGCACCTCTGTCCCATTCCTGCTGTTGGCAGAGCCTAGGCCGCTGCCTGCCAGCTCTCACTAGCAGTGCCCGGCTGACGACCGGCGTGACTACATATATATACACACAGTATTTTACAGCATATAATTGTCACACCTTGATTTACAGACAAACAATCAGGACTTAAACATTTTACCACATAATCATTGCATTAATATTCCAGGTGTTCACTATTAAAAAATGATGTGCCACCACTGCAACCTGTTAGGTTCACGGGAGAATATAGTTTGTACAGTTTGCCTTTGGCATGCCAATTACCAGGACAAAATACAATTTCATGCTAATGCTCTTTAACTGCTATGGTTACCAGCATCTCATTCTATATTGGACATGAACAGTCACTTAACTTTTCTCATAGGCCTCTATCAGTATTTGTTGTTTAACGACGCTGTTAATTGCCATGATCTCATCAGGATCGTTGGTGTGCTGGAATTTTAACCAGCAGGAGTTCTTTTACATGCCAGTAAATCTACTGACATGGAGCGGTCACTGGATGTGAACCCACAACCAAGGGATCAGTAGGCCAGTGTCTAACCAACTGAGCCACCCAGACCGACACGCAGACATATCAGGCTTCAGATATGTTTACGTGCTGTAAATCTATGACACAAGACAACCGGCTTTACTTCCCTTCCGAAGGAAGTCATGCTAAGGATTTTTACACCTGGGTCTCAACTCATGACCTCGAGAACTGGAGGCTAGCACATTACCCAGAGACCTCAGATGACGAAGAGGTCACAGCACGAAAGACAAGCTAAAAATGATGCAAATTCATGTAAAACTCAATTTTGTCCAGGAGTGGACTAATACAATACTCCTCATTTGGTGTTTACTTCTACTCTGTTGCCATGTACAGATAGTTTACGTATGTGATAATTATGGGTGATGGTTTTTGCAAATACTATATAGTGCAAAATACTCATAAAGGCTATGTTCTTGTTATTTTCATTTTTCATGACCCGTTAACTACCTTTCATATTCTGAAAATGAACTAAAAAGCAAAATTGACTCAAAATGCGAAAACTACACTAAAGCATGAAAGAAAATTTTTTTATTTGAACATGTCAGTTTCGCATTTCTTTCTTCCTTTTCTTCTGTGAAATTCAACTGAGGAATTTGCACATAAAGCAGAATCCTGAAATAACATGGTTGTTGGGGGACATATTTTAGCCCCATGTTATAACAATTCCGCGATATATCGAAATGTGAGCTTAGAAGTGACAAAGATTGATCCCTTAGAGGTGGTGGGAAACATTCGTGCAATAATAAATTAAGGGTACATTGTAAAGTATGTAATATACAGTAAAGTACACATCTTTTAAATGCAATTACACACCAATTATGCAAGGGGTGTATTCCAGTCTTGCAACTGAACTTAATTTATAGAGTACAAACTATCTAGTTTACACTAACCTAATTTTGTATTGTCTTAAAGAAATCAGCAAGTTTTGTTTGCCGGTAAAATTCAAATTTTGTTTTCTCTGCATATTGTTTGATTGTAGCAAGATGGAAATGAATACGGTTTGATTCATTTTGTTCCTCCATACACGGAATCATCTTGTTTATGGAACTTATAACATGCAGAATATCTTCTGTGTGCATGTCTCGTTACTTTGAGAAATTCTTAGCAATGCAATGGCCAAGGTCAACGCTAGGAATGCAGCGGCCAAGGTCCATGCTAGGGGTAGCGAAACGTATATTTCAGTACCGCTCTTGGAAGAAAATTTTAAACTCAACTTTCAAAAATGTTGTTGTTAGCTAATGCTGGATTTCTGACAATAAAGTCATTAATCCTCTTACTCTCCAATATTTTTCATTGATATTGAAGAGAGCAATAGCAGTAATAGTAACCGCTAGTTAGAGGGCATAATTATCATAAAAAGTATGATTTATTTTTGGGGGCATACTGTCCATCACGTTAAATCCAAATCTGCAGTATTTCGAACCACACTATTTTGGGCTTCTACTGTATTTAGAAAGTTTGTAAGGCACATGGCCACCATTCTGGAATGTGGAAAGGTAATGTCAAAAAGCAGGTTTTTCAATGATTTAATAATATCAATATATATGTATATATATTAGTTATTCCATTATGACATTTAAAACAAATGAAATCAAGTCCATTCAAAACCTGGATTTTTTTTGTTACAAATTGCTTTTTCACAGAATGTTGGGCCATGTTTTGTACACCCCTGAACAGAAAAAATGAGTCCTGTCTGGAATGCCAGGCTAGATCTATGTAGGCACATGCAAAGTGGAAGGGAAGTCATTACATTCCTTCTAATATGTGCTTCATAGAAGCATTACAAACAAACAAGTCGAATGGTATTTTGTTCTTTGATCAGCCGATTGCAAAAAAATAAATGGTTTTTGATCCAACTTGGATGCGTAATTCCACAGGAATGTATGAAGATAACAGTTTGTTACTTGTAAGATGCGTAGAGTAACTTATTTCTGACATAGCTTCGGTAGTAATTATGCGACATCACACAGGGTTTCAAAATAATTAATCACTTAAAAAACGTGAAGGAATACTCCAAGCAGCTTTTTCTCACATGCAGTAGGTCGACAACATTGCATTGAGATTGGTCAGGGAATTGAGCTGGCTTGTGGATATAAACAGGTCTAGCACTTTCGCTTTCATGTTTTGGGAGCTAACGCTTATGATTGGCCTACATTAGCAAAGTAAACATGGAATGACAAGGCAGGGTACTTGTATGTGTTCTCCAGAAGCACCGTTACTGTGTTTGTTTATGTACTGAGCTAGGGAAAGTGACACCCCCCAATCTGCAGTGTTGTCAGCTTGTTTTCAAGAAAACTAAAATATCTCCGTAGGAAATTGTCAGAGACAAAAAACGTAAGATACCAAATGTGTTCCAAATATTGAGATCTATCATGGGTTTAAATTAATGTAATGACTTCCCTTCCACCCGGATGTGTTCCAGACATGACTCAGTTTTTCTGTCCACGGAGGTACATACAAGCAAATGAGCTGTTTGGGGAAGGCAAAATTGAAGTAAAAATCTCTGCTACTTGGCAAGTCACAAATTAAAAAAATCATCAGGGACAGCTTATTCATTTGGCATAAAAATATTTATTCAAGGATATCCGACAAATGAGTGTGTGCTTTCTCACAAGTACCTGTGAAATTAAAGCTTGTTTCTAGTGAGTGAGTGAATGAATTAGGCTTAAGAGCCTGTCGACAACTAGGTCATTTGGGCCCCAAGTCAAATCTTGAAGTCTAAAACACTCACAAATGTATGGGCTTAAAAGGCTAAAACTCAAACACAAAATGAAAAAGGTAAAACAGTAAATCATGAAAAGTTAATGTTAAAACAGTAAAATGTTACTACGCTAAAAACAAATGGTAAAACAAATAGGGCGAGTAGACATAGTCTAAAACAGCAAAACTAAAAGCCCAAATATAAAATACAACTTAAATTTGCTTTGCAAACCCAGTTTCAGAGACAAACCACAGCACCTTATTCATAGATACGGTGTCATAGTTGAGAATCGAGCGCAGTGACTGGCGCTCACGAGTGTAGCATGGACAATCAAGATGAACACGCGACACAGAGAGTTGCGTGCCACATGTCGTACAGACAGGCACTGGCTCACTACACAAAACGTGTGAGAATAACTTCTGCCTGCCTGAAATCCCTGCAGGCCGTCTTCCAGGTCAGACTTAGCAGCTGCATCTGCCTCCTTGTTGCCGGGAATACCCACAAGGCCTGGGGTCCATGTAAAAACAAACTGGTAACTGTGAGATAAGTGTCTGTATTTTAACTATGAATGCTGAAGTGCTGAGAAACCCCGGCTGCGCTGTAGTCGAGTGCTTGAACCATTCGCTTCTCACCATAGCAGCCCGGGTTCGATTCTAGGCAACTGCATGTGGGATTCATGGTGGACGAAGTGGCGCTGGGGCAGGTTTCCTCCGGGTTCTCCAGTTTCCCCCGCCATCTCATTCCACCAGTGCTCCATCTTCATTCCATGTATAATCAGTGTCACCACCTGCGGTGCTGTATGTAGTTAAAGCGGGCATTAAACACTACCAACACACACCGCTGAGAAACTGCTGCAGGGACTGAACAGCGCTTAGAGAGTCGGAGCAAATGATAAAATTTCCAGAACCTGAGCTGGAGATAAAACATGACGAACAGCTTGGCAGTAAAAACAGAACTGGCATCCAGAGTTTATTTCTAGGTCAGTACATAACATTGAGTTAGGAAGTGAAATAATTGTCTAGTACATCAGGAATCAAAATATTATAATTCCTTTTCTGTTTCATTTACTCTGATTCACAACATAATTGGGGCATACATTTCATAAATTAGTGCCTTGAAATGTAGTGCAAAAAATTGTTCATCTAAGCTTAAAATTTTCTTTCTAATCACATAACTTAACCTGCCAAATGGCAAAGGGAACAATATCTGTAAACAGAATTTGTTATCAAACACTCTATATATGTAAGTGAGCACCTGCTGAGTAAAATGGGAGAATGGAACCCACACTCTCAAGCATGCTTCTTAAACATGATCAAATATAATTTGTCATATTTACTTAGTGAAGTGCAGCGTCCATTCACATTTTATCTCAGCATGTGTTCCCAATAATAGTAATGTATATATCTAGAAGTGCAATGATCCAGTATTTTAGACATTATAACCTGCTTTCACGCACATAGGGTTCTTATTTATAATAAGTAAAATGTTTCAGTGGTTAGTAACACTGAAGAATGAAGAAGTAGCAGTAGTCCACAAAACATCACAATCTGAGTCTACGTTGCACAGTGTATTAAAGTGTTCATGCCTCTGTATTGAGAATCTATCCCTATAAAGCAACATGCAGTCTATCTGTATCAGCTGCTAACTAAAGTTAACTAGAAATTATAGAGCAAGATGATGCAAACTGCTTCTGTGGTTAGCATGCTAGCCCTCAAATCCACAGGTCCTGGCTTTGATTCTTGCTTCAAGGATGATCATTTTTCTTTAGCCAATATTATTCCCTATGCTCCCTCGAGACTGGAAGTGTGAAAGAGAATGTGAGTTTAAAGACAACACAAACAAGAGTTAACAAGTCAACACCATTGCCACGAGCAGTAATTGTTCCAAAGACAAAGGTACCAATCTGACCTACATGTTAAAGGTTGCATATAAATGGAGCACAAATTTGGCCCAGCATAAAAATCAAAGTAAAAATTGATTGCTAGGTTTTAAAAGTTTTCTTTAGTGGTGAGAAACAAGTTATACTATTGTACTAATATAAATAGCCAATCAGATTCGAAAGTGTAAAGGAAAAGCATGACAAGAACAAATGTTAGCTTGCCTAGAAAAGAGACGTGAGATAGAAGAACTTTGTAGACAGATGAGGCAGAAATGACGAGCTTGTATCTTCAAGTGATAAGAGCAAGCAAGTTGCTGAGCCAGTCATTGTGCAGTAGGTCAATAAAGCAGGCTTGTGGTCAGGTACAGCTCTTGTAACAACTCGTCAGCAACACAGCAAGCAGTGTACATCAATCTTGTAGCTCGTCGTATGAAATGATAAGAAAAACTAATAAGTGACTAAAGGAGGCTTCATGTCTTGTGTGTTGTCGTTGACTGTTTGCCCACGAATCAACAAACACTAGCCTAACTCCAGATTTGAACCCATGTCGTCATACTCTGTCATACCAAGTGAGGCTACTATAGCTGTCTAACTCGTCCCTTGACTCAACTGTGAACCCATGTCGTCATACCCTGTCATACCAAGTGAGACTACTATAGCTGTCTCCCTCGTCCCTTGATTCAACTGTGAACCCATGTCGTCATACTCTGTCACATCAAGTGAGGCTACTATAGCTGTCTCCCTCGTACCTTGATTCAACTGTGAACCCATGTTGTCATACTCTGTCACATCAAGGGAGGCTACTATAGCTGTCTCCCTCGTCCCTTGATTCAACTGTGAACCCATGTCGTCATACTCCGTCACATCAAGTGACGCTACTATAGCTGTCTCCCTCGTCCCTTGATTCAACTGTGAACCCATGTCGTCATACTCTGTCACACCAAGTGAGGCTACTATAGCTGTCTCCCTCGTTCCTTGATTCAACTGTGAACCCATGTCGTCATACTCAGTCACATAGTGAGGCTACTATAGCTGTCTCCCTCGTCCCTTGATTCAACTGTGAACCCATGTCGTCATACTCCGTCACATCAAGTGACGCTACTATAGCTGTCTCCCTCGTCCCTTGATTCAACTGTGAACCCATGTCGTCATACTCTGTCACACCAAGTGAGGCTACTATAGCTGTCTCCCTCGTTCCTTGATTCAACTGTGAACCCATGTCGTCATACTCAGTCACATAGTGAGGCTACTATAGCTGTCTCCCTCGTCCCTTGATTCAACTGTGAACCCATGTCGTCATACTCTGTCACACCAAGTGAGGCTACTATAGCTGCCTCCCTCATACCTTGATTCAACTGTGAACCCATGTCATCATACTCTGTCACACCAAGTGAGGCTACTATAGCTGTCTCCCTCGTCCCTTGATTCAACTGTGAACCCATGTCGTCATACTCCGTCACACCAAGTGAGGCTACTATGGCTGTCTCCCTCGTCCCTTGATTCAACTGTGAATCCATGTCGTCATAATCTGTCACACCAAGTGAGGCTACTATAGCCGTCTCCCTTGTACCTTGATTCAACTGTGAACCCATGTCGTCATACTCTGTCACACCAAGTGAGGCTACTATAGCTGTATCCCTTGTACCTTGATTCAACTGTGAACCCATGTTGTCATACTCAGTCACATCAAGTGAGGCTACTAGAGCTGTCTCCCTCGTCCCTTGATTCAACTGTGAACCCATGTTGTCATACTCTGTCACACCAAGTGAGGCTACTATAGCTGTCTCCCTCGTCCCTTGATTCAAATGTGAACCCATGTTGTCATACTCTGTCATACCAAGTGAGGCTACTATAGCTGTCTCCCTCATCCCTTGATTCAACTGTGAACCCATGTTGTCATACTCTGTCATACAAAGTGAGGCTACTATAGCTGTCTCCCTCGTCCCTTGATTCAACTGTGAACCCATGTTGTCATACTCTGTCATACCAAGTGAGGCTACTATAGCTGTCTCCCTCGTCCCTTGATTCAACTGTGAACCCATGTCGTCATACTCTGTCACACCAAGTGAGGCTACTATAGCTGTCTTCCTCATCCCTTGATTCAACTGTGAACCCATGTTGTCATACTCTGTCATACCAAGTGAGGCTACTATAGCTGTCTCCCTCGTCCCTTGATTCAACTGTGAACCCATGTTGTCATACTCTGTCATACCAAGTGAGGCTACTATAGCTGTCTCCCTCCTGCCTTGATTCAACTGTGAACGCATGTTGTCATACTCTGTCACACCAAGTGAGGCTACTATAGCTGTCTCCCTCGTCCCTTGATTCAACTGTGAACCCATGTCGTCATACTCTGTCACACCAAGTGAGGCTACTATAGCTGTCTCCCTCGTCCGTTGATTCAACTGTGAACCCATGTTGTCATACTCTGTCATACCAAGTGAGGCTACTATAGCTGTCTCCCTCGTATCTTGATTCAACTGTGAACCCATGTTGTCATACTCTGTCATACCAAGTGAGGCTACTATAGCTGTCTCCCTCGTACCTTGATTCAACTGTGAACGCATGTTGCCATACTCTGTCACATCAAGTGAGGCTCCTATAGCTGTCTTCCTCGTCCCTTGATTCAACTGTGAACCCATGTCGTCATACTGTCACATCCAGTGAGGCTACTATAGCTGTCTCCATCGTCCCTTGATTTAACTATGAACCCGTGTCGTCATAATCTGCCATACCAAGTGAGGCTACTATAGCTGTCTCCCTCGTCCCTTGATTCAACTGTGAACCCATGTTGTCATACTCTGTCATACCAAGTGAGGCTACTGTAGCTGTCTCCCTCGTCCCTTGATTCAAATGTGAACCCATGTCGTCATACTCTGTCATACCAAGTGAGGCTACTATAGCTGTCTCCCTCGTCCCTTGATTCAACTGTGAACCCATGTTGTCATACTCTGTCATAACAAGTGAGGCTACTATAGCTGTCTCGCTCGTCCCTTGATTCAACTGTGAACCCATTTTGTCATACTCTGTCATACCAAGTGAGGCTACTGTAGCTGTCTCCCTTGTCCCTTGATTCAACTGTGAACCCATGTCGTCATACTCTGTCATAACAAGTGAGGCTACTATAGCTGTCTCCCTCCTCCCTTGATTCAACTGTGCACCCATGTCGTCATAATCTGTCACATCAAGTGAGGCTACTATAGCTCTCGCTCGTCCCTTGATTCAATTGTGAACCCATGTCGTCATACTCTGTCATACCAAGTGAGGCTACTATAGCTGTCTCCCTCGTCCCTTGACTCAACTGTAAACCCATGTCGTCATACTCTGTCATAGCAAGTGACGCTATTATAGCTGTCTCCCTCGTCCCTTGACTCAACTGTGAACCCATGTCGTCATACTCTGTCATACCAAGTGAGGCTACTATAGCTGTCTCCCTCGTCCGTTGATTCAACTGTGAACCCATGTCGTCATAATCTGCCATACCAAGTGAGGCTACTATAGCTGTCTCCCTCCTCCCTTGATTCAACTGTGAACCCATGTCGTCATACTCTGTCATACCAAGTGAGGCTACTATAGCTGTCTCCCTCGTCCGTTGATTCAACTGTGAACCCATGTTGTCATACTCTGTCATACCAAGTGAGGCTACTATAGCTGTCTCCCTCGTCCCTTGATTCAACTGCGCACCCATGTCGTCATACTCTGTCATACCATGTGAGGCTATTATAGCTGTCTCCCTCGTCCCTTGATTCAACTGTGAACCCATGTCGTCATACTCTGTCATACCAAGTGAGGTTACTATAGCTGTCTCCCTCCTCCCATGATTCAACTGTGAACCCATGTTGTCATACTCTGTCATACCAAGTGAGGCTACCATAGCTGTCTCCCTCCTCCCTTGATTCAACTGTGCACCAATGTCGTCATACTCTGTCATAACAAGTGAGGCTACTGTAGCTGTCTCCCTTGTCCCTTGATTCAACTGTGAACCCATGTCGTCATACTCTGTCATACCAAGTGAGGCTACTGTAGCTGTCTCCCTTGTCCCTTGATTCAACTGTGAATCCATGTCGTCATACTCTGTCACATCAAGTGAGGCTACTATAGCTGTCTCGCTCGTCCCTTGATTCAATTGTGAACCCATGTCGTCATACTTTGTCATACCAAGTGAGGCTACTATAGCTGTCTCCCTCATCCCTTGATTCAACTGTGCACCTATGTCGTCATACTCTGTCATACCAAGTGAGGCTACTATAGCTGTCTCCCTGCTCCCTTGATTCAACTGTGCACCCATGTCGTCATACTCTGTCATACCAAGTGAGGCTACTATAGCTGTCTCCCTCCTCCCTTGATTCAACTGTGAACCCATGTCGTCATACTCTGTCACATCAAGTGAGGCTACTATAGCTGTCTCCCTCGTCCCTTGATTCAACTGTGAACCCATGTTGTCATACTCTGTCACATCAAGTCAGGCTACTATAGCTGTCTCCCTCGTCCCTTGATTCAACTGTGCACCCATGTCGTCATACTCTGTCATACCAAGTGAGGCTACTATAGCTGTCTCCCTCGTCCCTTGATTCAACTGTGAACCCATGTCGTCATACTCTGTCACATCAAGTGAGGCCATTATAGCTGTCTCCCTCGTCCAATGTTTCAACTGTGAACCCATGTCGTCATACTCTGTCACATCAAATGAGGCTACTATAGCTGTCTCCTCGTACCTTGATTCAACTGTGAACCCATGTCGTCATACTCTGTCACATCAAGTGAGGCTACTATAGCTGTCTCCCTCGTCCCTTGATTCAACTGTGCACCCATGTCGTCATACTCTGTCATACCAAGTGAGGCTACTATAGCTGTCTCCCTCGTCCCTTGAGTCAACTGTGAACCCATGTCGTCATACTCTTTCACATCAAGTGAGGCTACTATAGCTGTCTCCCTCGTCCAATGATTCAACTGTGAACCCATGTCGTCATACTCTGTCACATCAAATGAGGCTACTATAGCTGACTCCCTCGTACCTTGATTCAACTGTGAACCCATGTGGTCATACTCTGTCACACCAAGTGAGGCTACTATAGCTGTCTCCCTCGTCCCTTGATTCAACTGTGAACCCATGTCGTCATGCTCTGTCATACCAAGTGAGGCTACTATAGCTGTCTCCCTCGTCCCTTGATTCAACTGTGAACCCATGTCGTCATACTCTGTCATACCAAGTGAGGCTACTATAGCTGTCTCCCTCGGCCCTTGACTAAACTGTAAACCCATGTCGTCATACTCTGTCATACCAAGTGAGGCTATTATAGCTGTCTCCCTCGTCCCTTGACTCAACTGTGAAAACATGTCGTCATACTCTGTCATACCAAGTGAGGCTACTATAGCTGTCTCCATCGTCCCTTGATTCAACTGTGAACCCATGTTGTCATACTCTGTCCTACCAAGTGAGGCAACTATAGCTGTCTCCCTCATACCTTGATTCAACTGTCAACCCATATTGTCATACTCTGTCATACCAAGTGAGGCTACTATAGCTGTCTCCCTCGTCCCTTGATTCAACTGTGAACCCATGTTGTCATACTCTGTCATACCAAGTGAGGCTACTATAGCTGTCTCCCTCGCCCCTTGATTCAACTGTGTACCCATGTTGTGATACTCTGTCATACCAAGTGAGGCAACTATAGCTGTCTCCCTCGTCCCTTGATTCAACTGTGAACCCATGTTGTCATACTCTGTCATACCAAGTGAGGCTACTATAGCTGTCTCCCTCGCCCCTTTATTCAACTGTGAACCCATGTCGTCATACTCTGTCATACCAAGTGAGGCTACTATGGCTGTCTCCCTCGTACCTTGATTCAACTGTGAACCCATGTCGTCATACTCTGTCATACCAAGTGAGGCTACTATAGCTGTCTCCCTCCTCCCTTGATTCAACTGTGAACCCATGTTGTTATACTCTGTCATACCAAGTGAGGCTACTATAGCTGTCTCCCTCGTCCCTTGATTGAACTGTGAACCCATGTTGTCATACTCTGTCACACCAAGTGAGGCTACTATAGCTGTCTCCCTCGTACCTTGATTCAACTGTGAACCCATGTCGTCATACTCTGTCACACCAAGTGAGGCTACTATAGCTGTCTCCCTCGTACCTTGATTCAACTGTGAACCCATGTCGTCATACTCTGTCACATCAAGTGAGGCTACTATAGTTGTCTCCCTCGTACCTTGATTCAACTGTGAACCCATGTTGTCATACTCTGTCATACCAAGTGAGGCTACTATAGCTGTCTAACTCGTCCCTTGACTCAACTGTGAACCCATGTCGTCATACTCTGTCATACCAAGTGAGGCTACTATAGCTGTCTCCCTCGTCCCTTGATTATACTGTGAACCCATGTCGTCATACTCTGTCACATCAAGTGAGGCTACTATAGCTGTCTCCCTCGTACCTTGATATAACTGTGAACCCATGTTGTCATACTCTGTCACATCAAGTGAGGCTACTATGGCTGTCTCCCTCGTCCCTTGATTCAACTGTGAACCCATGTCGTCATTCTCCGTCACATCAAGTGAGGCTACTATAGCTGTCTCCCTCGTCCCTTGATTCAACTGTGAACCCATGTCGTCATACTCTGTCACACCAAGTGAGGCTACTATAGCTGTCTAACTCGTCCCTTGACTCAACTGTGAACCCATGTCGTCATACTCTGTCATACCAAGTGAGGCTACTATAGCTGTCTCCCTCGTCCCTTGATTATACTGTGAACCCATGTCGTCATACTCTGTCACATCAAGTGAGGCTACTATAGCTGTCTCCCTCGTCCCTTGATTCAACTGTGAACCCATGTTGTCATACTCTTTCACACCAAGTGAAGCTACTATAGCTGTCTCCCTCGTCCCTTGATTCAACTGTGAACCCATGTCGTCATACTCTGTCACATCAAGTGAGGCTACTATAGCTGTCTGCCTCCTCCCTTGATTCAACTGTGAACCCATGATGTCATACTCTGTCACATCAAGTGAGGCTACTATAGCTGTCTCCCTCGTCCTTTTATTCAACTGTGAACCCATGTGGTCATACTCTGTCATACCAAGTGAGGCTACTATAGCTGTCTCCCTCGTCCCTTGATTCAACTGTAAACCCATGTTGTCATACTCTGTCATACCAAGTGAGGCTACTATAGCTGTCTCCCTCCTCCCTTGATTCAACTGTGAACGCATGTTGTCATACTCTGTCACACCAAGTGAGGCTACTATAGCTGTCTCCCTCGTCCCTTGATTCAACTGTGAACCCATGTCGTCATACTCTGTCACAACAAGTGAGGCTACTATAGCTGTCTCCCTCGTCCCTTGATTCAACTGTGAACCCATGTTGTCATACTCCGTCACATCAAGTGAGGCTCCTATAGCTGTCTCCCTCGTCCCTTGATTCAACTGTGAACCCATGTCGTCATACTGGCACATCCAGTGAGGCTACTATAGCTGTCTCCATCGTCCCTTGATTTAACTGTGAACCCGTGTCGTCATAACTGCCATACCAAGTGAGGCTACTATAGCTGTCGCCCTCCTCCCTTGATTCAACTGTGAACCCATGTCGTCATACTCTGTCATACCAAGTGAGGCTACTATAGCTGTCTCCCTCGTCCCTTGATTCAACTGTGAACCCGTGTCGTCATACTCTGTCACACCAAGTGAGGCTACTATAGCTGTCTCCCTTGTCCCTTGATTCAACTGTGAACCCATGTTGTCATACTCTGTCATACCAAGTGAGGCTACTATGGCTGTCTCCCTCGTCCCTTGATTCAACTGTGAACCCATGTCGTCATACTCTGTCACACCAAGTGAGGCTACTATGGCTGTCTCCCTCCTCCCTTGATTCAACTGTGAACCCATGTTGTCATACTCTGTCATACCAAGTGAGGCTACTATAGCTGTCTCCTTCGTCCCTTGATTCAACTGTGAACCCATGTTGTCATACTCTGTCATACCAAGTGAGGCTACTATAGCTGTCTCCCTCATCCCTTGATTCAACTGTGAACCCATGTTGTCATACTCTGTCATACCAAGTGAGGCTACTATAGCTGTCTCCCTCCTCCCTTGATTCAACTGTGAACGCATGTTGTCATACTCTGTCACACCAAGTGAGGCTACTATGGCTGTCTCCCTCCTCCCTTGATTCAACTGTGAACCCATGTCGTCATACTCTGTCATACCAAGTGAGGCTACTATAGCTGTCTCCCTCGTCCCTTGATTCAACTGTGAACCCATGTTGTCATACTCTGTCATACCAAGTGAGGCTACTATAGCTGTCTCCCTCGTCCCTTGATTCAACTGTGAACCCATGTTGTCATACTCTGTCATACCAAGTGAGGCTACTATAGCTGTCTCCCTCCTCCCTTGATTCAACTGTGAACCCATGTTGTCATACTCTGTCACACCAAGTGAGGCTACTATAGCTGTCTCCCTCGTCCCTTGATTCAACTGTGAACCCATGTCGTCATACTCTGTCACACCAAGTGAGGCTACTATAGCTGTCTCCCTCGTCCCTTGATTCAACTGTGAACCCATGTTGTCATACTCTGTCATACAAAGTGAGGCTACTATAGCTGTCTCCCTCGTCCCTTGATTCAACTGTGAACCCATGTTGTCATACTCTGTCATACCAAGTGAGGCTACTATAGCTGTCTCCCTCGTCCCTTGAGTCAACTGTGAACCCATGTCGTCATACTCTGTCATACCAAGTGAGGCTACTATAGCTGTCTCCCTCGTCCCTTGATTCAACTGTGAACCCATGTTGTCATACTCTGTCACACCAAGTGAGGCTACTATAGCTGTCTCCCTCGTCCCTTGATTCAACTGTGAACCCATGTTGTCATACTCTTTCACACCAAGTGAAGCTACTATAGCTGTCTCCCTCGTCCCTTGATTCAACTGTGAACCCATGTCGTCATACTCTGTCACATCAAGTGAGGCTACTATAGCTGTCTCCCTCCTCCCTTGATTCAACTGTGAACCCATGTTGTCATACTCTGTCACATGAAGTGAGGCTACTATAGCTGTCTCCCTCGTCCTTTGATTCAACTGTGAACCCATGTGGTCATACTCTGTCATACCAAGTGAGGCTACTATAGCTGTCTCCCTCGTCCCTTGATTCAACTGTAAACCCATGTTGTCATGCTCTGTCATACCAAGTGAGGCTCCTATAGCTGTCTCCCTCGTCCCTTGATTCAACTGTGAACCCATGTCGTCATACTGTCACATCCAGTGAGGCTACTATAGCTGTCTCCATCGTCCCTTGATTTAACTGTGAACCCGTGTCGTCATAATCTGCCATACCAAGTGAGGCTACTATAGCTGTCGCCCTCCTCCCTTGATTCAACTGTGAACCCATGTCGTCATACTCTGTCACATCAAGTGAGGCTACTATAGCTGTCTCCCTCCTCCCTTGATTCAACTGTGAACCCATGTCGTCATACTCTGTCATACCAAGTGAGGCTACTATAGCTGTCTCCCTCGTCCCTTGATTCAACTGTGAACCCATGTCGTCATACTCTGTCATACCAAGTGAGGCTACTATAGCTGTCTCCCTCGTCCCTTGATTCAACTGTGAACCCATGTTGTCATACTCTGTCATACCAAGTGAGGCTACTATAGCTGTCTCCCTCCTCCCTTGATTCAACGGTGAACCCATGTTGTCATACTCTTTCACACCAAGTGAAGCTACTATAGCTGTCTCCCTATTCCCTTGATTGAACTGTGAACCCATGTCGTCATACTCTGTCACATCAAGTGAGGCTACTACAGCTGTCTCCCTCCTCCCTTGATTCAACTGTGAACCCATGTTGTCATACTCTGTCACATCAAGTGAGGCTACTATAGCTGTCTCCCTCGTCCTTTGATTCAACTGTGAACCCATGTGGTCATACTCTGTCATACCAAGTGAGGCTACTATAGCTGTCTCCCTCGTCCCTTGATTCAACTGTGAACCCATGTTGTCATACTCTGTCATACCAAGTGAGGCTACTATAGCTGTCTCCCTCGTCCCTTGATTCAACTGTGAACCCATGTCGTCATTCTCTGTAATATCAAGTGAGGCTGCTACGAGTGTCTCCCTTGTCCCTTGATTCAATGTGAACCCATGTTGTCATACTCTGTCATATATATCCAGTTGTTTGTAGTTAATTTTTTTAACCAAATTCAATTTAAAAATAATTTGTTTATTACAAAGGGGCAAATGGCTTTTAAAGTAACTCAGTTGGCATGGAAGACTGAAGATCCACTTCCAAATACCTTCAAACTGGGGCTTCATTGCAACCTTTATCTGCACAGCTTGTGAATATATTTATCCACTCCTAATATTCATTACATTTAAAGGGTGCATGAAAATGAGTTACTCAAATTTTTTCCTGGCACCCTTCATTTATATCCACTGATTTATATTTCAGCAAACTAAGCTGAAAATTCAATACTGAAGATGATTACAAAATGCAACAGTGATAATTCTGATTGATTTAACCTTTTACAGCTCTATAATGTGTATATGTGGGTTTATGAAACAACACAAAATAGTTACCGGAGAAGAAACAAACCTAACTGGCTGCTAATGCTTTAATGAACATAAGTTCTCAAGATACTGCTTCCATTCATTTAACCTGTCACAGCTCAAGAATAAATTAAGCAATTATTTTGTAATAGCCATTATCAACCTTAGAAACAATAATTCTTGCATAAATACCCTCACATTTTTGTAATTTTGTAACCCAATGTATGCAAGTCATCAGATAAAAATTCCAGAAATGAAAAGCTGTACTTACAAAACTTGTGCTGCTAAAATCCCTGCTGTATTCTTCCCTAAGTGTATTAAGTTCCTGCATTAGATGTGCTTGCAACTCATTGCTCTGAGCATACCGCTCTTTTAATGCGACTAATTCTTCCTGATATAGTTGGATCTGAAAATGGAAGATATATTTATTACCATTATATGAGCTTTATATACGGGAGTGAGTCAAATGAAAAACGGAAATATTTTATTACAACTCTTTTATTACAGACAGTTGAAACAAATACACTATTTTTCAATGTTGTTGTTAGCTAATGCTGGATTTCTGGCAATGAAGTCATTAATCCTCTTGCTCTCCAATATTTTTCACTGATGGATGGGGTGTTAAAAATGGCCAAGCATATTTGAAGGTGGTCTCGGTCCATTGCCTCTTGCAGATCACATAGAGGGCAGAGTGGTGAAGAATATATCCCAATTCTGTTTAAATATGAAGAGACTTAGCAGTAATAGTAACCGCTTTTTAGAGAGCACCATATATTTATGTTTTGGCAGTTACATCGCTCTCTCACAACCCCCAGAATGTCTGGAGGACCACACCTGTCATTGGTTTATGGGTCAATGTAGTCCCCCTGCTTTTCTATACATTTCTGCCACTGTGTAGGGAGGGCATGGATATCCGGGGAAAAAATCTTTTGGCTGTGCACGAAGCCACTCATGCACCGCCTATTTCACTCCTGTGTAGGTCGCGAACTTGTTATCACCTAAGGAGTCTTTTAGTGGGCCAAAGATGCGGAAGTCGAAGGGCGCAAGGTCGGGGGAGGCATTCCAGACACAAGTTCTTGATAGTCACCAAGGTCACACGAGGTCATGTGTTGCCATGCTGGATGAGAATGCCTGTTGAGAGGAGTCTGCTGCACTTGGTGCACATGGCAGGTTCCTAAATGTCAAGCATTAATTCACCGTCTTGCCCTTTTCTGTGTAATGTTCCACTATGGGACCCTTGTTGTCCCACAACAAGGTCAGCATCACCTTTTGTACAGATGGCTGTCTGCCGGACTTTTTCTGCTTTGGTCACGATAGGTGCCACCATTCCATACTGGAGCGCTTGGTCTTTGGTTGGTAGTGATAGATCCAGGACATGCCTCCACTCACAATCTACTTAAAAAATGTCACCTTCATTGCTGACAAGATACCCATCTTGTGGCCACTTTGCGATACCTCAGCTATCATGGACAATGTGGTGAGCAGAAACATGAATGAGCTGCAATGTCATCAATGGTGACTTGTCTATCCTGCAGAATCATCTCCTCTGCTGCTGCAATCGCCTCAGCTGTCACAACATGATGTGTGTGGCCTGGCCTCGGCACATCCGCCAAACTACTTGTGCCGCTGCTGAATTTCATATACCATTCGTACACCTGAGTCTGCAATAAACATGCAGCCCCATATTGTGCCAACATGTGTTGATGGATTTCTATTGGTTTTGTGCCTTCACTGTCTAGGAAACAGATCACGCTACGCTGCTCTTCTTTGGTGCACTTCAACAGAGGGGCTGCCATATTGGAAACTCCCGTATGGTGGTGCTGGGTCACATGGGGTTGTGGGACCAATGCCAATTGATTGCAGGAGAGGCCACGTGCATGGGTACTGGGTATGATCGTAATAAGGAAAGTTTTAGATTTTCTAGAGCAGTTTTCATTTGACTCACCCTCATAGTAATACAATACAGTATACTTATTTGATGAACAAATACATTTGGTAGTTGGGTTTCATATGTCATTTGCTTTGCAGATCTTTATACAGAGTAGAGTGAAAAATTACTTATACTATTTTAGTGTTTAAACATTTATTTCAGTACAACAAAATAAGTCTTGTCCATGTTTCATACTATCCTGACTCAAACAGTGAATGCTCAAATCTTATCAATATACACGACAGAGTTGTCTTCAGTTTTCCCCTGAAACTAGTCTAGGATACTGTGACAAATGACAAGTACAGTTACTTTTTATGTCACTTTATTTCCCTTAAAACTGAATTACATTTCACAACTCGTGACAATGCAACTTACAGCTGTACTGTTCTATCGTAACCTTGACACAAACACTGCTCAACTGTAGAGAGCTCAATCTGACAACTTACTAACTCACTTAAAACTGACTCTCGACGATAAACTTAACTGGTGTTAAAAGTGTGCACATTCTTAGTGACTGGGGTTTCAACCAGAGGAGACAACAGTGTTGCCACTTTTAGATCCATTGTCCATGTGGTGATCAAATGTGTAGCAGAAACACGAATAACTGCTATGCAGGCTTGCAGGAATTAACAATGACTGCACACAATAATCGATCATAACAGATTAAGGCAACAAATACAAAAAGAGAATGAAGATTCAATTAGAAATGTTTAAACACACTGATCATATTTTATTCAGTACTTGCATTAGCATTTATTACAAAATAAGCAATAATCATCTATACAGTGCAATGTCATAAAGTCATTAAGTAAACTTAATTCTTGTTTGCTTGACTGTAACGAACTACGTGAGCATGAAGCTGTTTTAATTACCTACAGCATTTAAGTAAAAGAGCCATAACTGCAATTTCATGTTGCTGGAATACCTCTTCTGAAAACGCTTTTGTTCATTTTTCCAGAAAACTTCGTCTTTTTGCTTTATATTATATATATTTTTTTTAAATTAACGTCCTCCAACATTGTGTCATATCGGACGAATGAATGAAATGGGTGAAATGATGCTCAAATGAGCCCGAGGTCCATGGAGCTTTAAGTTACCCGACATTCGTCTTCTCAGGGTAGGGAAAACCTCGGAAAAAAACCTTACCCGGATAACTTACCCTAAGCGAGATTCGAACTCGCGACCTCTTGAACGTGAGGCAGACACGCTAACCATCATGCTACTGAGGCGGGCTATATTATATTTGGCTGACATAATTAAATAAAAATATTTAAGCCTGATATACACATACGCCTCCATGTAATAATCATCACCGAATTTTGTGTTTACAAAAGCCACCGTAATACCGGCATTTCACAAATTAAACAGTGCATATGAAACACAAACTGATGTACTGGGTACATGACAACGACTCAATGGGCAGAGATTCCTGCATTCAGTCGCCGTGCTATATGGAAAAACATGTGGTATTCAATGTTACTTCAGGCAACTATTACACTACTAGTGTAATAGATGATTTACAGGATCAATAAAGCTACTACTACTAACTCTATGTTTCCACCTTTCATTGCCAAGGAAACAGCTTTCCTCTAATTGGTGCCATCGTTTGTTGTTATGAGACCAGAATGTCGTATTAACCCTACCCTCCTCCATGCTGCAGTTTTCAGAGCAGAATAGCATGTGGCCAGCAAAAGTCAATCACCAACTAAGAGTGCACCTACACCACTAACTTTTATTGAATGAAAAATGTTGTGCAAATGCATATAACAAGAGGCTTGGAAATTAAATACCACTAGTTGCTCAATTTTTCTAATGTAGTAATGTTATCATGGCTACCTTCTCAAACTCGCTGCAAATTCTGTCACTCTACCCCTCAACCAAATCATGGAGTTCCAAACTTCCCTCTATTAAAGCATTTTACTATAGTTGATAAACTGAGACCTCAATCATCCTGATATAGTATCTTTGTACTTACCTCTTGAGTTACTTGGTCTTTTTCTAATCTGCATGCCGCAAGCTCAGACGAAAGACTCTGCATACTATCTGGCACATCTGATGTATCTCCCGCGTCTCCTGGCCTTCTTGTTTCCTGGCGTATCACAATGACTTTTTGTTCTGTTGTCCTTCGGCATCTTTCTTTTAACCTTAAAGTGAGAAATTCACATTAAAAAGTCCATCATAACTCTGAATTAAAATGCATGCTCTCTCTTGAACAGAGTAAGTCAAATCTTACCAGATGTCTTGAACAACAGCATAAAATGAGACTGTATTAGGTACATAATGTTTACCTAACTCTACTATACAGGGTGGAAGGGAAGTCATTACATTCCTTCTAATATGTGCTTCATTGAAACATTACAAACAAAAAAGTCGAATGGCATTTTCTTCTTTGGTCAGCTGATTTCGAAAAAATAGTTTTTTATCCAAGTTGGATGCGTAATTCCACAAGAATGTATGAAGATAACAGTTTGTTACTTGTAAGATGTGTAGAGTAATTATTTCTGACATAACTTTGGTAGTAATTATGGGACATCACACAGGGTTTCGAAATAATTAATCACTTAAAAGACGTGAAGGAATACTCCAAGTAGCTTTTTCAGAGATAATGTAACTCGACAATGCTGTGTTGAGGTTGGTCAGGGAATTGACCTGGTTTGTGGATGTAAACAGCTTTCACTTTCATAATGTTTTGGGAGCTAACGCTTGTGATTGGCCTACACTGTCACAGTAAACATGGAAAGACAAGGCAGGATATGAGTTTGTTTTCAAAATGCACTGTTACGCTGTTTATGAACGGAGCTAGGGAAAGTAACACCCACACAATCTGCAGTGTTGCCAGCTTGTTTTCGATAACACTGAAATATCTCCATAGGAAATGGTCGGAGACAAAAATGTAAGATACAAAATGTGTTCCAAATACCGAGATCTACCACTGGTTTAAATTAATGTAATGACTTCCCTTTCACCTGATATTTATATTGGTAAATTACAAAATTTGTTCAAGAATACATTATATAAGAGTCTGAGACTTAATCATATTTGTCTGAGATCATGTTGCAAAATTATAGACGAAACTTTTTTAAAAATGATGCAAATGGCTCTAAGCTCTCTCATATCATTAATACTTAGTTTTTATCAAGACTTCTGAAAACATTCATGACAGATATAAGCAGAATTCTACCCTTTTATATTTTACAAAAATGCAGTCAGCAAAAAGCATGATTTAAATGGAACTGGAAATAATATGCAATGGCATTCAGATGTGCTACAACTTAATATACAGGAATGAATACTTTTAATGGTAAAGAGTTGACCTTTTTCCCTTTTTGGAACCAAGGTAGCTTTTTAATATTTAGGTGCAATTTCACGTAGTTTACTAGCTCCTCCTCTTTCTCTACTTTATACATGCACAGTGAGGTCCAAGAGGTTGATTTGTCTTGTCTGTCCTGGGGGCGGTGCTACTGCAAGTAACACTTGTATGAACTCGTCTCAGGTGAGGTGAGTGAGGTAGCCTTTCTTCGGCACACAATGAACGAAATAATTTGTCCTATACTCAATTATTCTGTCCAAACGAAAGCAATTCGTATATTCTTTCCGCACCCATTTAAATAAATTAATATTGCACATTTTGTGGCACTGCTAATGTTGTTTTAAAAAGATAATAAATACAGAACAGTTTTGTTTGTGACACCAGCTGGCAGCACTACGAAGAGAGTCAAGGTCAAGTTACCTCACAGCACTGTTTGTGAGTATGTGACCAATGACAATGAGTGTGGCAGAACAAAGCATTTCCAAACTTCTACTGCCGACTTCTTTACGAGAGTGTTTGAGAAAAAAATCTACCACGTCATTATCACCTATATAAGCGCGTATGGCAGCGAGAGAAGTGAGTTGTTTCTGTGAGGGAGTTAACAGTGTGTGTGCAGTTACAGTCGTCATTGAGAAATGCAAGTCTGAGTTCTCAGAGGCAGTTTTGGGACACTGAATCATCGAGATGTAGTTCTTGTGTGAAGCAGCCTTAGTGAGTGTGATCATCAAAGAGTAGTTTGTGAGACAGAGAAGTATGTATCAAGGTTACAAGACAGAACAGTTGTGAGACGGAAGGTCACAACGAATGATAGATTGTGTTAATGATAAAACACAACTGTGATTTTGTTACTGAACATGTTTATTTACATTTGCATGCAGTCTATGGTGAGGCAAGCAGGGTAGTTTCTGCTAAGGAAACAAGAAACAAGTTCTATACTTAATTATTCTGTCCAAACAAAAGAAATCTGCAATAATAATAATTATTTGTTGTTTAACGACGCTGTCAACTGCCAAGATCATATCAACGTCGCCGGTGTGCCGGAATTTTGTCCCGCAGGAGTTCTTTTACATGCCAGTACATCTACTGACATGGAGCTGTCATTTTTAAGCACACTTAAAAACCATTGGTCTGAGCTGAATTTCAACCCGCGACCTAGGGATCAGTAAAAGAAATCTGCACATCCTTTCCCCAGGCATTTAAACAAATTAATGTTGACATTTTGTTGTACTGCAGTTAGAAACATTTTAAACAAATGTTTTAAAAAAGATAATAAATATAATGCACTTTTTTGTGAATAAAATAATAAATAATAATTATAAATAATAATAATAATAATAATAATAATAATAATAATAATAATAATAATAATAATAATAATAATAATAATAATAATAATAACAATAACAACAATTATAATAATACTAATACTATATTGTGATAAGTAGAACACTACTATTTCATGAAAAACAGGATAGCAAAAGGGTCAATCCACGTCAAATCGCACAACCGTAAAACACAACTTTTTCGTAGGAGGTTCAAATTTTTTGTTATGAATAATAGGCATCAAATAAGGAGACCCGTATTTTTTTATTTCCGTATTTTTAAATTATTTGCTTAGTTATGGCTATTAGAAATTAAGCAATTTCTGCGTGCACCGTAATATAAAATCACTTGTTACTCTAAGGCCATATAGAGTTGAGAGTTGGGGTTTGGCGCACTGGAAAGGGTAAATATAACACTTTTAACAACTTTCGATCAATCATTATTACACACAAATTTTGGACTGTTTTTTTGATGCTATATCTTGTAAAACCAAAAATAGAATTTAAATAGATGTGTTAAAAATCTAAAAAAATACACACATATTCCCTGACATTTTATCCATAAAATAAGACGTTAAGAACTATGGAGCGTGTATAAGTGCATTTGCTACAATTTTTTTTCTGGAGGCATGCAAGCGCTCATGGACGACATGAAGTACAGCTGGATTCGCCGTTCTTGGCTCGTGGAGGAAGTTAATGTAAAGCTTGAAAGCGAATACCGAGCCAGGTGACTGCAGACAGCATGCGAATTGGTGCGTCAGCTTCATGTGCTACTCACATAACTTCTTCTTACTAAGACAGTACAGTTCATGCAGAAAAATGTCTCCACAATGCACCTTCTTTCTGATCCTCCTGTGGCATCTGATGCGTGCTTTTGAAGTTTTTGAATTTTTTTGAAAAAATCTTCTGATGTAAGCAGTTCTTTGCATTTAGCTTCTTTCTTCATGTACGCCCATACATTTGAAACAATTTCTCTGCTCTGACTGTGTAATGTTTTGGTCCCTAATTTAGAATGTACAGGTGGCATAATTGATTTACGCTATGATCAATGTCTCACAAATGCACTTTATTCACTCCTTATCACAAAGATCTAACTATGTCTTCAACTGCACGCTGCACTAAAAAGCACCTGTGAATTAGCAAGAACTGTATCAGATCATGCAGACTTCATTACCTTCCCCCTCGCTCCCCATGTTGTGCATGGTTTCATTCACAGAATTATACAACATGAGCTGATGAAGCAGACAAAAGATATGATTTTGCCTACAGGACTTCCAGTCAAGGTCAGGGACCAAGAACGATGGGTTCAGCTATGCTTTAAATTTACACTCCTTCATTCCTTTGTCAAAAACTGAAGCTTTAGTGAAACAATTTTCTTTCAAAGAAGGAGGTAAAGTTGTGTGTTGTACGGAAACATTAGTTTAAAATGCATATTTAAAAAACATTTTGAAGATGCTAATAGTGTACATATAATAGTGTCAGCTAGCAGTGTTCTCCTTACTGTACTGTTGTAATGTTCATGGAACCTCAAGCAGTGAACACTTGCCGTAATGGAAGGTGCCAATTGTGTGAGGTTACGGTAGTCGTCACCGCTGCCACGCGAGTCCGCTGCACTGATTTGTAAAGTTAATTGCAACTTAACTATTAGAGACTCCATTCTGATTTTTTCTGGGAATATTGAATAAATTTCAGTGTATTTTTAGTTTTTTTTTTCTTCAGATTTTTAAATGGTCGAGTTTGTTTTATCATCTAATTTTAAAACTTTAATTGTATAAAATATAATATTAATAATAATTAATAACATTTTTTAATTATTACCTCACTAAATACTGTGATTTATCTTTAATTTGAGCCAAAGATCAAGTAATTTGCTTGATTACAGTCGGAGGTATGATTGATCGAAGGAGGAGGAGCGCGCGATTTTTGGGACATTTCAAAAATTAATATCTGCCAAAAGAATTTTTTTTTTTATAAAACAAAGAAACACGGGTCAAATCTATTTTGCTCCTAAACGCCAAAAAAAGTTTTCAAGAAAATCTGAGATATTAAGGTCAATTTTTACCATATTTTGTGCGATTTGACGTGGAATGGCTCAAAAGAGGTTTATTTATTCTGGATATACTGTTTCTCCATTGACAAATTCTGGTTATTAGTTTTATTGTTATTTTATTATTGTTGTTATTATTATGATTATTAACATGTTATATTAGGAAATGCCCAGAAGCTTGGTGGAAAAGAGAGAGAGTGTGTGTGTGTGGTGTGTGTTTGTGTGCGCGCGTGCGTGTGTGTGTGCGTGCGTGTGGGTGTGAGAGAGAGGGAGAACATTGCCTAATATTGTGTAAGACATTGTTTATAGTAATATGTAGTATTTATTGTGCCCCTACTCCTGAAAATATTTTTGCAGACACATCTGTCACATTTCCTATCTTCAGTGATCTGGAACCCAATTAACAATCTGTGATGTTTTACAGTAAAGCCCCAACCAAGCCAGTCACCATGATAGTTTCTTTTGGTGAAACAGGAAAAAATTAGCATTACAGTTATCAAACTCAAGAGACAGGTAAACCATTTGAGATGGCTCTGGCCTGGACAGTCTACTCAATAACATTTATTCCTGTCTCCACAGAGAGTCCTGTGTGCATTGGAAAACATTTGGAAACGGCTGTACAGTTATCCTGAAGTTGTGAATCCTACTTCACAGAATCCAGACATTAAACTAATAGAGAATCTGTGGGATATGCTGGAAAACAACATACGGAAACTTCCCATAAATTTCAAAGCTGATATGGAGTGGACTGCAAGAGTGGAACAAATTGTCCTATTGTACTACAAGCAATCTCGTGGATAGCATGCCAAGATGGCTGACTGAAGTGTTTCAAAGGAAGGGAAGAATCGACATATACTTACATGGACTTCATTCTTTCTATACTCGGTGCCAATTAAGAAGGGGATTGACAGATGTTAAGCACGTGGTGGAAAAGCATAAATGAACGGGAGGGGATGGCTGCATCTTAGCAGTTGCCATAGCAATGAAAAGAAGGACCAATTAGAGCTAAGGTGTTATAATGGCATTTACACAGAAACAGTATACAAGGACCTTGTTGCAGATTTGTAACACGCACGTAACACGTGATTAACATGAGGAACCCAGCAGTAACATAAACTGCTTTTGTTATGCTCTGCTATTGCTGCACATAAACAAATAGTGCTGCAGCTCGAGCTTGCAATGCTTGCATTAGTTAGAGATTGCCTGTGTGTTGAGAAGTTCATTTGCAACATTCTATATAAACGGTGATTTGCCTTGTGTTTATGTGTGTCTGAGTCTGTGTATCTGTGTGTATGTTGTGAGCTTTAGCAACTGTAATAACGCTTTTAATGTGTATTTAACAATGTTGAAAAATAGTGACAAAGATAGTGCTGCCAAACGAAAAATTAAGTGAACTTGCGAGCCGAATAAAACTGTGTTTGGTAAAGGTATCCCAATTAAAGGACAAGGTCTGATTATAATATATAATTGCATATTCTATCCTTTGAATACAGATTCAATATTTTACTGTTGTTTTTGCATACAAATATAAATAATATGCACTCAACACTCCAGGCGCAATCCAATCTTATTCGTACACAAACATACTACACTCTCCACGTGGTCGCAGTAAGCAGCAACGTCGCCTCTCCCTTACTGCGAGCTGTCAATCCCTTTCTTAGTTGGCACCAACATTAGTTTTGTTGCACTTATATGTTAATTAAATTAATAAGTTTTATATTTTGTGAGTCATGATACAAAGTGTATATTTATATTTGATGCTGTACATGCAACTTTTCATTCTGGAGTAACCACAATACAATAGGTATATTTTTCCACAAATAACACGAAGTAATTAAGAGACTCAGAGTTCACTTCAATAAATTGAGTTAAACTCAATATTTCTCTACGTACTCTCACAAATATTCAGTTTTTGAATCTTTGTTTACAACGGAAAGTAACTCCGGTTTTTGTCACAAATATAGTTCAATTGGACAATAATGGTGCTCATCAAAGGGCAGCAGAAAGGAAAGTGATTGAAAAAAAAGTCAGAAATATTGAGTTTAACTCAATTTATTGAAGTGAAGTGGGAGTCTCTAATTACTTTGTGCTATTTGTGAATCAATGTTTCACTGTTAATAGCTTCAGATGTGTATATTTAAAGGTATATTTTTGTTATTATGCTTATGTTAAATATAAAGCAGCTATACCTGTCCAAAAAATTCAAATGGTCACTGTATAGCTAGTATAATTTTCTCATCATTTCTGTACACAGTATGTTATTGGATTTTTACAAAATCAGCATGAAGTCAGGCATGACCACTTAAACCTACACAGTATCAGAATAAGAATAAATAATTTAACATTTTAAATTTTATAATTCTTTTAAACTTTGTTAAATCTGGTGCAAACTAGTTCTACATGGGGAGAGTTAAGATAAACTTACCTGGCATTATCCTCTTCAAGCATTTGGCACCTCTGTCTTAGCCGAGCAATTTCTTCCTGGTTATGATTGTCTTCACGGTCACTTTTCTTTTCCAATTCTTCCTGTATGGCTTTCAGCCTATCTTTCATTTGTTCAGCCTCATTGTGACTTTGCTTCACACACTGCTGGGTCTCCACTAGTTGCTCTGTATTTTAACAAAAACATACCTTACTTTTTTCTAGCAAAGAATGAAACCTTGATTCAACATACTAATATCAGAGTAATTATTATTTATTTATGCCAACAAACTTACTGTTGGTGTTTTTAAACACACAAGCCGTGTGTGGGCACACACGGCTTGTGTGTTTAAAAACACCAACAGTAAGTTTGTTGGCATAAATAAATAATAATTACCATGTGAAGGTTATTTAATCCTGGGATATAAAGTACTTGCAATAGTAAGTCACCATTGGGGTAATTGTCTCTGATGTGAGACTGCCTTTGTGGTTTACCAGGAGAAATATGAACTGGCTTGAGAATTTAATGCCATTCTGGCAGTTTGTCACAATAGCTCAGTGGTTAGAGCATCCGCCCGGCAAGTGGAAGGTCTGTGGTTCAAATCCCAGTTGTGGCATTGAATTTTTAAGTTCCAGTTCTACCTCTTAATATCAGAGTGTTTATACATTTAGGGTCAGTTTCACCAACTATGTTTCAAATACTCTTAACATCTTGTTTGCTAACATTATGTTAAGCTTCATGTTTGAGTTCAGTTTCTTGAGTCACATAGTCACTTTTTTACTCACCTTCACTAGAAGAAAATACGTTTCAGTATTTTCAACATTTTAAAGTGAAGGTGATGTAAAAAGTGACTCTAAACTACGAACTCAAACATGAAGAATACTTCACTGTTAATAGTGCTCCTGTTTTCAATATTACGTTAAATTCTTGTGTCTTATCAAACTGTTATCTACCATCTTGTTAATGTCAGATACACAGCAAACAACAGATTTGCAGAAGGCAGTGACTGAACTTGCTTTGATGCACTTTTGTGTGCATGTGTGTGTGCGCATGTGTCTGTATGTGTGTGTGTGTGTGTGTGTGTGTGTGTGTGTGTGTGTGTCACAGTGCTCACAGTTTCAGCAGCAGACAGTTATTACTAGGGCCTGGAGATTCATGCCATAAAACTATGAAATATGCATGCAAATATGCTCTAAAAACTTGAAAATATGCCAATAAATATGTGCTTAACACTAGAACCCCGGTAGCGCTCATTTTGACCGTTAGAATTTTGTTAGGCTTTCGCTCGCACTGTCGTTGGATTTCTCACTGTCACTAATCTGCTTTGCCTGTCTTCATACCAACTGTTTATTATAGTAGTGTACGTTGTGAATCTATGCCTGCAAGATGTCTCATGGTTTGAAACCAGATGAACTCCTAGCTATATTTCATGATATACCAGACGATGTATCAGAAGGTGGTAGTGGTGAAGATGATTATCAACCTCCAGCTGAATCAGACAATCGGAAGATTCAGTGAAGATTATTTGAATGGTAACTTTTATTCTGCTTTCTTTAGATATTACATAACATGAAACTGTATTCCTAATAGGTGCATTTATGCAGTTATTCATTTCCTTGTTTGTATACAATATACACATATATTTGCTTTGCTTATTTATTTTCAGATAATCAAATTCAGGATAACATTTCCTGTAATTCTCATGCTGCATGGGAGGTAAGAAGGTATGGGCATAGCTCGATACAACCATCATTTGAAGATGACTTGCAGCACTGTGTACTCCATGCGATTTGAGTGCGTCACAAGCGGCAAGTGAAAATAGAATGCCTACTAGTAATACTAAAGCTTCAGGTAACGCAACCACTTCAACACAACCAATAATAAGAAAGAGGCAGAAAAAGGCAACATGAAGAGGAAAAACTTCCTGCACTTACAAAAATTCTTAGTAGAGATAAGGGTACTGAGTGGCAGATCATCGACCCAGGTCACAATCCTGGTAGAACAGAGTAACATAATGTTGTTGAAGAAAAAGGAGGCCCTACTGCTTATGCTAAGAGACATGTATGGGACAGCAACCATGGATCTGCTTGGAAGTTGTTCATTGATGAGTCGATTCTTCAACATATCAAAAAATCTACCAAGATTGAAGCAAGAGAGAAGAAAAATGAAGAGAAATGGACTGTTTCCTTGGATCAATTAGACACTTTCATCAGCGTAATTTACTTGCGGGGTGCACTTGGGTGCGGAAGCCTTGAACTAGATGAACTATGGTCCAAAAAGTGGGGGCCACCTATATTTTCTGATACCATGGCAAGGGACAGATTCGTGGAACTGATGAGATTTATACGATTTGATGTCAGGTCATCCCGTTCTGAAAGGCTAAGGACGGATGGGTTTGCACTAGTTTCAACTATTTGGAATAAATTTATTGAAAACTGTAAGGCTTGCTACATACTAGGTACATTCCTTACAGTAGATGAACAACTTCCTACACAATGTCACTGTCCATTTATTCAATACATGGCCAATAAGCCTGATAAATTTGGTATAAACTACTGGATGCCTGGAGATGTGAACTGAAAGTGTCTCTGCAATGATATCCCATACCTGGGGAAGGATAATCAGCGGCCTCAGAACGAATCTGTTCCAGAATATGTTGTGATGTCTCTAAAAAATCCTTTTCTAAAAAAGGGACGAAACGTCACCACCGACAACTACTTTACTTCACTATCACTCGCTAAAACACTGAAGGAGTCGGGCACTAGTATTGTAGGAACTGTGAATAGATCGAGACGAGAAGTTCCTGATCACCTTAGAAATTCCAGAGCTCCTCTTTATGATAACATTCTCATGAAGAAAAACGATGGTATTTTGCTAACCAGCTACCAAGGAAAGTCACAGAAGAATGCAATTATAATGAGTACACTTCACAACTCATGTGCAATATCTGCAGTCTCCAAGAAACTTCCTGAAACAATTCAGTTTTACAAGAGTAAATATGGAGTGGATATGATTGATGAGATGGCACGATTGTATTCCGTTTGTGCTGTTATCCGCAGATGGCTGATGCATGTTTTTTTATAACATATTGGACCTAGCTACATCAACGCTTGGGTAGTGTTTCGAGAAATAACTGGCAAGGAACTTTCACGCCACAGATTCATCCTTCAACTCGCTGATGAGCTAAGAGAAACCTACTTGGGAACCAGACAACATTGTATACAGGCTAATCCAACCGAAGAACATCCAACCCCTAATCGCCGACGACAGTGTCAAATAGGTCATAACTGCACACAGAACAAAGCAAGCAATTCCTATCATATTTGCAAGAAACCGTATGTGGCAAATGCACAGCAGAAGTTAGAAAAGTTCTTACGTGTGTAAAATTCAACGCATAAGTGAATGTTCATAATAATGGAAGGAACTTTCTGTGTAAGTGATAACATAGTTGTCATACTGTAATATGTTTACTAATATAAATTTTTTTTTTTTTTGCATTAACGTCCTCCAACATTGTGTCATATCGGACGATACTAATATAAAGATATGTGTTGCAATATTATTGTTCTATTATACACAAAGTTGTGTTATCACGTTCATAATCCTAAATATTCTTAGTTGCACTATTACACTATATTCCGCCTTTCTGAGAATTTGAACTATTTTTTTATTTGAATAAACATACTGTTGAAAAATAGAGATAAATAAAGGATATATAATCATCGTATGGGCTGTTTTTATATACTACCAAATTAAATATTTTTTTTCTCCTAACTCTCCATTGCCACAAGATTATTAGAGAAAACATTTAGCATAGAAAATTCGAATGTATGCCCTAGAAAGGCAATTTTCCAATAATTTATACATACACAGTGATAATATATTGGGCCTAGTTACCTAATAATAACAATATCAAACTGGTAAGAAATAAGTTGTAAACTGTACATGGAAAAGGCAAAGAAAAAGCAAACGGTCAAAAATGACTGCTACCGTAGTTAATGGTAGCTAGCGAGCGCCGGGGTTCTAGTGTTAATAAACTCTATGCAAATATGTTCAAATGAATTAAATAAGCGAAAATACCACTTAATGTGCATTATGATTTAAAGATGCAGCTGGTTCCCTCTGTGACAAATGAGAGCACCCGATCATATTTAATTCCATTTGACTATACTAATTTTAAAGAATCAATTACAGATTGAGTTACTGCTAAATTGTTTGTGACCTCCAAATTTACCCTTCATTCCTGCTTGTTAAGGGCACCAATTATTACACTTGCAATAAATCAACCTTCAGATTCTGTTGTTTCAGCTATGGAAACCCAAATAAACTCATTTTCTAGTTTATCTCGCATCGTTGATACAACATTTTCATACAAATGGGTTACTTAAGTTTTTCGCAATGTGTTTTCAAGTTTCAAGTTTCTCAAACTAGAATTAGAAAGTTTCCAAAGCGGTACATCAGATGCTAACAAATGCTCCACATAAATCGGAAGGAAGTTGATCTAGTTTGTTCCCCTAAACATTTTCCCAATTGCTTTTGCTTGGCTTGTTTTTCTCTCATATTTTTTTCTCTTTTTTTCCAATAATTGCTTATGTTTTGTTGAGTTTACATATTGGCTAACTTGAGAGCACTTTTCCCCACTTTTTCTGCCCCCCCCCCCCCTCCCCCACATGCTCTACAAAACAATACTATGCCGTTTATGCAAATCAAGTGACTTTCCCGACGTGTTTACAAGTGGCTCAGTTCGGACGTTGTAACATTTCTAATCGTGTATGGAAAAAGATGGTTTTATGCCACAAAAACTATAAAATGACAGAAATATTAATGTTTCTATCAGGAAAGTCAAAATATCTATTTATCTGCAACATCGAATGGGTTTAAAAAGCTCATAAACTGATGGTTCATGCACATAACTTGCCAGAATTGTAGCTATAACAAAGGGGGGGAAAAAAAAATGCAAATGCATGAACTTCCGGGCCCTAATTATTACCTACATAGACAATCACATTTGTTTTCTTAAACCTGAGGCTGGAACTGCTATGCCAACTGAAAAACTAGCTGGAGAGCAACTAATGTTTCAGAATTGAAATTAGGTTAACTACGCAGCTATTGGGGAAATATTGAGTTCAAATTAACTGACTTAAATTAAAAGAGAATATCCACAAGGAATTTAGCTGCAATGCAAGTCTTTCTTTCAGGTCCCATTGACAACTACTGCTATTTTATGCCAACATCAGTACCAATAGTGCCAGCTCAATGCTGTTCACTTGTTGAAGTACAGTAGAGCTTTCATTATCCGAGGTAAGGAGGACCGACAGTACCTCAGATAATCAAAAACTCTGATAACACAGACTGTCAAAAATCCAGAGGGAAACGCATGGTTAACTGCTGAAATGAATGAATATGCGGTCAAAGATAATAATGAATACTGGAAGTTGGAATCACATTAAAATAGGATTGAGTTGATTAACACTAAACAACACTCACTTTTTAAAATGTACCAGCACACGTTTCAGAGGCTAGCTTTCCTCCTTTATCAACCAGATATCGACTGAACTGTAGAGGCTGGTTCACAGAGCTAGTATCTCCTGTACACTGCTCTGGTGGTGGTTTTAAGAACTTGTATAACGGATCACTTTGTGGTATATCAAAATTGAAAACACTTTTGTTTTTCCAGATGAAGATCTGTTCTCTCATTGACAATTCTTGGTTTCTTGATAGGTATTTTAATAATTTTGGATCTGGATTAATGTCGTGATTTTCTTTCCAAAAGTGGGTGGCAACTGCTGATTTTTCTAGGTGTTTGTATTTTATACATCTGAAATGTTCTTTGTTCTTGTTTCCAAATTTCTCCTAGTTGTTCCTATATAAACCTGGTTGCAGTTATTGCATTCTATTTGGTAGATTTTTATTTTTATTTGCTGCAATGCTGTCTTTAGTGTTTGAGCCAAATAAGTTTTTAACGCTATATCTGTTGCTAGCCTCTGAAACATATACCAGGAAATTTTCAAAAGTGAGTGTTGTTTAGTGTTATTAATCAATTCAAATCCTATTTTAATGTGATTCCAACAACACTGTCATCAACGTCCAGTATTTATTATTACTAGGCCAACAAGTCTTCAGAAAGTAATACATCACGAACAGGAATATCAAAGTTTAATTCACAGACTAGAGAACCTACCACTGTCAACACAGAAATATCAAACAGAACTTAAAGAAATCATTAGAATTGCAGAAATTAATGGCTTCTGGTAATCTTGGATAAATAAAAATGTGAATATAGTAAAAAAGAAAAAAACTAATAAAAGAAACCACAACTCTATGCAAACCTAAAGAAGAAATGTCATTCTAAAACTTCACACACCACCCAAAGACATTTGACAAATTCAAAAAGATTTTTAAAGAATACAATATACAACTGGCTCCAATCAACAGATATAGCATTAAAACCTTACTTGGCTCAAACACTAAAGACAGCATTGCAGCAAATAAAAAATCTGGAATCTACCAAATAGAATGCAATAACTGCAACCAGGTTTATATAGGAACAACTAGGAGAAATTTGGAAACAAGAACAAAGAACATTTCAGATGTATAAAACACAAACACCTAGAAAAATCAGCAGTTGCCACCCACTTTTGGAAAGAAAATCACGACATTAATCCAGATTCAAAATTATTAAAACACATCAGGAAATCATGAATTGTCAACGTGGGAACAGATCTTCATCTGTGAAAACAAAGAGTTTTCAATTTTGATGTACCACAAAGCAATTTGTTATACAAGTTCCTAAAACCACCACCAGAGTAGTGTACAGGAGATACCAGCCCTGTGAACCAGCCTCTACAGTTCAGCTGATGTCTGGTTGATAAAGGAGGAAAGCTAGCCTCTGAAACATGTACCGGGAAATTTTAAAAGGTGAGTGTTGTTTAGTGTTATTAATCAATTCAAATCCTATTTTAATGTGGTCAAAGATGTTAAAACAAAGGTATTTACTGTATTACAAAATGAAAAAAAATTACATACAAATAAAAATACAAAATGAAAAAAAGACCTATAATACATAGTTATACTACATACTTTGCGAGGCACACCTTGTAAAACGAGACCTCGGTTAACCCAGAACTGTCAATCAGGGCTCGGATAATCACAGCTCTACTGTAATTGTAACCTGTAATACTGTAACCTTCCAAACAGACCCACAAATGGTACTTTTGGACATGCCAACACAATCATTAGCATAAAATCTTGGAGCAACTAAGACTTGAGGCACAGAATATGGAAGCATGTTCTCTAGAACCCTGCTCACAACAATATTCCTTCACGATGAAGAGAACTTCACAGGTTAGTCACAGAAAATTGAAGATATACATTTTGACATATAAATACCTTAAATGTTTGACATTTTAATCAAAATATTTAGAGCCTTTTTTTCATCAAATTAAGCTCTTATTCTAGGAATCAGATTTTACGTTCCTCTGTTCCCCAACTCTCTTTTTCTGCATTTATTTCATGTTTAACTTCTTAATTTTAGCATCAAATTTCTTCTTGTTATTTAAATGGGTAGCTATGATGTTTCACTTTCCTTTCATTCTAACTTGTTTTAACTCTGTAACAAGATATGATGTCCTCAAACGTTTGGCATTTTGTTCAATTTAGGGGCTAACAAAGAAAGGATATTAAGATATGTGAAATCACTCAATGTAATTCCTTATATTTAACTGCTGTTTCATAATAATTAAAATTAATTGAAAAGCCAACTTACTGCGCAACTTTTCAGATTCTTCGAAGTATCTTATACTTTTCTGTTGCTCCTCAGAAAGCTGCTCCTGTAAACTTAAAGCTTGCAGCTTCACTTCATCGGCAGATGACTCCAGCCATTGCATCTTTTCATGGAGCTTGCTGACAGATTCAGACTTTTCCTGCATTTGACTCTGGGCTGCCTACAAACATATACACAAGTATATGAGTTCATGATTCATAGAGACAGACAGACAGATAAGATTTTATTCATCTTGCAAAATCATACACAGGCGCCATGATATAGGAAAAATCAAGAAATGTAAAAAGATTGCAATTATAATTATTCACAAAACTCACTTAAGGCCAAAAGGGGATAGATGGCACACTTTTACAAATAATCTTACAATTAGAGGCCGGTAGATTGTATGATAAGTCACCCACGCACGTAAAAAGCTGCAGGTGTCTGCTGATGTGCATGCGTACATATACGATGGCTCTGAGAGGTACTGGTTGTGGCATTCTCTGTGTCCAACTAAGCTGCATCGCGTGTAACTGCATGTGATTCTGGCCTCTGCTTATAATATTCCACTCTTCATGTTCATATGTCGTTCATTCTTCATAACAATTTCAACACTGAACAAACATTTAAAGTAGCATTCTTCATCACTTATTCACCAAAATTCCAATTTAAAATAAAAGTTACTTCTAACTATCTCTCCCACCCTGGTGGGATATTCCATCATACTTAATGATGCCTAACTGGTTTACAGGTTCCTACATGACACTTTAATTTTCGACTTTCTATTCTTCCGCATGCACAGCACTCATCTGAATATACTGAACACATTTTATCCAATCTGATCTTGATGTTATTGTCTCATAGTACTGTAAGCACTCAACACATCCGTTTTCATTTTCATTCTCTGCTAAGGAATCACTGTTGTTAGGTAATTAAATTAAAGATTCCACTGAAGAACATGATGACAATGTGCAGGAGTATGTTTCCTATTAGGCCACTATTTTGAACTTTTATTTTTCTGTTCTTTAAATAGATTTCATTCACTTTGTCTACATAAAGGCTGTTCCTGTGATGACTTCTCCTGATTGGATTTTTTTAGAATCTTTGGGTTTTGGTATAGCAGGAACTGGAGAAATTATTCCTGAAGCTTTACCTAGAATAAATGATTTATTTGTAGGACTATAATTGCTCTACTCTTAGATACCAACTTGATGTAAACACAAGCACCGACAACTAACCTGGGATATGAGCAAAAGCCAAAGCACACCACAAAATATAGTACCTCAAATATTGCAGATTATTTGTGAGTTTTCAAACGTATTATAACCCTGGTTTAGGTGACTTGAATGCAACATGATAGCAGTGCTATTCCTATATCGTTCTGTTGCATCATAAACATGAGGCATGAGTTCACATGGCTTTTGTTTGTGTTAGTTGCAGTTGATACGAACACCAGGTTATCACGGAGGGATACAAGGTGTGGATCTAAGGCTGGATGGAAGTACCTGGCTCAGGTGTTTCAAGCTGCCTTTCTGGCTCCTCTGAAGAGATGTTTGGCATTGCATATGCATAATCGGGTAATGCAAATCCAAATGTCTTCACAATTTAATACAGTATTCATTCACGTAGCAGCCTAACATTTGGTGCAATAAAGTGCTGTATCATCTCACCCCGTTATGCATTGGGTTGGTCACAAAATACCAGTGTTGAACTAAATGCTCCATATGCTAAAATAGATAGCCATCAGACCTTGTGCACTGACTTTCAAAAGATGTAATTACAACTTGTATTAATGCTAAAATAAAAACTATATAACACTAATGAATTGTTCTACTTGCTGAATATTGTCTGACAGTATATCTTATATATTTTGCCCTTGCGTTTTGCTAAACAGTTAAAATCTCAAGCAAAGTAAACTCTCCTTAACGATATGTCATCACTTCTACAAAGAAAGACACCTGCTCCGCTTGACCCTTCCAGGTTAGTCACATTCTATACCATCTATTCCCCCTTTACCCTACATACTATATTTTACGAGGAATATTGTAGTTTTAATTATTTAAAAAAATTGATTGTAAAACGTAATTAAAAAGTCACTCTTTTACAGTTTAAAGCATAATAATTAAGTACTAAAATATACTTCTTCCTATGGCTCTACAGTGCTTGAAGTTTGATTCGACTCGGTCCTGTGCCTTCCTTCACCATGTTCTCACATCCAGTGCATATCATCAATCCATCTTAGTTTTGGGCGTCCTGTTCTCCTCTTATTATCCAACCTTGCATTTACTGTGATTTTAGGGATCCTTGTATCTTCCATTCTTATCAAATGGCCCTGCCATTGAAACCTTCTGATTTTTATACCGTTCACTACATTCAAATCTTTATATTGCTCTGCTATTTCATTATTTGTTCTGATACGCCAAATTCCACCATCACATACTGGACCATAAATCTTTCCTCAAGTTTCACTTCCATATGTTACAATAGGGTTAATTATCACCTTATACAGCCATATTTTAACTTTCTTCCCAATATACCTGGCTTTCATTACATTACTGAGCGCATGGAGTCATCGGTTAGCTTTTGCTGTTTTCTCTCTAATTTCTTTCAATATGTCATTATTCTTATTTATCATGATCCTAAGTAATTAAATGAATTGACTTTTTCACATTTTTCTCCATTTAGTATTATATCATTTCTATTATTTACGTTTACCATGTATTTAGTTTTATTATAATTTATCTACAGTCCTGCTGAAGTAGTCTCCGTCTGTAGCTGGCTTAGAGTCTCATTCAAGGCATTTATATTTCTGGTTAGAAGTACTACATCATCAACATAAGCTAGGTGTTGCCTAGTAAGATTTAAGATTGTTCCTCCAGGATTTATTTCAACTTTCCTTATTATCTTCTCTAACCCAATATTAAATAATAATGTAGACAAGGAATCCCCTTGCCGTACTCCTGAATTAGTGTTAAATACTTTAGAGAGCCTGCTCTGAATCTTCACCTTATTCACTGTATTGGTGAGTGTCATTTTTGTAAGCCTGATTAATTTATTTGGTATTCCAAATTCTGCCACGGCTTCTAATATGTATGACCTATTGATACAGTCAGATGCTTGTTTAAACTCCACATAGAGTTGATGTAGAGGTATTTTATGTTCATGAAACTTTTCAAGGATCATTCTCAGTGAAAATATATGGTCAATTGTACCTCTATTTTATCGGAACCCACATTGATATTCTCCTAAAAAGTGTTCCACATATGGCTTGATATATCCAGCTAAAATATTTGTAAAGATCTTACATACAACATTTAACAGAGATATTCCATGACAATTTTTTTTTTTTTTAAAGTAACGTCCTCCAATGTAATGTCATATCGAACGATGAATGAATGAAATGGGTGAAATGATGCTCAAATGAGCGTGAGGTCCATGGAGCTTTAAGTTACCTGACATTAGTTTTCTCAGGATAAGGGAAAACCTTGGAAAAAACCTTACCCAGGTAACTTACCCTAAGCGAGATTTGAACTCATGACCTCTTGAACGTGAGGCAGACACGCTAACCATCATGCTACTGTGGCGGGCACGATAGTTGTTACATACTAACTAAAATACACTGCCAAACGTATTTATTCAATACAAAATAGAAGTAAAAATTAGAGATAAAACAAAGTAATGAAATTACATATGAGTTACCAGAAATTCATTAATAGAGTAAAAACTGTGGTAAAGCAAGTATACTCTTATCTAAGGATATAATGAAGCTATTAACCTCTTGAGCGCTGGCCATTTAAAACGTCCGCGAGCCGAGAACTGCTACCCAATATCCAGCACAGGGCATTTAAATTGTTAAATGCGCTAAAAGTGCTTTGTGTATACACAATTGCATTTTGCATAAATATTAAGTTATTTTAATGAAACAAAAACTGGTATAAAACTCGTTATATGCAGAATACATGTATGTCATCAGCAAAGTTGAGCTGCATTTACAACACGTTGAAATGGCACTATTTTGTTTCACTGTGGTGAAAGGTTAACTAAGCTCTGTTGAACGCATCCAATATAAGTTTTCTGAAAGAGACAGTGGTCGACCCATTGTATGTGTGGCTTGTGCGTCAGCAAAACAAAGCATAGTGTGAAATAAAGCACTAGTGTATGCGTGGTCTGTGATTCATCAGAATACAGCATGTTTGCAACTTTTGCTTACGCGTATTTCGTAACTTCGTAGACTCCGTTTCTCTCTTTGTTGTACATACGTATACTTTCCTGTTTGTAGCTGAATGGAGAAGTGGTATAAAAAAGTATTTTTGCACCACCTGGATATAACCATATACAATTGTTTGGTAATTTAGAGAGCTCTAAGCCCACACAGGATAATGACCTACCTGGACTTCCGACTATCAATAGCTTGCAGCCTAATTGAACAATACCACATTGGGGGTAGAAAATCCAGAACCTCTGCACCCCTCAGACTTCAAGGAAAACATTATCCTAAAAGGATACCACCAACAGCAAAGAAGTCCCGCCCATCTCGAAAGTGTTTCGTGTGCCACAAGAAGGGAATTCGCGAATGTGCCCTTGTGTGTTTATCCCTGTTTTGAGGCATACCACTGCAGAAGAAACATATAAAGGTAAGCCAGTTAAGTATATAGACTTTACTTAAATGTTTCATAAAGGGAAAATTAAAATAAGTTGAGTTAGATAAGGGATAAATAAGGGTTAAATGCACAAACGCACAGGACGTGTATACATGCCCATAACGCTTATCCGTCATTTTAAATGGACGTGATTCTCAAGAGGTTAATAGTGAAGCAACAAGAATCTAAAGTAAGAACAAATTAGAAACTAAAAGCTTCACTTATCTTAATAATATTGCAAGTTCTTTGGTGCTGACACTGTTTCGAGTTGACTCCAATTCATTCTAAAGCTATACAAACAAATTAGTTACCATAGCTACTGATGCTCATTTTACCCAGATTGTATGCACTTCCTAAAATTCACAAACCAGGAAATAAAATGAGACCAATTATAAATTGTATAAATTCACCTACGTATAATTTAACGAAATGGTTAAATAAAAAATTCAGTACCTTCGATCAGTTTGAAAGTTTAAGTATTAAAAATTCTTTTGAATTAGTAGAAAAGATTACCAATATAGTATTGTCTGATAATGATAAACTCGTTTGTTTTGATGTAACTGCTTTGTTTCCTAGTATTCCTAGAAAAAAGCTTTTGATTTTTTTTAAAAAAAGGTTAAATTCTTTAGAATCAAACAAAGAATTAATAGATGATTTTGAAACACATAACTTTGTTTAGATCAAAATTTCTTGTTTTAATTGTAATTTTTTTCAACAAACTTCTGGCTTGGCAATGGGTAGTCCACTTTCCCATTTCTTGCTAATCTTACAAAATGTACTTAATTTTTCTAAAAAAGATAAAATTCCAAATTATAAAAAATCTAGTATTTATCAATTTAGCTGTTCGGACTGTGATAAGGTTTATATTGGGAAAACTAAACTTCATTTAGAAACCAGAATAAAAGACTTTTCTAGAAATATTAAATATGAATTAGCTGATAAATCAGCTGTGGCAGATCATTTTTGGTCATTTAATCGTGAAATTAATCCAGAAGTTAAATTAAAACAATTAAGTGGACCTATAGACTTAATGGTTTGGGAAAAGATATTCATTTTAAAAAAACAGGAACGGTGTTATGAATTTTGAAATACCTCCTATAGATTGTATTTATAGGTTTTTGTTTTCAGAGATTGGTAATTAAAATGAGCATCAGTAGCTATGGTTTTTGTTTTCAGAGATTGGTGAAAAAAATGAGCATCAGTAGCTATGGTAACTAATTTGATTGTATAGCTTTGAGAAAGAGTTGGAATTAACTCGAAACAGTGTCAGCACCAAAGAACTTGCAATATTACTAAGATAAGTGAAGTTTTTAGTTTCTAATTTGTTCTTACTTTAGATACTCTGAAATGTTGCATGTGCCTTGTTAGCTGTAGACCTATTCCTAAACTTATAACACTTTTATGATGAGTCTCTGTCTTGTGTTATGGTTATGAATTATATCATTAAAGTACAATAAACACTTCCATTGCTTACGCTTAATTTGGTAAATATTAGCAGTTGAAAAAAAAATCTGATGTCTTGCACTCACATGACTTTCTCAACTCTTGTACTAACCATTCTTACAAACTCTTATTCCTATATCTTCTTCGTGTTAGTTAAGATAAACATTTGTACAAATTATCTTACTGCTTATTTCCTTGTAGGTGCAAGGGGAATATGGGAATACAGCAGGCTTTGTGCGATAGTCAAATGTTTTAAAGCTTTGAGATTCTGTTGTCTTTGCACACTTAACATATAAAAAAATGAACAACGATGATCCATTTCACGAAAGTTCTAAGTTTTCCAATACTCACACACATAACAAGGAATATCTCCGAAATGGTTCACCCTACAAGAAAATTTATTTAGACATAAATTGTGTATTTTAGCAAGATCTACATTTTTTGTATAGTATGATTTGGTCTATCTCTAATGGCTTACCAGTTATGCAAAAGTCGTCCAGAGTAAATACCAGTACAGGGGCTATAGCCAGAAAATTCAAGATATACATTTCATTTGTCATAAAAGTATCTCAAATATATGACATTTTAATCAAAATTGTTAGAGCCATTTTCAAGAAAATCAAAATTTTCGAAAAATTTTCCATGTAAAGGGTAGTTAGGGTGGGGCTATTTTCTTCAAAATCTTTGTGGCGCATCCTTGAAAGACATTAAACTTAAATACCAACTTTGGTTTTTAACCGACTTTTTGCTTTCGAGTTATGCTGCCCACAGACTGACACACAGACACACACACGGACCTTTTTCTAAAAATGCTTTTTTTGTATTAAGGGAGTCTCAAAACATATATTTCCGGTGAAATCTCGACACTGAATTTTTGGGTGGAATACAACACTTCCCCTACTTACCAGTAGAGAAAGTAAAAAAAAAAAAACAATGAAGAGGTAAGATTACAAAGCTTTTAAATAATGGTCTCCATGAAGATCTTGGATTAGCTCTTTCCATTATCCTTAGGAATATTCACCACTGTTGGTAATCCAATGACATTGGCAGCTAAAACCTCAGATAAGCGCTTTTCAATTTGTATACATTTGAATAAGCTAGTAAAAGTGATATGAATCTAAATTATTGTAAAATTGAGTCTGTGTTGAAACACTTAACATCACTTACATGTATTTGTCTTGACTGGTTTCAAGAGCTACTTGCTCCCATCATCAGAAGTGCCCCATTGGCTCTTGTGGGTGTGTGTGGTTGTTTCAGTTGACATCTGGTGGTGGAGTGATTAACTTTCGTAAAGGGTTTGATGGTAGCAAATTCATTAAACAGAGTTTGTTTTTTATGATTAGCATCTTCTCCCAAGTATCCAAGTCTGTAGCGTGCTTTGTGGCTTTTAAAAGTGTTATGTTCGGCATGATGTGATTGGATGTCCAAAAATGGTGTACAACTGCAGATTTATCCATCTGTTTGTATTTCATGCATCTCATGAGCTCTTACAGTCTGGTTTCTAAATTCCTCTTAATTATTTCCTACATAAATTTGGTCACAATCTGGGCAACTAATCTGATAGATTCTTGCTTTTTTGTTTTGTGGTATTTGGTCCTTTGACTTGTTGCATAGTAATTTCTCTATGCTGAAATTATTTTGTGGAGTCAAGTTGATGCTGTATTTTTTGAAGATGATGTGGAATTTGCAGTTCTTACTTGGGTGGAAAATGAATTTTTTGAAAATCATTTTGCTTTTTTGTTGGGCGAGTTTTGTGATTCCTTTCACGTGTTTCTGATTTTGAATTTTGCTATTTTCTTGTTGATGATTTGCTGGGTGGGAGCAAGTTAAGCTCTTGAAACCAATCAAGACAAATACACGTAAGTCATGTTAAGTGTTTCAACATGATTAAATTTTACAATAATTGGCATAAAAACAGTACTCTGGTGACTGGAATACACAATTAATGAAAAATGAAATTACAAAAATGCAAAACAGCATTGAAGCATATTCCATATTTTACTTTTAAATTTGCACTGAAAACCAACATGTCATAAGAGCATTTGTCAATTTGGAGACTGAGGTTCAAGCCCCTCCAGGTGTAATCCATTTTAAATGCACATTATGCTGGATTGTACAGAATATGTCAATGATGGGCAAGCTCACACACATGGCTTTAGTATCCTGCCACGGCAGACCCACATGCTGATCTGTCTTCACAATGTAAGGAGGGTATGAAAATAAGCACAAATGCAGCAGGTGGCATGATGGCAGTGAAAACCATTTGATGATAGTACCAATTTAAAAGTCCTATGAACATGCAATACATTTGCTCAAATACACTGCAAGGAATTAGACAGTTTCAGACATGTTCATTAGATTTAACGCCACCACAACCACAACCACTACCACCTCCAATAACAATTATATTAATACTAATCGTGTTACATTGGGTTCATGTCTTTCATTTGTAATGAGTAGGGAATGGAATTTTTAAATGAAATAGGATCAATGTTAGGTCATCAGGTTTCATATAGCAAAATCCAGAAGATCACAATAGGACTCTCATAACTGCTGTATCAACATTCAGAGCAAACAACAAATATAGCAATGCCTATTTTAACCAAGTTTGTAAAATTATAACTACCCATCACTATATGAATTTTGATCTGACTGCTAACCATTTGTTTTACATGTAACAAAACTGGATTAATTTTTTTTTAAATTGTATTAGGAGCAATACTTCTAACAAGTTAATTGTGGAAGTTTAGAGCTGTCATTTGAAAATCTTGCACAAATTTTGCTTCCTTTCGCCCACGATCCTAATACACAGAGCCATCATTTGGACGCATGGCCGGCTTAACAGGAAAGGTTGGTGGAGTCAAGACAAATTCAAGCGCACAGATTTCTCATGCAAATTATAACTACATCTACAATAACCACATACCTTCGTAATAAAAGCTGTTGGAAATGATGTCCTAGTGCTGCCATACATCTCTCGCACCTTTTAAGAAAATTTGCATTAACACTCATTAATTTTTCACGGCCATCTAAATAAAATCATACTTCATCCGTAACGAAAATTAAACATGAGTCAATAGAATGGTCATTCACATTATCCAACCCTCATTTGCAGAAATTAATGCTACTCATTTTATTGTATGGTTGCAATTCCTGAATTAGTGTAATCTTGTAGAGTTTTAATTTTAAAAGTATAGTGCCATTTCAAGCCGAGATTGGGAAATTTTCAATGCCTGTAAAAGCTTTCTCAAGAGATTTCATTAGAATTTATTCTAACTTTTCTTTGATATTAAGTTTTACCTCTGTAGGTACATGGCAAATCGATTTTAGTTTATCAATAATACGAGGCCTGTCTAAAAAGTATCCGACCTTAATTTTTGCTGTGCAAAGTAATGGTGCTATGGCAATGCTACTGTGCACGGAGGTCACCAAGTGAGGTGCTGTTATATGTGTTCGTCGGATTTAGTTTTCTTGCAAGACGACTGAATCACACTGAGCAAAGATACTGCATCAAAGTTTGCAAAAAAATTAGATGATTCCCAAAAAGAAACAATGTGTAAAATTCAGCGGACATTTGGACATGATGCTATGAGGGTAACACAAATTGAAGAGTGGCTCAACCGATTCAAAAATGGTCGCATTTGGTGGAGAGTGATGAGTGTCCTGGGAGGCCACAAACCGCTCAAAATGCTGCTGTTGTTGAGAAAAAGAGAGATCTGATACTGGGAGATCGACATTTGACTGTACAAGAGATTGCCGAAGATGTTGGGATCAGTAAAGATTCTGCACACACAATTTTGTGTGGTGGTTTGAACATGCACAGAGTAGCTACAAACTTTGTACCCAAGTTGCTGTTGGTGGAATAGAAACCACACTCTCTTGAGGTTGCACAAGACCTGCTGGACATTTGCAACACTGAACCTGAGTTTTTGAACACTGTGATAACTGGAGATGAGGCTTGGGTTTACGGGTACAACCCGGAAACAAAAGCCTAGTCGTCACACTGGCAGCATCGCGAGTCTCCAAGGCCAAAAAGAGCACAACAGGTGTGAAGCAAAATCAAGGTGATGTCTTTGACATCCGTAGAGTTGTGCATTATGAACATGCACTAGATGGACAAACAGTGACAAAGGAGTTCTCCGCCATCTCTGTGATGCAGTTTGGTGGAAAAGATCAGACCTCTGGAGGGCGGGAAGGTGAAAACCTGGCAGTTGCATCATGACAATGCTCCAGCACATTCATCGCAACTGATCCAGACTTTTTTGAAGAAACATGAACTTCTGGTCGTTTGCCAACCTCCCTTCTCTCTGGACATGGCTCCTTGCAACTTCTGGTTGTTTCTGAAACTGAAGATGCCATTGAAAGGATCCCATTTTGAGAGCAGAAAGAATGCAATGGTGGAATTGAATGCCATCCCAAAAGAAGCTTTCCAGAATTGTTTTCAAAAGTGGAAGGAGCGGTGGCTAAGTGTGTGAATGTGCAAGGGAACTACTTTGAGGGGAATATGTTCCCAGTCCCATCAGGTAAATAATCTATTTTTCCCAGTCATAGGTCAGATATCTTTTAGACATACCTCATATATCCCAGTTTCACCAAGTCTATTTATAATATTTCAAACGGCTTTTCTGTGTGGTGCACAAACAGTAGGGAATCTGTCTATCCCACTCCTCTAGGAGAGTTTGTCACATAGGAATCATACCTGGAGATTCTTTGTGCTAAAGATACACACACTAACACACTGATACATGTCAACTTTTTACAGCACAGACACTGGTTAGGTGGCATACAGAACCAGTTATGAGGGCAATTTTTTTTCCACCTCCAATAAGACAAGAAATTAAAACCAATGTGAACAGCAAAATAGTTTTGTTGACAAAAGTTCACTACGCCCATAAGTTAGTTTTCAACTTATTCTTATGAAGATTGAAACCTTTTCTTGTTAATACTCTCAGTAAAAACACTTGGTACCTGTCTCTTGAGCCAGGTCTGCACGTGTTCTTAAGATCACTGGAATGGCAATACTATTCCTCGAATTTTTTCACATGTGGGTAAAGATGGAAGTCACTTGGTGCTAGGTTTGGGTTTGAGGGAGGATAAACATTTCTGTCCCTGACCATCTTCATCATGAGGATCTGTTTGATCATCTTTAAATTTCCTGCACCAGAACATTACTCATGAATTTTTCACCATACACAGAGCTCACTCTGTGGTGGATTTCCTCTACATTGTGTCCCTCTTCCTGTAGAAACATAACACAACTTGCATTTGGCAAGGGAGCATATGTAACGGGCGTCTTTAAGTGCCGTACCTAAGCTTTAAATTACCAGTTCACAATGCCAGTGGAGCTATTAGTGGCGAGAGGAACCAATCACAACATATGACCCCCCACCTATCACTACTTGGGCCACCTGGCAGTGGCAATGGAGGTTGAAAAAAAATTAGCCCTCTTACAAACAGCACAGTGCAGGGCAAGTAATTCCTTGTAAGATGACCATGTGTTAAAATGAAGGCTCTGTACATAGATTTCCGTATGTATAGAATTATTCCTAACCTTAGGATTTTGCTTTCTGCTTACTTTAGCTCCACTAGACGGGAGTGGCAGAGAACACTGTGTGTCTGCCAAATAGCTGTAGGACGAAAGCATGTCTATTACCATTTTTGATCATAACTTCTATGTTCTTGGTTTAATGGGCTCAAGTCTGGTTAAACAATAGATTATTTGTGCCACGCATTTCTGAAGTTTTTCTTTAGCACATAAAGATTAAGTACCTGGGTGACCGGGCTTTGCTCAGCGGTTTTTTCCCCCTTTTTGCAAAATCAAGTTTTTTTGGGAGAAGATACTTATTGAGATATAACCCCTAACATGCTGATCTGTCATGGCATGTAATACGTCCTCTGATTGGTAATCAGAAGATATGGTTGGTGAATTTATTTTGATAATTTTCCCGGTCAGGTCGGTGAGACCCGTAAACCAACGACAGGTGTGGTCCTCCAGACATTCTGGGGGTTGTGAGAGAGCGATGTGACCACCAAAACATAAAAATATGGTGCTCTCTAAAAAGCGATTACATTTACTGCTAAGTCTCTTCAAGAGGAAATGGATCGAGACCACCTTCAAATATGCCCGGCCACTTCTAGCGCCCCATCCATCAGTGAAAAATATTGGAGAGCAAGAGGATTAATGACTTCATTGTCAGAAATCCAGCATTAGCTAACAACAACAACTTATTGAGATAAACTTGAAAAGCAAAATGTTAACTAAATAAAAATTTTTGTCACAATTGTTAAGTCATTTCCGAGATACATATAAATATTTCATAAGCAACATCATTTCAGCCGTAAAATGTTGTTAGCTAATGCTGGATATCTGACAATGAAGTCATTAACCCTCTTGCTCTCCAATATTTTTCACTGATGATATTGAAGAGAGAAATAGCAGTAATGGTAACCGTTTTTTAGAGGGCACCATATTTTTATGTTTTGGCGGTCACATCGCTCTCTCACAAACCCCAGAATGTCTGGAGGACCACACCTGTCGTTGGTTTACGGGTCTCACCGACCTGATCGGGAGAGTTATCAAAATAAATTCACCGACCATATCCTCTGATCACCAATCAGAGGACGTATTACATGCCATGACAGGTCAGCATGTTAGGGGTTAAGATTTTATAGACAAATGGAGAGGTTGGAAAAAGAAAGACTCCCTAGCCCTCGGGAACCCTAATAGCATCGGGGTCGGAAGAGAACAAGAGATGACCAAGGTAAGGTCAGATACAAAAGTTACAGTGAGGAGCAAAACACCAGTAAGTGGAAGTAATGTTCTGCTCAGCTTGGGTACCTTGTGGTCGCCATTCACATATCCCCTAGACGGAGACCCCTGAGTCTAGCCGTAAAATGTAATATGCTGTATTTCTATTTCAAACATATGGACGGGACGATCTGTAACACAAACTAATATAACTAGGTCAACTTTCTTACTGTATTCTGATAGTCCTAAAAGAGGACTTTAAAACGCTATGTCGTTTTCTGAAATCAATTAACAGAGAAATTATGGCCAAAATAAGCTTTAGACTAATTGTGACTGTTACGTGTAGACTAAGATAGCTAAGTCAACTTGCTTTAGGTTTTCAGAAAGCTCTTGACAAGACCTTTAATATCCTGACCTGTTTGTTGAAATTGGCCCACTGACACAAAAATTATGGCCAAAATAAGGTTTAAAGTAATTGAACTGTTACGCGTAGACTAAGATAGCTAAGTCAACTTTCTTACTGTATTCTGATAGCCCTGGAAGAGGACTTTAAAACGCTACTTCATTTGTTGAAATCGGTCCATTAGAAGAAAGAAAAAGCCACAATAGGGTTCAATTGCTCTGTAGAAGTGGGAATAAAAAATGTTATTTTTTTATGTAAAATCACGTTTTTTTCAGGAATGACACCTACATTGACAAACTTAAAAAGCAAAACCTTATCTGAATACAAAATTTGATCAAAATCGTTAGAGCTGTTTCCAAGTTGTGCGGAATATATATAATACAAGAATTGCTCATTTAAATATATTTGATACCAGATGATCTAAAGTGATCTGTACTCTCAATTTAGTTGTGTCTATACTGTATTTATTTACACAGAGTTACCCCCTCATTTAATTTCTATCCCACGATATTTGAATACATTCTTAGGATTTTATTGTTTTTTTATGTTCTGCTTTAGAACTTGCACTTCAAAATCATCCATGGTAGATTGAGGATACTACAAATAGAAGATACTATCTGCTGCCTCATCTCCCTATTTATTTCTACTCTATAACTCAACTACCAGCATGCAAAAGTGTGGCTTTGTATTATATTCATCTTCACACGAAAAGAATCCTAGTTATCATACCTTGTAACAACTACACAGTGTTTAATATAGAACCAAAGTTAATATGCTTAATACTGAAGGTCTCAGAAAGTAAAGTTCATTGTTAGATTGCTTCATAGCACCAAAGTGTACAAAATATGTGGAAGATGAGAAAGAAGAGCTTGATTACATTGTGGAAATTATAAATGCTGTAAATGCATGTGAAAGAATGGTTTGTGTTCCTCTGAAGTAAAGTTAACCAGTATACCTGCCTCTGGAGATGTCCTCCTGGCACTTTCACATTTAAATATTGTATGTCATCAAATACTGTTCTACACATATATATTGTGACACACCCTGTGTATTTTGAACATAAGGATGAAATACAGCAAAAGTGAAAGTCGTACAAAGGAAGTCTCTATCTGCTGCATTTTATATTATTGTAATAAATGAGAACACCAATTACTGCTAATTACTTTATTTGTCTTTTAATCGGTTAGCGTAGCACTAACATTACACTTAAACTATTGCACAAACTCAGAGTAACACAACTTAACCATCAAATAGCACTATTGGATTACAACTCACAATGAACTGCACTCAGCACAATTCACAACCACTGTCCACTGAATGCTTTGTAAACATCTTAACTGACTTGGTGATCAGCAGCCCCTTATATAGGTCCGGCACACAATGAGAAAGTTTCTAGAAATGGAAAACTCGCAAAGGCCACAAAACAAACAATTTGAAGCCCAGAACAGCACACAATAGCGATGGTTTTCGTACAGCCTATTGTCATGTCAGGGGACAGGTCATTAACAAAGGTAGGTGGTGCTGGGTTCATTCCCTGGTGTAGGTAATTAGCTGTGGGTGCTGTGACATTATTTGTTATTTTAATATTGGATACAGATTTAATTTGTCAATGGAGTGTGTGGCACTACCAGTTTACTCCAGATATTTTGTAGTATTTACTTAAGTTGCTCCTCCTTGGCTTTAGATCTCTCAACTTTACGGAAAAAAAGGGGAACTGTGCAAGTAAATGGTTTTGACTAAAATTCATTGTTGCATCTCTTTGAACTATTGTACCCAACTATACCCAATTTCTCCTTACTTTACTCTGCATGTAAACAAAAGCATATAGTACATCTACTCTTGTCTCATTGGTTGTCACACACGCAACCACATATTGCAGTAGAGTTAACTCTTGAGTAAAAATTAACAGTCAAAATTAAGCCAGTTTAATTAACACAGTTACTGTAGTGTATAAAACAGTAGCTTTCCTTCATACACTCAAAGAATTACAAAAAGTGGCAGCACATACATGAAATTAGTATGTAGAGGCATTAACTCATTTGCATTGTTGCAGTGGTCGAAAGGGCAAAGGAGATACCAAGTGTTAGCTACCACACACCACTGCTTGTAAGTGCCAGTCGATAAACAAGGACAACAATGAGTGGGCAGAACAAAGGCTGCTTCTAGACAGCACAAGAAGCTTCGAGAAAATGTGTAGTGAGTGATTAGGGGTTTAAGGGCCCGTCAACAGCTAGGTCATTAGGGTCCCGAGAAGATGTGTATTTCCAGAGAAATCAATGGCACCTAATTCTCAGCTATATATGCGAGTCAGTTTAGTGTTGAGCCAGTCAGAGGCAGTTTTGAGTACAGTGAGCAGTATTTGTGTCAAGGTTACGATAGAACAGAACAGCTGTGAGTTGCAAGGTTACCACAAATTGTAAATTGTGTTAACGATAAAACAGAGATCTGTGTTTAGTGATTCAGCTTCAGGAGAAATAAAGTGATATCAAAAATAATCAGACTTGTCTTAGAGTATTTTAATGCCACAACATTGTGAAATGTGTGGATGTCAGTTCTCATGTTTAAAATTGATTGGTACAGCAGAAGGCACTTGCACTTTGAATAGCAGGTTGTTTACTGTTTGGTGTTTGACTGCAGATTAACATCTGCTCTGGCACTGACTCTTATTCACAGATAAATTGTGTGAGCTTCCCATATATTGTATGTAAATGCTACATATTGGTGGAATCTGTGGGCACCTTTGAGCACCCTTATGTAATGGCAAGGAAAAAAAGAACCACATTTTGAACATCTTTTGGGAAAGAAATCCAACTGCCATAACATAAACTGAGGAGATTATGTTTAAATTTAGACATTTAAGTGTTAGGGTAGGAAAATCCCAAAAGGAAATGAACAGGAAAGCTCTTCCAATAATGAACAAAGATTATGCAGTCAGGCTTTAACAGTGAAAACACTGTCACTAGTAGACCCCGGATTTCTAAGCACAATAAAATAGTAAAATAAGCAAGCAATTAAGTACGAAAAATGATGAAAATAAGCACCAAATTAATCAAAAACAAATATATGCAAATATGATAGTAAATAGTTTCACAAAACTCTTACCTTATTGAAGGTTGAGACAGGTCATCCTGAGATTTTCCTGTATAAAACTCCTGAGTCTATCAGTGAAAAAGGATTTGTATAGTGAAAATGTTGTTTCAACGTCACAGGTGAATGAGAAAAGCACTACAGTTCTTCGATGAATCCCTGATCAAAGTGTTTCTTCACCAGAAAGCTTTTGAGAAATTTGACACATTTAATGACCCAAATTTTTCTGTAGCACCTGATTTGAGTTTGTCAAACGCAATTTTTGCAACAGTTTGTTTCGGATGACAATGTTACTGAAATTTCCATAATCTGAGAAAGTGAATGTTAAAGGGAATTATTTTGAGCTCCCAGATGCTTTAAAATTTCTGGTATTTTGGAGAAACACCATTCTTGCACAACACGCTGCTGCTTGGAACTCTGTCCTTGTCTATGACATCATGCCATATCTCAGGCAACAACTCATGAGTTGACTCTCCAACCAATTGCAGCAAGTTTTCTCCTTGCAGTATTATTTCACAACACCTGGCTATACCCTAGCATTTCTTTCCCACACATTTAGCCGAGAAAATACGGAGTCACTGACAATTCACAGATAACTATGGAACATGCACTTTAAATTTACAGTTTTGAGTAAAATATGCTATTTTATTTAAACATTGTAAAATAAGTAAGCAAAACCTTTTCCTGCAAAATCTTATATATTTAAACAAGCAATTCCTGTATATATATATATATATATAAATATATTCCATGCAACTTGGAAACGGCTCTAACGATTTTGATCAAATTTTGTATTTAGATAGGGTTTTACTTTTTAAGTTTATCTATATAGCTGTCATTCCTGAAAAAACACGATTTTATGCGTAACAGTCACAATTATTCTAAACATTATTTTGGCCATAATTTCTCTGTTAATGGGCCAATTTCAACAAACAAGCCAGGATATTATGGGTCTTGTCACGGAAACAGCTCCAACAATTAGGATGAAAATCTATATTTGGTTAACATTTTGATTTTCAAGTTTATCTAAATAAGCATCTTCTCCCCCCCCCCCCCCCCAAAAAATCACCATTTAAAAAAAAGAAAATGAAAAGAAACAAAAAGCCGAGCGAAGCTTGGTCACCCAGGTACCAAACATAAATAAGCACAAACAAACATAGTTAAAATTGCTCATCTAGGTGTACCTTATGAATTATAACCTTTCTGCTTATACTTAAAAGAGTGGAAAAAGTTAAGCATTTTGCTTAGAAATCCGGGTTTTAGTCATTAGCGAACATTCTTTAACTCTAAGTTAAATATTATTTCATAACACTTCACATTGCATGCATTTATATGGGTGCATGTTGTCACGTCTGTTGGTCCCACATATTAGGAAATGCATGAACATTGTAGTCAATGCAGAATAACCAGTCTGGTATTTTTAAATAATAGTTGAATAAGCTAGTAACTGTGATATAAATTCAACTTCATGGATAAACTGTTGAGAAAGTATAATAGACAATAGAGAGGAATCAATTAAGATGGCTCAGGCATGTATTAAGAATGAAGAAAGGATACCAAGAAGAATATATGATACAAGAACAGAAAGGAGGAGTGGCAGCGCTGTAGCCGAGTGGTTAGACCATTCGCTTCTCACCAAAGTGGCCCAGGTTCGATCCAGGCAACCGCATGTGGGATTTGTGGGGACAAAGAGGTGCTGGGGCGGTTTCCTCTGGGTTCTCTGGTTTCCCCGCCATCTCATTCCACCGGTGCTCCATCTTCATTCCATGTATCATCAGTGTCACTGCCTGCGGTGCCATACGTAGTAACAGAAGGCGTTAAACACCTTAAAAAAAAAAGACAAACAAACAAAGGAGTGTAGAAGACCAAGACTTGAATGGAGAAAGTATATGGAAAAAGTGGCAGCCAGTACATATAATTGTACAGGACAGGAATGAATTCAGAAGGTGGCTGAAGAAAACCCAATGCCTAAAGGCATAAGGGATAGAGAAGGAACAAGGATAAATTGTTGGATATTGGAACACTGCAAGAGCTGTTGCTCCCATTATAATTGACTGACATACAGTTTGGTATGTTTACCTGCAGAGTAAGCTGATATGAAACAGGGTTTACCTAACACTGAGCCTGTAACATATTTATTTACAATCTGCATAATACGAACATGCAGAGAATAAATGTTTAAAAACTTATATTTGGTTGGTTTGATATTCTGCAGCACAGTCCTGTATTTTCATGCAGTATACTAATGAGGACAGATGAACTATTTTAGAATATGTACATCACCACAATCTTTGAAATACCTTAGGTACAAACTACAACTAACCTGTAGCTGCTGCTTGAGTAAATTCACCTCTTCCATTGTTTTCTTCTCCTTTAACTCTGCAATGTCCAAGTCCAACTCATACTGTTCCTTTTGCAACTCTGCTGCAACTTTCTTTTCTCGTGCTTCAGCAAGCAGCTCTAGAAGATTCATTTTCTCAAGTAAATACAAGCCTACTCTTGTACTTATTAAACAATTGGGAAACGTTTTAATTATCATTATAGCTAATTGTTTAATATATTACTTGTTGAGTAAAAAGGCTTTACCATCACTGAAAAAAAAATTTAGACCCACTATTGTCGACTTTTTAAATTAATAATTTTCATTCTCATTTTACACACAAAGTTGTTTATCCAGTTGCTTATTTTTTTGCAGATATGATAGGTGGAGAGCAGTTAAAATGAAATCACTGAGACATACAGTTCCACAAGGATCAATAATTATTGATTACTATGATTATACAATTGATAATTCATGTGTGTATCAAGGGTAAGAGGGAAGGTTACTCATAACTTGGAATTACTTATGAGATTTTGATGCAACACATTTTGTTTGAAGAAAAAACTATACAGTGGGCCCACTGTGTAAAATTTTACAAAGAACAAAGATATGTACAAAGAACACATTATTTTGAACTTGGTCTTGCTTTAAATAAATGAGTTAATTTGGCTTGTTTCACTTTCTTACATAAAGTGCATACACCTCATTTTGTTACTGATGACTGTGGTATAAGCAATTCCTAAGTTTGAACCAATTTCAGATCTCGTTTTGTGTGGTTTAAGTTCCATCTCTTGTATGAATTTTACTTTCTGATCTTGTGTATAACATTTCCTTTTCTGTTCTCCATGGCTAATTAAAAGCAATTGAGAACTGAAAGATAAAACCGCTATTAATCAGTAAACACCAGGTATTAAACATTTTTATCTTTACTTCTTCTTTGCTGTTATGATATTGTTGCACTGATAGCCATCTGCTCTACCAGTGAACGTCTTTGTCTTTTGTTTCCACGACTGAAAACCACCTGCTCAGCTTGCATCTTTGTCAACAAAGATAAGGAAAATACACCTCAAATTTCTTTTATATGCTCATTATAATTACATAAGACTCAGTTGTATTTCACTGAAATTTAATATGTATAATAGCAAATTACATATAAATGTATTACATATAAATAAGGTTCCATTAACATGTTTCTAAATTACATTTTGCCCGGACCTACGAAAATGTACGTATAAATATGAATTCCTTTGAACTGGGTTACGTATAAAGCAGGTTCAACTTTAATTGTAATTACTATAACTCTTTCTGGTAGATATAAACAGAATAACATCAAAACATCAAGCCCACCTCTGTGTCCTGAGGATGCCGAGAGAGCCAAGCTAACATATACTGGGTGTCCAAAAAAAACAACAACCCACAGACGCTTAGTATGTTGTGCAGGGTGGCAAACTGACTGATATTTAGATAGGAACCCTGTCAAGATATGTATGGTTTGGACACTGGAGAGCGTCAAAGTTTGAGAACGAACGCTTGTAACAATTTGCTAACATTCGCTTTGGTATCTTAATATGGAAGGTATGCTACCCTTTAGCCATCTGTGTACTGGGATGAATGACCTGAGCATAAAAACATTACTGCACATGTGCTAAATTCCTCCAAAGATTCCTTGGTGCACGTCCTACTGCATTACTTGTGTAGGTTCCAGTACAGTAACGTTTGTAACAGCAGTGTGACACGTACCAGTACACAGCTGCGAAAATGGCCGACTTGAGCTCCAGGATAATTTGATGTAAATGTGCGGAATCACCTCAACTTTGCATATTCAAATCAATCATTTGGTAAAGGTGGACCAATTCCATGGCGAGCACGGTTGGTAGATCTGATACCTGTCGACTATTTTCTGTGGACTTGTATGAAGAATATGGTGTATGACAATCAGCGGAGGACCTTATTGCTCGAGTCCATGGAGCTATTGAAATCTTCAAAGACAACTGCACATCCGCATGGGGCTCATCACCACCGATATTGGCTCTGCAATAACGTAGGAGGTACACAGCTAGAAGCCCATTTCTAATGTAGTAATGTGTTGGCGAAATGTGGGCGCACACTCATCTCACACTTCAATGCGCTGCAGCATCCAAACCGTACATTTGCAGACAGGGATTTCTACTTCAAAACCAGTCACTTTGCCATTCTGGACAACACACTAAGCATTGTCGGTGTTTTTTGGGACACCTGTATATGTGTCCTGCAACACTCCAAAATAAAAGTGCGGAAATGCACAAAAGTCCTAAAAAACTTTTACCCATATGGTACTAAACAACCATTTAAGATGTAAGCAAGACGCCTTGTATATTTTATATATGTGATAGGAAGATTGTGTGAGCACTGATTCTTTCTTCAGTTTAAGTTAAACCTGAAGATGAACCGGAAAAAACAGGTCAGTAGTATCTGTCTATTGCGTACATGTCAGTATGGTATTCTGTGACCACCTACTGGGCAGCGATTGCCAGCAACATGAACAGCTCCACACTTGACATGGAAATGTCAGATGCTGCAGAATACAAACTGACGTTGAAAATCTCAATATTTGAAAAAGAACTGGGTATGATTGCTTCTTAGCATTCATACTTACGAAACAATTATGCTTGTATTTAAGAACATTAACACCACTGATACACCATTTACAATAACACTGCACATAAAAACAATACCTGAAAAAGTATACATTTGCATGTAACCAGTCACAATACTTCACTCTATCAGAAAAGCATTCTACACTTGGACATTCTCTGTCCTCTATGTGATCTGCAAGAGGAAATGGATCGAGACCACCTTCAAATATGCCCGGCCACTTCTAGTGCCCCATCCATCAGTGAAAAATATTGGAGAGCAAGAGGATTAATGACTTCATTGTCAGAAAACCAGCATTAGCTAACAACAACAACAACACTTGGACATTAAACTGTATAATAACTTGGCAGACTATGATACATCATGGCAATAAAACAAGTAAATTTCTTCAAATCATGTCTCAAGGCACATCTAAATAACCACAGGTTTTACTCCAGCAAAGATTATCTCGAATGTAAGTGCAAACCATAAAGCATTGACTGAAAATGTATTTAGTAATTATCAGTTTAGAGTTTTGTTCATATAATGCTGTTTAATTAAGACTTTAAGAGTCCAAATAGGTATAAAGCAATGTAAATATTCCACAAATATGTAATGTCATGTTTATTTATATTTTGATGTGTCCAATACTGAATGTACATTATACAAATCAATTCTACTGGATCAATTAAACCTATTTTTCTTATATTCTCTTCTTCTTGTTCTTCTTTTTCTTATCATCACCATTATTATGATGATGATATTATTATTATTATTATTATTATTATTATTATTACTACTACTATTATTACTATTATTATTACTGTCATGGTCATTGCCATCATCATTATTATTAAGAATTTAGCAACTAAATGAACTTCTCTAACCCCTCCTGCCAAGATCACAAGAGGCTAAGAAGTGTAAAGTAGTGCTCTCAACAGATGACTGGTGTCCCTCACAGCATATATTCCAACAGAAAGGCTGATAACGAAACTAGAGACAAGAAGCAGAAACTCTACACAGCAACTGCTACAGACATCGATGAACACAGCAGAGACAATGGCGAGGGGGAACAGAAAGTACATATGATGAAGGAAGTTTCCAAGAAATCCACTGTGGCAAAGCCTAAAAGGCGAAGAATAGCCAACCAAAACAGACAAAAGTACAAATACCCAAACAAACTTACATAACACAAATATACCTGCATCAAAGGCTACTTCCACCACTTCCTCCATACCAGACTCCACCACCACGACCACGACCACCACCACCACCACCACGACCACCACCACCACCACGACCACGACCACGACCACGACCACCACCACCACCACGACCACGACCACCACCACCGCCGCCTCCGCCGCCGCCACTGCCACCACCATCACCACCACCATATCCACTATAGCCTCGAACCTCAGTGAATAACAAACAGCACTTAACCCAAACGACCTCCTAGAATTACACTATGTAACAAGGTTTTTGCCACATAGGTGAAAATAGCCATTTTAGTTCAAGTTTTATGACCAATTAACGAATACCAGGCTAAAAATGTTCCATCACCCTCCATTTTCTAGTAAATTATTAAAATATATTTAAAAGAGTAAAAATTGTCAAAAATCCAAGTAAGCAAATCATGGAACTATAAATACCCCAGAATTCTTTAAACCAGCTTTCACAAGTAGTTCTCATCTTTTCGAATGTTCTGGGTTCATATTGGATAAGAACAACCTAGTTTATGGTATGATTGGCTTGCTAAGGGGAAAGGGGTGAGTGATTTATTGTTTTATTGCTCTTTGTGTCAGACCAATGAATGACAAAGTCCCTTAGTGGAGTATAATATTTAGGTTCCGTTCAAATGTTGTCTTGCTTGGAAAAAGTGTCGGTTTTAAGCAGATTTTGTAAGGTGTAACTTTATTTTTTTGTGCAATGAAGAAATCTTGTCGTGCTTGCATAAATTCACCAAATAACTTCTGTTATGTTTGTGGGCAGTACACTCTAAAAAGTCAGAATTGATATTTGACAGTAACCATCGAAGGTGCATGTTTCAGTTACTTTGGCTGTCATGTTGGTGATGAAGACAAAGATTGTGCTTCTCATGTGTAATGTGTAATGTGTTATTCCAACCTTCTTATTAAGTGGGTGAGTGGTAACAAAACTCGTACTATGCCTTTTACAGTGCCAATGGTTTTGCGCAGACCAGCTAGCCATGCAGAAGACTGCTATTTCTGCTTAACAAAAATTGAGGACATTCGAAAAGAACAAAATCCAAAACTGAGTATCCTAATGTTCCATCTGCAATAAAACCTGTTCCACATGGACCTGAGCTCCTAGTTCCCAGACCACCTTCACTTTTAGAACCTGAGCAAGAAGATGAGCCCATCCTGTCCACTTTCTTTGATGCAGAATACTGCCCACAATCTGAAAATAAACCCCTCCTGATTAATCAGTCCAGACTTAATGATTTAGTAAGGGATATGAATCTCACAAAATGGCAGTCTCACATACTGGGATTACGACTGCAGCAGTGCAATTTATTAGCTTTCAGAAAGAGGCATGAACAGTTTTCAAGTGCTATGAAAAATTTCCTTTGTGCATGCATATACAGGGTGGAAGGGAAGTCATCACATTCCTTCTTATATGTGCTTCATAGAAGCATTGCAAACAAAAAAGTCAAATGGCATTTTGTTCTTTGATCAGTCGATTTCGAGAAAAATAAATGGCATTTGATCCAACTTGGATGCGTAATTCCATGGAATGTACGAAGATGATAGTTTGTTACTTGTAAGATACATAAAGTAACTTATTTCTGACATAGCTTCGGTAGTAATTACATGACATCACACAGGGTTTCAAAATAATTAATCACTTAAAAGATGTAAAGGAATACTCCAAGCAGCTTTTTCACACGTGCAGTAAGTCAACATCGTTGTGTTGAGGTTGGTCAGGGAATTGAGCTGGTTTGTGGATGTAAACAGGACTGGCACATTTGCGTTCGCTTTAATGTTTTGGGAGTTATCACCTGTGACTGGCCTACACTTGCACAGTAAACACAGGACAAGGCAGGGTATTTGTTTGTGTTCTCAAGATGCACCGTTACTGTGTTTGTTTATGTACTGAGCTAGGGAAAGTGACCACCCACACAATCTGCAGTGTTGCCAGCTTGTTTTCGACAAAACTAAAATATCTCCGCAGGAAATGGTCTGAGACAAAAACGTAAGATACAAAATGTGTTCCAAATACCGAGATTTACCACTGGTTTAAATTAATGTAGTGACTTCCCTTCCACCCAGTATATAGAAGGTTTAATGAATGAGCTAGGATTTCAACACATCCCTGAAGAATGGAGGTTGTTTATTGACACCTCAAAGCTAAGCCTCAAAGAAGTGTTGCTTCACAACGGAAATATTAAACCATCAATACCAGTGGCACGTTCTATAGACATGACAGAAACATATGAATGTATGACTGCTCTATTAGATACAGTTAATTACAGCGATTACTGATGGTTTTTAATTAGAGAAAGTGACTCTGCTTATAAGAGGAAGAAATAAAGCTGTAAGCATTAAAAATAATTCTATTACTTAAGGTATATTTTATTATAGCTGCATGTTTCAGCAGTTTACCCTTACAAGATTTGTTTTTGCTGAAGTCTGATACTATTTTACTTTCTTTTTGACCCCATTTTCAAGTCTCTTAGTTACATAAAGCAAATTCTAAAAATAAAGTAAAAACTAAGAATGTTATTTAAAAATGTGGAAATATAGGTCAGTTGTAACAGAAGTATTTACTGACTTATTTTTTATGTAAAATTAAAACATTTTATGTGCAGAATGAGTAGATTTAAACAAATATTAATTATACTATTAGAATCATATGCTGACAAACAGAAATATTTTGTCTCTTTTGTAACATACACCTCAGCTCTGTGACACAAAAACGTTACGTGTTACGCAATTTTCACTATCATTTTCAAGTTCAGAATGTTTGATTTAGTTGAAGTGACCTCTTTTTGTTCCTGTGGCAGACAAAAAGTTCAAATTTTCCCCTAGTATTACCCAAACCAAAATAGACCACAAAACAACTTTTTGTCCTAAGAACAAAATTGCCACTGTGCACACTAAAAATCAAGGCGACACGTTAGTGTGCAAAACTGTTCTTGACAACATGGCCAATGTCATGCCAGTCATGGATGTCCTAAAAACCTCTGGAATTGAATAGTGGAGCTTCACAATGTACAAGGAGCAGCCCTTCCACTTCATGTTGAATTGCCTAGCCACCAATATGGAGGACCTCAAGGAGCCAGATTCACCAGCTGTACTGATGAGGTAGGCATCTGCCAAACTTCTAAGTGACTCTCGATAGGACTATCACCAACCAGAAATTCATAAAAGCAAAGGTAAAAACAATGTGTCATGTGATGTCTCCGTGATGTCCTAAAAACTAATCCAAATATCACTCAGTACTTTGACTGGCAGTAGCTGTAACTTAACACGGTATGTCCTCTGCAGCAAAACCTCAATGATCATCCTAAGGACAAGGACACCACACCTCACTACGCTAAGGCACACCAGGCTGTGGATTATTGCAAAATGAAAGATGCTGCCATGGGCACATCAACAGCAACGCCGATCCCCATACTTTACGCTAGGAGGGACTCTACTGCTGACTAGCCCCACACCTCCAATTGCTGCTCACTCTCCAGGTCCTGCTGGAGATATAGGACAACTACAACAAATTTTCAGCTCCTTTAACAATTAAATTTATTGGCAAAACTTGCCAAGGTGTAACTTTTCTTGGCCACCTTTAAAAATTGCACAGAACACTGGGAAAAATTGGAAGCTGTCATAAATTTGCTGGTGGTATTCACAGTCCGCAGCACAAACCTGAAAATTTCCTGAGGCTTAACAAAATAGAGTTGCATTTATTTGCAAAACAAAAATAAAACTGGATAGAATTTTAATCTCCAGGGGTACCACATATTTCTGAACAACAGAACTGACATACTAGTTGGAGAGGGGAGGAGCCATTTTGCCAAAACAAGGTATTGCTTACACTTCTGTTATGCTTCTGGTTTAGGAAGCACTGGAATGTACGGTAATTAAAACTCAAGTCAACAATAAACTGGTTTTGATGGTGCCACTTTATAGGTCCCCTCGTTCAGCTTGTTACATCCTCACTATTGAAGAACATGTTTTAATTGCAGAAAATTTCAATGCCCGACACTGCTTGAGGAATTCACATAAACACAGGAGACCTTGTGGTTGAACTCATAACTAACAACGATTACTTACAGGTTCATGCCTTCTGAGATCACCCCTTGTCATGAAACTGCATTATTTGACCCTGAGGTTTTGGACGTCATCCTCACAAAAAACAATGTCAGTCTGTGTGGCTCTGTTGGTTAGGCACTGGCTTACTGATCTTAAGGTCATGGGTTCAAGCCCAGCCCAGAGTGATTGTTTTTAACTGTGCTTAAAAGTGACAGGCCCTTTACTGGCATGTAAAAAAACTCATACAGGACAAAATTCTGGCACATCAGCAGCATGCAAGCACATGCAAGCTGGCATACCTCAAGGTGCTATTCTCTCAGCTTTCCTTCACATACTTTTCTCGGACTTTTACTGTAAACAACAGGTGCAAGGTATGCCAATGGCACTGCAATGCAAAACAGCAGCAAAAATCCACTTTTCAGCCTTCCTGAGGTGCAGCGGTATGTTGACTGCTTCCTTTCATGGCAACACAACTCAAATATTATAGTAAACCCTACAAGATGTCATCTGATCAGGGTTGCCAATGTTTAAAAGTAAAATTATCATACCGGTCACTCAAAATTGTAGATTTGGGTTCAAAATTATCGTACACCATAAGCCAAATGCTACAACAATAAATATATCAGCATAACACTTATGAAAATGTAATAGTATTGATGTTGATGGTATCCACTTACAAGATTGATGACCTCAATCAGTATTATAACTTTAGTACTTCTGTTTCTCACACTATTCATCTGAAAGTTCATCTTCCTCAACTGTTACAGCATTATACAAATTTGTTATTGAGATAAACTTTAATATCTTGCTTGCAGATTTTCGAACCCACCACATTCTTTCATAAGCTGAGACCATGGAATAAGTCCATTTACCGTATCTAGCGCCAATCTGTATCTAATTTTTTTTTTTAAAACCTAGTTTGGAAAAAACCCTTTCACAAGAAGTGGTTCTGTGGGGGCAATGAAATCACTGATAATGCAAACTCAGTCAGTTCATTGAAATCAGCATTTCCATCAAGGTGACGTGTGTTTAACAGCACTTCAGAAACTGCCAGGTTCAGGCATATTCCTTATTTCACACGGAATATCACGTATTACGAGTTTTCTCCATTGAATTTTCTGAACAGTGCCTTCATTGACATCACCAGATCTGGGCACACAGGCAACAAGAGGATAAAGGGTAGAAGGATATGAAATGGTTGCCTTAGAGGGGTGGAGACAGACCATGAGGGCAAAAGTGGTGTTGTTATTTGTAATTTATTTCATTTCACTGCCGTGAAAAACCAGTGAAAATGATATTTTGCCGGTATCAAAATTATTGTGTACCCCATAATTATCGTACAGGTTGATAACTATGAGTGCATACATTGAAATTATCATATGCCCCCATAATTATCATACGGGTTGGCAACCCTGCATCTGATATATCTTCCAAACTAGTTGCGCCTTCCAGCTAAGAACCCCATGGTAAAAGGTTGAAGGTTGCACTGTCACCAGCATGTCAAATACTTAAGCATCACTATGAATAGGAAGTTACTATGAAACAGCGACCTCTAACATATTGCCGACAAAGGGTGGCAGTGACTTAAGTTATGTACACCCATCTTTCACTGTGAGAAATGAAATTAAAAAGTAAACCTACATCAAATAAACCTTTCATCTTGTTGCCAGTCCTGTACGTATGTGACCTGGGCCAATGACATCAAATCAGCAATGCTCAAAAATACACTACACATTTCACATTCATGTATCATTTTCTTACATCCAATCTCACCAGAAGAACTCAACATTGCCCACAGAGTTACCATGATGCGGGTGTGAAACAGACACTACAGAAATATCGGCAGTGGCAATGCCAAGCACTGTAAACATCATAGGGTGAAGATCTTTTAGACCAGCTCACCAGTACTCACCATGCCCTACCCTGGACCACATACACCTTTGTAATTAAGAGCATAACAGTGCAGTGCTTTTTAATGTTTAACTTTTCGTGAGCTGTATATATTTGTACATAGCACATCTTCCTGTGGATGTGTGTGTGTTGTTGTTGTAGTGTTTAACGCCCGCTTTTACTACTACGGCACCGCAGGCGGTGACACTGATGATACATGGAATGAAGGTGGAGCACCGGTGGAATGAGATGGCGGGGGAAACCGGAGCACACGGAGAAAACCCGTGTGTGTGTGTGTGTGTGTGTGTTTTTTGAAACCGAAATTATAATGTGAATATATCTAATTGATCATATAAAGAAACAAAACGAGATTCTAATCGATAGTAAGGGGAAGATGTAATAAAGCTGAACAGATTAAAGTGTCAAGAATGGAAGCCTAGGCAGATTTAAATGAGTGATAAGGTTACAATTGTTGTACGAGCAAAGCCCGAACGATTCCGCGGGCTGATTCCTATCTTGCCATGACGTGCTCTAAAGTTGGCCAATGGAAATAGCTTCCTTCGTGTCGCCCACGCAAAACAAATGCAACGCAAGACACACTCGTCTTGAATCGGGCCGAGAGTGCATGTGCAATTTCTGATTTGTACGTAAGCTGGCACGTATACATAATTCGGCGGTTGCTAGAGGGCGACAAAGTTCAAATATTATAACATTGCAGTTGAAGTTACATTCTATTTAAATATCGTCGGCAGTTCTCTACAAATCTGGAAATTTGCAAATAAAGTTAAATGTTGGTTAATTCTCCGTTTGGTTCCATTCCTACCACAACTCACGCATACCCTGCAGATTAGGACCTCTTGCTAGAGCTAGTCCAGACACCAAATACAGGATAGGAGATATCCCGGCTATGAGATCTTATAGATCTTAAAGGTGACGTCTTCGACTTAGAGGAACATTTGCATCAGTGTGTGTGTGTGTGCGTGTGTGTCTGTGTATCTGTGTGTATGTGCATGTGTGTGCGTATGTGTATCTGTGTGTGTGTATGTGCGTGTGTATGTGTATTCGTCCGATATGACACAATGTTGGAGGACGTTAATTAAAAAAAAAAGTGTGTGTGCGTGTGCGTGTGTGTGTGTGTGTGTGTGTGTGTGTGTGTCTGCGTGTGTGTGAGAGAGAGATTTCTACCTATAGATATATGTATTAAAAAAGAGATGTCAAATACATACGCCTAATTATGTAAATTGAACTAGAACTACTGAATGACAAAAAACCAGCGGTAATTGGTAAGGAGAGTTAACTGAATATAATTTTTCTGGCTTTATCCTTATCCTGAAAAGATATGAACCACAGATACATATGAGCATGATTTCTATCATTTTGTTCATGCACTGTCCAACAAGTGGTATAACTACATCCCAGAAAGACATTTTGGACTACTTTAGAGGGTAGTGTGGAAGACACCAGAGTATGTAGCTCACACAGCTGTTGCTCTTACAGGTGGAACTAATATTCAACATTTCAAGAGACAAAAATGTTGCATTTAGTGTTGCTTCCTTTCATAATTTTGAGTACAAGTTATCATTGAAAGATATAGGCTTCTAAAGCACATTTCACCTGCTAGCACATGCCATTCCAAACCCCAAAATGAACTTAAATGCAGCGCGTCCTTGTGGAAAGTGCCATTAAATAGAAATAAATTGGAAGACATCAGAAAAATGATAAAGTACATTTGTTTTGAATATTTGAGTTTCTATGAAGGAACATTGGCATGGCCAACCCCTAAGGGAGGTGAAGAAAGCAGTCCTGTATTTCTAAATATATTGTATTTGAACATGAAATGTTTCTAAATCACATTTAATGGAACTACAAACTTTGATGGAGAAATTGAAGCAATTCGAATGGTCTCTAAAATCATTTGTATAGAAGCTCACATTTTCATCAAGCAGTTATTCTCTCAGATTCCAGGGCAGCAATTATAGCAATTACTTCCCAGTTGTCACCAAAAAAACCTAACTATTATAGAACGTTGGAAAATCCTTACCCACCTAATTTTCCAATGGATACCAGCTCACTGTGGACTGAGTGATAATGACAAAGCTGATTTTCTTGCATTTGTACAGAAATCTATAGATAATCTCCATTTTATGCAGCTAAAAAATAAGTCAACTCTGAATTCAAAAATATTATTGCAAAATATTACAATGAAAAATCAAAAAATAAATAAAAGATGGGAACTACCAAACATTCAAACAGTAATTCCTGAGTATCCTCAAAAGGTGGCAGTTGCAACCTTCAGGTTGATTGAGACACGATTGTCTGGCAAGACATTTTAACAAAATTGGGATATATTCTTCACCACTCTGTCCTCTATGTGATCTGCAAGAGGAAATGGACCAAGGCCATCTTCAAATATGCCTGGCCACTTCTAGTGCCCTTCCCATCCATCAGTGAAAAATATTGGAGAGCAAGAGGACTAATGACTTCATTGTCAGAAATCCAGCATTAGCCAACAACAAATTACATTTAAGATTATTTAATCAAGCTGTTTGATAAGAAGATTCGAAATTAATGGATCTTTTGAAAAATGTGACAAGTCTGTGATATATGTTAACTACCAGTGTTATGGTCGTTATCTAAATAGTAATATATTCGTGTGTGATGTAGTGACTATTCAATGTTTTACAATTTCTGTTACTTTTGAATGCAAAAGCATTCGAACAAATCATTAAATACACTTTTTCTTTGTTCCTGAACATTACTGGTGCAGCACTTAAAGGGTGATCCAAGACTGAACCAGCTGTGCAGGGTCCCAGGCGCTTGCTGCTGACTGCTACTGTCATAGAACAGCATGGATGAAACCATATGACATTTTCAAAACTACTTTTAAAGGCTTTACTTACTAATGTTACAAAAGGAGATACTGAAACTGGCCACCGCCGTCATCCATACATTTTTGGTATCTCTTTAGGAAATTATCCATCACATGCTGTAGTTCATGTTGAGAAATACTGGCAATTTCCTGGTGGATATTTTGTTTTAGTTCTTCCAGGGTACGTGGGTTTGTCTTGTACACTTTATGCTTTTAAGTTATCCCAAAGATAGAAATCACAGGGAGTTAGGTCGGGGGACCAAGGGGGCCACAAATCTCTACTAATAATTCTGTCCTGAAACACTTTCCAATTGTTCTCATTGAAAGATTGGCTGTATGAGCTTTTGCAGAGTCTTGTTGAAAAAAGGCAAAATCATGCTCCCTGTTGGTTAATTCTCTGAAAAAAAAAAAAAAGGGTGGCAAAATCATGCTCCCTGTCGATTAATTCCCTAAAAGGCAAAATTGTATTCACGTATGTACAGACGTCAACGGTTCACTTGAAAAAAATTGGGCCTATAAATCTTTCTCCGGTAATGGTGCACCATGCACCAATTTTTTCATAATGAAGGGGTATTTCATGAACAATATTAGGTTTCTCAGAGCTCCAATAAAGATTATTTTGTGTACACACATATCCATGAAAGTGGAACTAAGCCTTGTCTGTGAAAAAATAATAAATGTGGATCAATTTTGCCATTGTGTACACTATTGAGTGTCCACTTACATAATGTGCACCTAATTACAGGGTTGGTTGGTTGAAGAGTGTGTACCACAGTTATTTTATATGGTTTTAACTTCAGCAATTTAGTAGCTCTTTGCAAAGAGCCATAAGAAATGCCTGCCTGTTGTAAAAGATGCCTAAGTGATTTTTGGGTGGAATTCTCCAAACGATGACCGATGCCGTCTAATGTTTATTCGGTAAGAACCGTAAGTCGTCTTTTAGATTTCTGAGCCTGAACACTTCCTGTGGCCTGAAATTTATTGCAAAGTTTATGGATTGTTGTAGGGCCTGGAACTTTTAGACCTGGAAACCTTTCTGCACATCGCACTTTCAAATACATGCTGTGCAGTAGAAAACAAATGCTCATCCATAACACACTTTGTGACTAAGTACAGAACAAAATAATAAAACACGCTGGTAATAATTCAACCATACTATATCAGTGTCAGCTCCATACTGCACTTTCAGAGCAGAGAACAAGTCATCTGCATGACCTTGTGTACAGCAGCTGCTGTTATCATGTTTCCGTCTGCGTAGCAGTTCTTATGTTTTTGGGTCTCTGTATCTCCTTTTTCAAATGATGAATTCAATTATATCAAAACTCAAAGTCTCCCAGTTAAAGCACCTCTTTTTGCAGATAATCTCCTAACCTTCTGTAAAGGTAAAACAAACAAAGCAAACAAACAATGGTACTTTACAGGATACACTTTATAAAATTGTGATCTGGTCAAAAAAGTGGTTTTGAACTGTCAACAATGAAATATAAGTATGTAATACAGTAAACTTTTAACTATTTGGAGTAATGGGTAGGAGAAGGCACACGAAAATAAAAAAAACATAAAAGTTGTGAAACCGGTAATTTAATGTTTTAAGGTACAACATACATAAGTAGAAAGTTATTGTTTAAAAATACCTATGTACTTTTCTGTTGGAATGTACTGAATTTAAATTTAATGTGTGCTAAAGCATTTATATCTTGGGCTGCCCTTGAACTCAGACCCTGGCCCTTTTGTCACAGGGCAGCCTTTTAAGATTTCTTACATATATTTACATTTTGAAGTGTGCTGTTGTTTATCACTTTTGCTAATGTTTGTATCCACTTATTGTGCTCCATTTTCACAACACTATTATTTTCCTCTGTGCTAGGAGCTTCAGCTAAAATTACATTTGACAACAGAGATAAGCTCAACGGAAAGTGCAGACTGTTGCCCGACACATTCAAAATTTTAGAATTAGTAATCACTGACGATAACTCCTCACTACACAAAACATAATCCACTACGCTTTGGCATATATCTGCTAAGTTAAATCACATTAACCTAGGTACTGTACGGCTGTTGTGAGGAGTTGACACTTTTTTGCACAGCACTTCAAATTAGAACCATGTACAGTTCCTGACACAATACCTACTCTATATTTTGCTTATTCTCTTTAATTTCCGAAACCACCTGCACTCCAATTCCATAATCAGCACTTTCCCTGCGGTCTTATACAAACTTCTTTTAACTTACTTTGTTGACACTCAGAAGCTGATTAACATCAGAAAACTGAACTTGTTTTCAATTTTCATGGAGTGGAGTTTTATTTATGGATGCTCTTTAACCGCTAAGATTCTCAACATCCCATTCTATATTGAGCATGAAAGACTGTTTAAGTTTGTTCAGAGGTCTCTTTATCATCAGGCTTGAAGTTCTTTTAGGTGCGTAAATTTACATGGGACAACTGGCTTTACTTGATCTCCGTACATTTTTTCGAAATAAAAATTTCTGAATACCATTTTCCGAAAACTTTATTTTTAAAATTCAAGTTTCTGAATACACATTTATTAAAATGTTTGAAAAGTGAGTAACTGTATGTAAAGAGGAAAAACTATGAAAGTATGAAGCTATGTTCGATGGTGCGTAAATACTCGAGCTGTGGATTTGTAGTTTTAAATAGTTCATATTGTAGTACTATTGACTTAATTCTTTTCCGCAATGTTAACCACTTCTTCGGCTTTCCTAGTACGGAACGCCCTATAAGAAATACTTGTACCATTGTTTCTGTATCTTCTTGCTCCTTGAAGTTCTGTCAATGCAATATAAAAATTTGTATGACATTTACCCAGCACCAGCTGGAATCTGTTGTGGAATCCTTTTGTAATGCTATTATTGCAATATTCACTCCCCAGTGTAGCATTATATTGGTTTCACCACTCAAGCCGATAATGGGGCTCCACTGCACATCTTCTGCCTTGTACCCTGCCACCAGAAATCTAGTTTACATTGAAATAATCCAATATTTGCAACATTTCATCACATGTGGATTCTCTTAACTTCCAAAAGCATGAAATGTTGTCTGCTACTGAGACAAACATGAGTGACAAAATCATGTGGATTTCAGTCTTCAGCTCTCAAACTATCAAAATGTAATTCTAATCTTGTAGATTTTGATGAATTTTAAAACAAACTACAATTGCTTAGCAACAGTGCACATTCAGAAATATTTTCAGTACACTACTTTTGGAAGAAGTTAGAAATAAACACTGTCGGAAAAGTGTCCTTTCAGACATATGCTTTAAGAAAGATTAATTCGGAAAGTTGGAATCGGAAGAAAACGTCTTTGGAAAAATGGTCATTTGGATATTTGGAATACGGAAAAATATTTTAGGAAGAGTACACAAGGCACTTTACTTTCCTTCTGAAGGGAGCCATGCTAGGGATTTTTATGCTCGAAAAAATCCATTGCACTCTGCTGAGTTTGAACCCGCAACATGGAACACCCTGGCCGTTAACAATGGAAATGTTATTCTTTTGTCAGATAGTGTCACTGGAGTCCCTCTCTCAGCAGCACAGAAAGCTTAGAGCTTAGTTCAAGCAGATAAAAATAATGTACCTTTTCTGTTTTTGGTACAAAGATGCCCGAATAACCTGCATATGAATAATTAAGAGTTTACTGTATTTTCAAGAAATAATACATTGTGTAGCCCTATCAACCTCCTTATTGAGAAAATAAGCGTAAACACAATTACATTTTTAGGACTATTATTTGACCAAATCCGGACATGGTACAACAGACTACGACAGCAGCTTCCATAGAAATAACATTCTTAAAACGTAATTTACAAACAATTGGGGAGCAGATAAACATTTGTTAATGTGTACTTATAGGTCTATGACACCGGCCAAATTGCATTATTCTTGGGTGTATGGATTGACGAGCACCTGAAATGGAACACGCATGTTGAAAAACTGGCATCTAAGCTAAGTCAGCTTTGTTTTATGTTCAGAATTATAAAAAATATTGCAAATTTGAACACTTTGAGGAATCTATACTTTGCTCTTTTCAATAGCTTACTAAAATTTGGGGTGATTTTTTGGGGTAACTGTGATAAATATAATTTTTAAAATTCAAAAACGAGTAATTGGAATAATAATGGGAAAGAAACAAAGGGATTCTTGTATCAATTTATTCAAATCACTCCATATATTGCCACTTCCTTGTCTATATATACTAGAAGTCGTGATGTTTGTTAGAAAACACTTGGTTTATTTTCATACAAACTCTGAAAAATATAATTATCTCACTAGAAATAGGCATAAACTGAGCACGGTTACACATAATACTTCACTATTCAGCAAAAGTGTAAGACACTCTGGAATTACCGTATAAAACAAGTTACCCGATAATATTAAACTTACCACCTCAGAAACTGCATTTAAGCGCAAGGTGAAACATGTGCTATTGCAACATTGTTTTTACTCAGTTGAAGAGTTTGTAAATACTTTTCCGTGAACCCCTTCTGGGTGTGTAATTTATTATACTTGCTAAAATGCTTAAGAAATGATGTTAATATTTTGTATATTTTGATATATCCAATATCATGTATTTCATCAAAGGATGAATAAATAATAAAAATAATAATATAGTTTCTAATTCAGCTAGGTTTGCACCTCTTCAAATGCTAGGCACCTCAAAAATTCAGCTTTGTGAATAATCTTGGGAGCTTATAGAACCAGTTCCACCTCCAGCTTACAAACAGAGTTAGACGAACTTCAACTGCAGGTTCTAAGAAGACAACTTGCCAAATAGAAACTAATATTCCCGTAAAGAACAGAAGCATTTCAAGATCATTTATATTGTAACAGATTTTTATACTTTCATAAAATTACAGAACTCATGAACAAATGTACAAAATCATTACACAGAAATGTAACTTCATGTAAAGCTGTTGTGATACGACTAAATGCACAATTCTTAGTCGCCTTACCGTGTACATGGGGATGTTTCGTTCAGTGCTGATGGCTTGCCTCTTGGTCCGGCCGAATACACACATGATGTAACTGAAGCTCCTAAACACAATGCGCTTCTCAAAATGTTGGCTTTACATAAGACATAAGAAAGAGGTTGCATGTTTGTGAGTAGGTTCTGTATCTAAGCAATGGCTAACAAAAATATGACTAAAGTGAATATGAAGACACATAAATCATTTCAAATAGAAGTAATTCCAGTTTATTTCTGTGTTCTGCCATCATGAGCAATGTTGCTCATTCAACTCTTGAGATGCAAATATTTCTATCACATTAACTAATTTTTTTTAAATATTGTGAGTTCTGATTAAATGACTCTGCTGATGTTGACCTATTCACTTTAATCTCCACCTTCTAAAAAAGGAATCATGTTGGAAACTGTACAGAAGGAAGCAGCACGATCCGAGGAAATCCAAGAGAGCTACAGCAAGACACCAAAATGTGCAGTGAAAAGTGAAATACACCTAGCAGTTTAAACAAGTGGCAAAATGACTAGGACATCACAACTGAACGACAAATTACACAATCATTTGTCCCAAATACAACTGGCCAGTTAAAACAAACTAAACATAGCCACAAATATTACGGCCATAATAACATCAAATCTTACCTACAAAAATATAAAATAGACAACACTCTTTGCCCATGTAACAATGACAAACAAATCAGAGATCACTTAATATATAATTGCATGTTGCTTGATAGAGAAAGAGACATTCTAAAAGCGGTAATTTTAAGGACAGAAAGTTAGCCAGTCAAAAAAGACAAACTAATGCAGAAATACCATAAGAATTTAACCAGATTCACTAACACTAGAACCTTTGAAAACTTGAAGTGAAACAAATTACACACATCTCATCCATTTAAATTGCTCAAATACCTACAACAATACAACAATTTGTATAATATTTTGAAAGGTAAACCTATACATGTAGTATTACTCTACAGTAATGGAGCATGCAGCTTGTATAAATCTCTCAAAGCAAACATTGCAAAAGCGTCAACAAACATGCCAGTCACATGCATTACAAAGCAAGGCAATCTATGCATATTCTTTACTTTACGTCCTATGAGCGTTGACGGAACCTGCCAAAGTTGTCCAGCAGCCAACCTCTGCACCATACCCCATTAATGTGTCTTGGAGACAATATTAATTGTCAGAAGCAAACCACATTTGCTGTTTATTGCAAAGATCAATCTCCTGTTTGGTCCGTGCTATCCAGTAAATAAACCTTGCAAGTGTAAGTTGTGTTTTAATGCTATGGCTAGATTTGTTAATATTGTTGACCTTGCACCATTGTGTCATGACGATGAACAAAGCACGTAGTACCTATACAATGAAAGTTTATTAAGAATGCACACGTTATGTTGGGAGTGCAATGCTGCCCTTCACCCTGTTATGAAACGGGATCACAGATAGAGCTATTTTCATGTATGCAAGGGCATGAACAGTTTACAGAGTCTGTGGCACAGGGTACTTGGTTCAAGAACTCTAGTTACATCTGTCCAAGTACTAGTTACTCTCAACTATGCCCACTCATTTTCGCATGAAACAACCATTATCGGTGGTTCTATTGGAGACACAAACGTTAAGTCACAAAACAATAGCTGATTGGTTCACCTATGGTCAGGAGGCATGCATATCCTCAACGAACAACAAATACACCAACAGGGGCAACATGGTTGACAATGATGAATGCAAAATGCAAGCAGGAAATACCTTTGCAGCCACATCATGGAGAGACACTGAATCCTTTTTTTTCTTTTCTTTTGTAGTGTTTAACACCCGCTTTTACTACATATGGCACTGCAGGCAGTGACACTGATGATACATGGAATGAAGATGGAGCACTGGTGGAATGAGATGGCAGGGGAAACCAGAGAACCTGGAGGAAACCTGCCCCAGTGCTGCTTTGTCCACCACGAATCCCACATGCAGTTGCCTGGGATTGAACCCAGGCCACTTTGGTGAGAAGCGAATGGTCTAACCACTCGGCTATCGTGCGGTCAAACTGGGTCCTTGGGATGATCAACGTGGTCACTAGTGAAGTACAGATGACAGTGTATTGGCTTTTTAATGTTGGTAACAAAGACTAGGGTGATTATAGGAGCAGTGTTGGCAGCAAGGCAACTTGTCTGCTAAAGACATCAGTGCACACGCAGTAAACACATTTGGACTTGGATTTTATTCATTTTATTCAAAATGTATTAATGTATTTCTGACTGTTTAGAGAGAAAGTTATTTTTATATGTTTGGATCATATTTGTGACTTCCTATAGCATGTAAAATTGCAACTGATGTCCAAATTTAGAAAAAAAATGTTAGTAGGCCGTAAAGTAAAGAAGACCCAAAATCCATTTGTATACTCATAACTTTAACAAAAGCCTACAAATAATAATCAGCATGCACTTGTAAGCTAAACTACAACCAAACCTTTCAAAAGGATGACCATGCAGTCTCGAAACTCTACATCCAACCTCAAATCCAGACATTTCTCTACAAATAAACACATCAAGATTAGAAATTGCTCAACGTTAATGTAGTAGGGTAGTGTACTCTCTTCCATACCACAGTGCAGTACAATTATTGGATTTCTTCCGTTTTTACTATCAACAGTGCTTACCTGTTTCAATTAGGGCATTTCCTAACTTTCTGCATTCATATCACACATCAAATTACATTTGTGAATAATGAGCAGCTAGAGAATAAATAAACATTTATATTAAATCATTGTCTTAAGCCAAAAAATTGTATTTTCAAGTTATGATGTTTATGAATTAACATTTGAATTAAATTAATTATGGAACACCAATAGTGAACTTCTTGGGGCAGGCAAAAAAGAAAATGGGAGAGGGGGGAGGAACTCAGCAATGTCAATAAAAACTGCAGCCGCTATTGACTTGTGTCCTATCTGACTCAGCATACAGATCTAGTTTTGCTAATTTTTAAATACAGATGCTTGAAAACAGGTCCCACGTATGACATACGTTCACTGCAGGTAGAGAGTGCCAGTTCACAATAGCACGACAATGGGAACCACAATGGGGGCGCTCTTTAACTGCTGCACTTCTCAGTGTCACATTCTATATAGGCATGACAGTCCACTTAATTTTGTTCAAAGGCCTGTTTATCAGGCGTGAGGTTCTTTTATGTTGCCTTAAAACCACATCACCAGACCACTGCCTTTATTTCCCTTCCGCCCACAAATATGCATTGCCCTCCACCAGATTTGAACCCGTGACCTAGGGAACCAGAGGCTTGAATGTTATACATAGAAAACAACAACAATTTTAGGCTTTTCTAAATTTGCAAAGGTAATTACAGTGATTTGAATACATGAGCTGTTTGTAGTAACTGAGCAGTTACATAGAGCAATGTAAAGCTTGCTTTAATGATGGAGATAAGGAATACTGACTAAATCCCTCATTGGATCAGTAGTTTTTACACTTTCACATAAAACCTTTCGTCCATATAAAGAAATGCCTTAAGAAATTCAAGAAAATTTCAAAGGATACTTTGGTGGTGGCAGTGGCAGCAGTCTTTTATTAAATGTACTCCAACATAGGGTCATATCAGATGGTGCAGCGGCGGTGGTGGCAGTTGTAGTGGTGGATGTGGTGGTGGTGGTGCTGGTGGCAGTGGTGGTGGTGGTGGTGGTGGCAGCAGTTGCAGAGGTGGTGGTGGTGGCAGTGGTGGTGGTGGAGGTGGCAGTGGTGGTGGTGGAGGTGGCAGTGGCAGTGGTGGTGGTGGAGGTGGCAGTGGTGGTGGCAGTGGCAGTGGTGGTGGTGGTGGCAGTGGTGGTGGTGGCTGTGGTGGTGGTGGCAGTGGTGGTGGTGGTGGTGGCAGTGGTGGTGGTGGTGGCAGTGGTGGTGGTGGCAGTGGTGGTGGTGGCAGTGGTGGTGGTGGCAGTGGTGGTGGTGGTGGTGGTGGTGGCAGTGGTGGTGGTGGTGGTGGTGGTGGTGGTGGCAGTGGTGGTGGTGGCAGTGGTGGTGGTGGCAGTGGTGGTGGTGGTGGTGGCAGTGGTGGTGGTGGCAGTGGTGGTGGTGGCAGTGGTGGTGGTGGCAGTGGTGGCAGTGGTGGTGGCAGTGGTGGTGGTGGTGGTGGCAGTGGTGGTGGTGGTGGCAGTGGTGGTGGTGGCAGTGGTGGTGGTGGCAGTGGTGGTGGTGGTGGTGGCAGTGGTGGTGGTGGAGGTGGCAGTGGTGGTGGCAGTGGTGGTGGCAGTGGCAGTGGCAGTGGTGGTGGTGGCAGTGGTGGTGGTGGCAGTGGTGGTGGTGGCAGTGGTGGTGGTGGTGGTGGCAGTGGCGGTGGTGGTGGCAGTGGTGGTGGTGGCAGTGGCAGTGGAGGTGGTGGTGGCAGTGGTGGTGGTGGTGGTGGCAGTGGCGGTGGTGGTGGCAGTGGTGGTGGTGGCAGTGGCAGTGGAGGTGGTGGTGGCAGTGGTGATGGTGGTGGTGGTGGAGGTGGCAGTGGTCGTGGTGGCAGTGGTGGTGGTGGTGGCAGTGGTGGTGGTGGCAGTGGCAGTGGAGGTGGTGGTGGCAGTGGTGGTGGTGGCAGTGGCAGTGGAGGTGGTGGTGGTGGCAGTGGTGGTGGTGGCAGTGGCAGTGGTGGTGGTGGCAGTGGCAGTGGTGGTGGTGGTGGCAGTGGTGGTGATGGAGGTGGCAGTGCTGGTGGTGGTGGTGGTAGCAGTGGTGGTGGTAGAGGTGGCAGTGGTGGAGGTGGTGGTGGCAGTGGTGGCAGTGGTGGTGGTGGTTAAAATTTTTTTTAAATTATTTTGTTGTTTAACGACGCTGTCAATTGCCAGGATCACATCAGCGTCGTCGGTGTGCCGGAATTTTGTCCCACAGGAGTTCTTTTACATGTCAGTAAATATACTGACATGGAGCTGTCGTTTTTAAGCACACTTAAAAACAATCGGCCTGGGCCGGGTTTGAACCCGCGACCTTGGGATCAGTAGACCAGCGTCTAACCAACTGAGCCACCCAGACCGACGGCAGTGGTGGTGGAGGTGGCAGTGGTGGTGGCAGTGGTGCTGGTGGTGGCAGCAGTTGCAGTGGTGGTGGTAGAAGCAGTTGTGGTGGTGGTGGTGGTGGTGGTGGTGGAGGTGGCAGTGGTGGTGGTGGCAGCAGTTGCGGTGGTGGTGGTGGTGGAGGTGGCAGTGGTGGTGGTGGTGGTAGAAGCAGTTGTGGTGGTGGTGGTGGAGGTGGCAGTGGTGGTGGTGGTAGAAGCAGTTGTGGTGGTGGTGGTGGTGGTGGTGGAGGTGGCAGTGATGGTGGTGATGGCAGCAGTTGTGGTGCTGGCAGTGGTGGAGGTGACAGTGGTGGTGGAGGTGGCAGTGGTGGTGGAGGTGGTAGTGGTGGTGGAGGTGGCAGTGGTGATGGCAGCAGTTGTGGTGGTGGTGGAGGTGGCAGTGGTGGTGGAGGTGGCAGTGGTGGTGGTGGTGGTGGAGGTGGCAGTGGTGGTGTAAGCAGTTGCGTGGTGGTGGTTAAAATTTTTTTAAAATTATTTTGTTGTTTAACGACGCTGTCAATTGCCAGGATCACATCAGCGTCGTCGGTGTGCCGGTATTTTGTCCCGCAGGAGTTCTTTTACATGCCAGTAAATCTACTGACATGGAGCTGTCGTTTTTAAGCACACTTAAAAACCATAGGCCAGGGCCGGGTTTGAACCCGCGACCTTGGGATCAGTAGACCAGCGTCTAACCAACAGAGCCACCCAGACCGACGGCAGTGGTGGTGGTGGAGGTGGCAGTGGTGGTGGTGGAGGTGGCGGTGGTGGTGGCGGCAGCAGTTGCAGTTGTGGTGGTGGTGGAGGTGGCAGTGGTGGTGGCAGTGGTGGTGGTGGCAGTGGTGGTGGTGGCAGCAGTTGCGGTGGTGGCAGTGGTGGTGGAGGTGGCAGTGGTGGTGGCAGTGGTGGTGGTGGCAGTGGTGGTGGTGGCAGCAGTTGTGGTGGTGGCAGTGGTGGTGGAGGTGACAGTGGTGGTGGAGGTGACAGTGGTGGTGGAGGTGGTGGTGGCAGTGGTGGTGGTGGTGGTGATGGCAGCAGTTGTGGTGGTGGTGGAGGTGGCAGTGGTGGTGGTGGTGGAGGTGGCAGTGGTGGTGGTGGTGGCAGTGGCGGTGGTGGTGGTGGTGGCAGTGGTGGTGGCAGCAGTTGCGGTGGTGGTGGCAGTGGTGGTGGAGGTGGCAGTGGCGGTGGTGGTGGTGGTGGCAGTGGTGGTGGCAGCAGTTGCGGTGGTGGTGGCAGTGGTGGTGGTGATGGCAGTGGTGGTGGAGGTGGCGGTGGTGGTGGAGGTGGCAGTGGTGGTGGAGGTGTCAGTGGCGATGGTGGTGGAGGTGGCAGTGGTGGTGGTGGAGGTGGCAGTGGTGGTGGTGGAGGTGGCAGTGGTGGTGGCAGTGGTGGTGGTGGTGGCAGTGGTGGTGGTGGTGGAGGTGGCAGTGATGGTGGTGGTGGAGGCGGTGGTGGTGGTGGTGGAGGTGGTGGAGGTGGCAGTGGTGGTGGTGGAGGTGGCAGTGGTGGTGCTGGCAGTGGTGGTGGTGGAGGTGGCAGTGGTGGTGGTGGCAGCAGTTGCGGTGGTGGTGGCAGCAGTTGCAGTGGTGGTGGTGATGGCAGCAGTTGCGGTGGTGGTGGTGATGGTAGCAGTTGTGGTCGTGGCAGTGGTGGTGGAGGTGACAGTGGTGGTGGTGATGGTAGCAGTTGTGGTCATGGCAGTGGTGGTGGAGGTGACAGTGGTGGTGGTGATGGTAGCAGTTGTGGTCGTGGCAGTGGTGGTGGAGGTGACAGTGGTGGTGGTGATGGTAGCAGTTGTGGTCGTGGCAGTGGTGGTGGAGGTGACAGTGGTGGTGGTGATGGTAGCAGTTGTGGTCGTGGCAGTGGTGGTGGAGGTAGCAGTGGTGGTGGAAAGATTAAAATTATTTTCTTGTTTAACGACGCTGTCAATTGCCAGGATCACATCAGCGTCGCCGGTGTGCCGGAATTTTGTCCTGCAAGAGTTCTTTTACATGCCAGTAAATCTACTGACATGCAGCTGACGTTTTTAAGCACACTTAAAAACCATCGGCCTGGGCCGGGTTTGAACCCGCGACCTTGCGATCCGTAGGCCAGCGTCTAACCAACTGAGCCACCCAGACCGACAGTGTGGTGGAGGTGGCAGTGGTGGTGGAGGTGGCAGTGATGGTGGTGGTGGTGATGATGGCGGTGGTGGCAGTTGTGGAGAAGGTGACGGTGGTGGCAGTTGTAGTGGTGGATGTGGTGCTGGTGATGGTGGTGGCAGTAGTTGCGGTGGTGGTGGTGGCAGCAGTTGAGGTGGTGGTGGTGGCAGCAGTTGAGGTGGTGGTGGCAGTGGTGGTGGTGGTGGCAGCAGTTGCGGTGGTGGTGGCAGTGGTGCTAGTGGTGGTGATAGTGGTGGTGGTCGCAGCAGTTGCGGTGGTGGTGGTGCTGGTGGTGGTGATGGTGTTGGCAGCAGTTGCGGTGGTGGTGGTGGCAGTAACGGTGGTGGTGGCAGTGGTGGTGGCAGTGGTGGTGGCAGTGGTGGTGGTGATGGTTGACAGCAGTTGCAGTGGTGGTGGTGGCAGCAGTTGCAGTGGTGGTGGTGGCAGTGGTAGTAGTGGTGGTGGTGATGGTTGTGGCAGCAGTTGCAATGGTGGTGGTGGTGGTGGCAGTGGTGGTGATGGTTGTGGCAGCAGTTGCAGTGGTGGTGGTGGTGGTGATGGTTGTGGCAGCAGTTGTGGTGGTGGTGATGGTGGTGGCAGCAGTTGCGGTGGTGGTGGTGATGGTGGTGGCAGCAGTTGCAGTTGTGGTGGTGATGGTGGTGGCAGCAGTTGCAGTGGTAGTGGTGGCAGCAGTTGTGGTGGTGGCAGTGGTGGTGATGGTGGTGGCAGCAGTTGCGTTGGTGGTGGCAGTGGTGGTGGTGGCGATGGTGGTGGCAGCAGTTGTGGTGGTGGAGGTGGCAGTGGTGGTGGCAGCAGTTGTGGTGGTGATAGTGGTGGTCACAGTGGTGGCAGCAGTTGTGGTGTTGGTGGCAGCAGCAGTAGTGGTGGTGGCAGCAGTTGTGGTGGAGGTGGTGGTAGAGGCAGTGGTTGTGGTGGTTGAGGTAGTGGTGGCAGTGGCTGTGATGGTGGCAGTGACTGGTGGTGGCAGTGGTGGAGGCACTGGTTGTGGTGCTGGTGGTGGTGGCAGCAGTGGTTGTGGAGGTAGTGGTGGAGGTAGTGGTGGCAGTGGTTGTGGTGGTGGCAGTGGTTGTGGTGATGGCAGTGGTTGTGGTGGTGGCAGCAGTTGTGGTTGCAGTGGTGGTGCCAGTGGTGGTGGTGTTGGTGGTGGCAGCAGTTGCAGAGCTGCTGGTGGTGATGGTGGTGGCAGCAGTTGCGGTGGTGGTGGCAGCAGTTGCGGTGGTGGTGGTGATGGTGGTGGCAGCAGTTGCGGTGGTGGTGGTGGCAGCAGTTGCAGTGGTGGTGGTGGTGATGGTGGTGGCAGCAGTTGTGGTGGCGGCGGCAGCAGTTGTAGTGGTGGTGGCAGCAGTTGTGGTGGAGGTGGTGGTAGAGGCAGTGGTTGTGGTGGTAGAGGCAGTGGTTGTGGTGGTTGGGGTAGTGGTGGCAGTGGTTGTGATGGTGGCAGTGGTTGTGTCAGTGGTGGAGGCACTGGTTGTGGTGCTGGTGGTGGTGGCAGCAGTGGTTGTGGAGGTAGTGGTGGAGGTAGTGGTGGCAGTGGTTGTGGTGATGGCAGTGGTTGTGGTGGTGGCAGCAGTTGTGGTTGCGGTGGTGGTGTTGGTGGTGGCAGCAGTTGCGGTGGTGGTGGCAGCATTTGCAGTGGTGGTGGTGGTGATGGTGGTGGCAGCAGTTGTGGTGGTGGCGGCAGCAGTTGTAGTGGTGGTGGCAGCAGTTGTGGTGGAGGTGGTGGTAGAGGCAGTGGTTGTGGTGGTAGAGGCAGTGGTTGTGGTGGTTGGGGTAGTGGTGGCAGTGGTTGTGATGGTGGCAGTGGTTGTGGCAGTGGTGGAGGCACTGGTTGTGGTGCTGGTGGTGGTGGCAGCAGTGGTTGTGGAGGTAGTGGTGGAGGTAGTGGTGGCAGTGGTTGTGGTGATGGCAGTGGTTGTGGTGGTGGCAGCAGTTGTGGTTGCGGTGGTGGTGTTGGTGGTGGCAGCAGTTGCGGTGGTGGTGGCAGCATTTGCAGTGGTGGTGGTGGTGATGGTGGTGGCAGCAGTTGTGGTGGTGGCGGCAGCAGTTGTAGTGGTGGTGGCAGCAGTTGTGGTGGAGGTGGTGGTAGAGGCAGTGGTTGTGGTGGTAGAGGCAGTGGTTGTGGTGGTTGGGGTAGTGGTGGCAGTGGTTGTGATGGTGGCAGTGGTTGTGGCAGTGGTGGAGGCACTGGTTGTGGTGCTGGTGGTGGTGGCAGCAGTGGTTGTGGTGGTAGTGGTGGTGGCAGCAGCGGTTGTGGTGGTGGAGGGGTTGGTGATGGAGGTAGTGGTGGCAGTGGTTGTGGTGGTGGCAGCAGTTGTGGTTCCAGTGGTGGAGGCAGTGGTTGTGGTAGTGGTAGCAGAGGTGGTGGCAGTGGCAGCTGCACCAGACGTGACATGCAACTAAATGAAATATCAAAAATGTATTGAACCTATTAAGACAATGGAGAACTGATTTGTTCTACGACTGGTTCGGTACTTGCAAATGGGTGCCTCTGGCCCCTTTAAAAAACTGGAAAATCCAGTAACGTGCTGCGCTGTAAGAGACATAAAATACTGCATTGTGTATGGAACTCCAAAGCCATTTAAATTGTATGGTAACTTAGTGATATAGCAGTGAATTAGTAATGTGTACTTCTAGAATATTAAAAATAAGCAGTGCAAACCTCATTCAAGCTGTTCTTGAACAAAACCAAATGCCACCAATTCACTTCCAAAGCAGGCAAACTTAACTTAAAAACAAACAAAAACCACATTCTTTATAATGGTTAATATAAGCACTGTTTCACTGCAAAGAAATAGTAAAACAACTAAAATGAAAGAAAACTTGAGAAATGCATTCACCAAATTAAAACTAAGTTGTGGTGCAATGGAGGGGGCTTATTGCCTATCTATTAGTCTTCCATATAAAGATCATCTAAATTCTACCAATCATGGTCCATGGCTGAATGCAGTAATGAACTGTTTAGAATGCCCAAAATAGGCCTAATTAGCCAAAGCTATAAAATTACTTGCATATTCAAATCAAATCTTTATTATCTGCTTATAGACTTGTACAAGTTTGAAGCATCATCAAAGTGCATACATATTTATAAAATGTTTACAACTCATCCAACCTATAGAGGCAATTTTCTATTAAGAGTTGTCTTTGGAACATATTGCCTGTTAAGTTCATTTCATTTAGCAGTCCATTGTAGAGGATTTTGTCCATTATAAGGGGATCCTTTTCTGTTGCCTTTTTACTTACAGATCCTCCATGCATTTTGGTGTTATACTTAAGGCTATCTCCTATCTGCACTGTGTTTCTTTCTCTTATCCATTACAAACATTATCACTTTATATACATACATTGATACAGCAGTCAATATTTTCGCTTTTACAAAGACATCTCTATAAGATTCCCTATTATTTGCATTATACAGGATGGAAGGGAAGTCATTACATTCCTTGTAACATGTGCTTCATAGAAGCATTACAAATAGAAAAGTCTAATGGTATTTTGTTCTTTGATCAGCCGATTTCGAAAAAATAAATGGCTTTTGTTCCAAATTGGATGCGCAATTCCACAGGAACGTACGAAGATAACAGTTTGTTACTTGTAAGATCCGTCGAGTAACTTATTTCTCACATAGCTTCGATAGCAATTATGGGACATCACACAGGGTTTTGAAATAATTAATCACTTAAAAGAACTGAAGGAACACTCCAAGTAGCTCTTTCAGATGTGAAGTGACTCAACAACGTTGCATTGAGGTTGGTCAGGGAATTGAATCGGTTTGTGGATGTACACAGGTCGGTCGCTTGCAGGGTAGTGTAATGTTTGGGAGCTAATGATTCTGATTGGCGTTCACTCGTACAGTAAACATGGAAGGATATGGCATGCCATTTGTTTACATTCACAAGACAACATGCTGTAGTGGTTGTTTATGTACTGACCTAGTGAAAGTGACACCCACACAATTTGCAGTGTTGCCAGCTTTTTTTCAATAAAACTAAAATATCTCTGTAGGAAATGGTCAGAGACAAAAACGTAAGATACAAAATGTGTTCCAAATACTGAGATCTACCACTGGTTTAAATTAATGCAGTGACTTCCCTTCTACCCTGTATAAATATTTTATACGCTTTTTCTGTAAGATTAATACCCAGCTCATATTGGTCTCACATGTGCTACCCCAGATCTCAATTCTATACTTCAGGCATGAGTGTTCAACACGGTATTTGAATGTCATATTTTCATCAATAATTATACCCAGGAATTTCACATTCTCTATCTGCTCAATAGATTCACTATTTATAATTAATGTTTCATTACTAGACCAGTTGGGACATGATTGATTTTGTTTTACTAAGATTTACTTTTAAATTATATATATTGTGACATTGCTTAAGATCGCTATGGAGAAAGCCTGCCATATAGTGGATACTCTTTGGATGTTGATCATTGCTAAGCAGACTAAGTAACCTTTACAGGTTGAAAAAGGTTAACTGTTAGTTTATGTAAAGTTAAAGTGTTCATATGTTGATTTGCGTCGAGTGAGACCAACTAAGTGTAAAAGCAAAGACAATAAATAATGGAATAATGAGTATTGTTACAATACATCTAAAACTAACCCCATGGTGCAACAACCCTTTCTGGGCCAAGTCCTTCTGCCCAGCCAGTGCATTCCCCACCTCTGCCTGCCACAGGCATTATGATTGGGGTGCAGTACTTGAGGTGGGATGTGGTGTGATGCAAGTGACCAACCTGTTTACATCCAGAAACCGGTTCAATTCCCTGACCAACCTCAATGCAACATTGCCGAGTTACTTCACATCTGAAAAAGCTGCTCAGAGAATTCCTTCAATTCTTTTAAGTGATTAATTATTTCGAAACCCTGTGTGATGTCCCATAATTACTACCTAAGCTAGTGAGAAATAAGTTACTGGACGCATCTTACAAGTAACAAACTGTTATCTTTGTACAGTTGCCTCCTTATGGTCAGGGGAGTCGGGCTTGCTGAACCCTGCCATCACCATGCTGCACTCCTCCATGGCCTTGACTGTGGCTGGAGGAAACAGCAGCTGGAAAATAAGGGTACCCTCTATACAAGAAAGATGCCCTAGGAATGATGATATGATTATGATGATGATTATTATTATTATTATTATTATTATTATTATTATTATTATTATTATTATTATTATTATTATTATTATTATTATTATTATTATTATTATTATTATTAAAGAAACATGTCATGATTAAAGTATTAAACTATTGTCTTGCAGGTAGAAAATCATAATCGAAGTGCTGATTGACATAAATGAAAGCTAGAATATATGTATGCAGGCTTCCATGATTGTTGTCCATGTGAAGATCTCTGGCTTCCGGTATGGGCTGCGTTATTGTGTACTTCTGTCTCTGCCAACATTTCGCTGGACCTATATTCAGCTCCTTCCCTGGGTCACCAATGTCGCATGTTTCCCTGCGCCGATATTTATACGTTCACGGGACAGGCCTCCTTCTTTCTCATTGACTGATGGTCCACCAACCACGTCTCGTTATGGTAGTAAGACTTTCCTTGCCGAGTGTCCTCTGCCATTGTCTGATGATCTGCCAACCACACCTCGTTCTGTCAACATGGCTTTCCCCGCCGTATTAAGAGGCTTTTCTCTATCTCAGTTTAACTTGCTCTTTTCTTTAAAAATTTCTATGATCTCCTGTACCACTCTGTGTGAAGTGCTAGCATATTGCCACGATTTCTACGTCATCGAAATCTATATGGTGTCCTGTTTTTTTCCAGATGGTCTGCCAGTGTGAACTTTTCCGCCTGGAAGTATTTTATGCACCTGATGTGCTTATTCCTTTGAGCCTGGAAGGATCTGGCAGTTTGTCCCACATGTGATTCCCTGCAATCACAGCTGATCTTGTACACAATGGGAAATAGTAACCGTGGGGTTCTGTCTTTGACCTTTGAGACCTGGGTTCATAATTTTCTGCCAGAGGTGTATATAGTCTTTGAGTTGTGTTTCTTTAATAGCTTCATCAGTCTCTGGGATGTCATTTGCACATAAGGTAAGGTCACCCACTTATTATTGTTGTGAGTGAGTGTTACCCCCTTGCTCTTCCTTTTTGCGGCTCTTATTTCTCAGACCAATTACCCATTTGCTTGCAGTATATTGTTCAGAGGTTTAATCCTGTAACCAGAATAGCTTCAAAGCAGCCCCTCAGGCTGTAGCCTAGGTTAGTGTTTATGGTTCAAGGGCCTGTTGACAACTCAGTCATTAGGGGCCTAAGTTAGTCTAAAGGGCACACGAAATAAGAAGGCACATGAGTAGCTCAAATCCCTACTCAGCTATGGAGCGCTGTTGCCGCAGCATATCGCTATATGAAAGAAAGAGAGGGGAGATATGCACGTGAGCAGCAGCGAAGACGGTGAAGGATTGCAAGGTGCACAATTAAAACCTGTCAGAATAATTTCTCTCTTTAAAATGAGACAATAGGCTCTCTAATCCTGTAATTTGCTTCAAATATAAATTCCTCATCTAAGCAGATAATTTTCATTTGCAATCTAATGTTTCAACGGAGTTCATATCTTTAAGTTGAAAATTGGGCCTAGATGATAAAACATTACAATGTTGACTTTTTCATTTTTTATTATATCTGATTCTCTAGGAACGTTTTCGTGTAAATATATTTGTTATCGGAGTGAAAATGAGACAGTTACATGATGATTTAAATAAATCTAAACGGAGTTTGTAGTTGTGCAATTTGAGGCATTTTCTGATTGGTATTTCTAATATTTTACTCAATTTTTCTAAGTGTCTATACAGAGTTTCTGCACATATGTTAATCAGTTTCTATATTACGTATTCTAAGTGAAAATCTACATAATTTAGCAACAAATGGCTAAGCACAATTTCAAGCCACCTTTTACGAGCAAAATTCCAGCGTAGCCTTCTCGGCTGTGTATTTTAGACATTTGAGCACTTAAAATGTTCCTCACAATGCAGTTTGTAAGTTATCAGAGCAAAGCTCTGGAAAGTTTCCCCAATATGTGCCAACCAGAATTTTCTATGTGGTTATTAATATAAGGCAAGTATGTTAGGCTAACGTGCTCATCGAAGTTTATATTATATTACACATAGCAAAAGCAGAAACTCGCCATTGAACAACTTTTTCTAAACCGTGTTAAGACTATTTCTTAGCAAACTTATTTTATAACTCAGTAAGAAACATAAATATGCAGTGTTGATTAAAAATTGTGAACATTGCATTGCAAAGAGAAGTTTTCATAAAATAGCTTACACTTTTGGTTTAAAATACGTAATCCAGAAATGACTTAACATAATATATGCACCAAGCTTTAAAGGCTGCTTCTTTATACAGATTCAGCAAAACATCTTTCTGAAAGTCATCCAGATTCGAAACCCGTTTTTCTGTCTGACAGTGTTTTCTGGGGGATTTAAACAAGAGCCACCCTGATTCAGAAGAGGTTATTTTACCTTGTTGCACTATACACGACACTGAATGTTCACTTACATTGCATGCTTTAGCTGTTAGCACCCGGCTCTGTTTAAATACAATGTTTGCACACATTTCTGAGAACAATTCTTTTAAAAAAGTGTAAACACTGAAAATAATAGCCCATGCATCTGAACGCAATACTTTCCCTTTTGATTTACTCGTCTGTAAGCTGCTTGTGCCAGGTTTTGATAATGCCATGTTTCTTAGCAACAAAACGAGTTACAGTAATTATAAGTCACAGGTAACACTGTACACATACGTTAGACATGGAACTCGCATAAGAATAAACTAAATTCCTTTTCCTTTTCTGCAGACACCTCACTCCTTGAGAAGAAAGATATTTGAGATGATGAACAATCATGATGCAAGGCAAGTGTCATTTGCTATCGCTGAGCGCAGCGTTTGTTCAATCACTCATATCTTGGGCTACAGGTCACCTTAAATATTGCTTCTTGGACAGTCAGCTTCAACATTTCTAGATCTTTGCAATGGGATTCTTTGTAATAATGAGCTGTTGCTGGATTTGATGAGCGCAAAGAGAAAAGTGAAAAGCAAATATTGCGTTAGACAGTGCATTACCGAACTGGGCAACGTTGCCTCTCTAGGATAGACTACTTGCTTTCGCCCACCCTTGTCTAGCTCTGCCTCATGTGCCTTCTAATTCCATACACCCTTTAGTGGAAAATCCCTCTCTGATCATGAATCACTTTCATATGCATTTGTACAAGCTTCCTAACTGTGAATTTAAACCAAAAAGGTAAGTTGATTAATAATACTACGCAACGCTTACTTATAATTTACCAGAACATGTTTCAGAGGCTGACTTTCCTCCATTATCAACCGGACATCGACTTAATGAAAATGGAGGAAAGTCAGCCTACAAAACATGTTCCGGTAAATTATAAGTAAATGTTGTGTAGTGTTATTAATCGACTCACCTTTTAGGTTTAAATTGAATATTACAACACTTTTCAAACTTCCAAGAAAGAGGACAATTACTACCTGTGGTTCAAGTTTACCTGAACATTTCAAAGTCTGTACAGAAAGAACTTCCTTTTTACTGTGACATACTTCCATACATGTAGTACCCTTCCGCCAAACGCATGATTGTAACAAACACATTTTCAACACTAATTCACTACTTCTATGGAGAAATATGCTGTCAGTTTTCAATATTATTGGCAACACAAAAGTGATTACCTGGTGGACATCTACCATAGCACAAAATAATATTGAGCTATAGTCCCTCCGACTTAAAGTGGGTATGCACATAAACATTGCGATTGTATCACTCTGCCAACAAGCATGTGCTGACGTTCTCTGCACACAGCTGTTTACATCTGACTGTTATCACAACTGTCAATTCCTTCACTGTAGCAGTGTGAGGTTAGAATTGCACTCGGCTCATATCTATTAAATAAACTACATTAACTAATTACAGATATTGGTTAAGAAAAGTTATGAAATGTAATTCTGTGAGTAAAAACTTACGCTAACCTGAGCCATGCAATTGAGACACGGCACCCTGAGATATCAGGTAACATCTCCACACCAACATACCTTCCTGATCAAATATAGGATTAATTTTCTTTCTGTTTGTAAACTGAAACTCACTGTCTTTCAGTAAAGTGTGGAACGTGGTTTAACTAAAATATGGAAGATCTGGCTCACTGTTCATTATCTATTATAGGAGGCCCATTGATTAAAAAGAAACTATGCATTTTAAAGCAAATAACACTTAACAGTCATGCACTTTCCCTAAAACATCAAATGGCCCTTCCCTTTTCTTTTTAGGGACTTTTACAGTTCCTGTTTGTTTCATTTTCATTCTCACATTTGAAACAGTATACATAGAAATACCAGTTGCTTCACACATCAATTTGGTTATGTCCGTCACAGCCAGAATGTATTAACTTTGAAAGAAAAAGTTAAACACATATAATACAATAAGTTTTTATCACTTCTTAGAGGCTTTCCACTTTTATGTTTCTTTAACTATTCTGAGAAACTGAACACTCTGCCACACTGACTGCATATGCATTACTAGTAATATGAGTGTCAGAGCATCACTTCACTGCAGTAACAATGCAATTGGAGAATTACTGAGTACCACGTGATAATAAATGGGAGTAAAATATTTTGCCCAAGTTTAAATGTTTTGTAAGTTCAATTACAGTATTTATTCACTCTGTTCATTACTTGAAAGTATCAAATAAGCAATAATATATGCAATGTAGTAAGGAACTATTTCCACTCGGGCTAAAAGTTGTGCTGCGGCGTAATGTTGACATCCATACACACTTTAAGGCCGGATAGGGTATATATCAATTGCTTACTTGTACAAGTCTGGCCCTAATTGTTGCAGCTATGTTTAAATACCATCCATACAAACCCTACTGTAAGTCAGTGATCTCTTATATATTAATTGTTGCAGAAATACTATGAAAAAGGGACTGCCATAACAACAAATTAGTATAAGTTGCTTGCATTTTGGATGGAGGCTCTAACAATACCAAATTCTATGCAATGTATGTGAAGTAATGATTACTGCAATGAATTCTTTTATTTGAATAAGCAAATTATGAGTCTAAATTACATTTTATCAACAGTAACAATTAAAAGTAAAAAAAACCAAAACAGTAATCATCACAGTAATTTGATAACTTTCAATCAATTCCTTCGTAACTCTGCATATGCAATGTAGCTAACATTAGACAGTTTATAAACTAACATGAAAGCTATTCTGGCAAACTTAACTGTTCTTGGTGCACACAGCCATGGATACACAGGGCAATTATTTAAAGCATGCAAAATTAGTAGTTCAATGAAATGTTAAATTACACCTCTATTTAAAATGATATAACTAGGAGTAAAATGGTAAATTATGTGTTACCTCAACAAAGACAAACTTCTAGAAAGTTTTGCATGGGACAGTTACAAGCTTGAATATGACATAACTATCAATGTAAAATACGTTCGCTACCTTCTAGATGGACGATTTCTGCCTTGAGTTTCACAGCATCTGAACTGCCCTCCAACTCTCCAGCAGTTTTCTACGCAAACAATACAAAAAACAAATAAATTTTAGTTGTGATAGGACAGATTTGTAGCTTATTAATACATTGCAAAATGCACAATTTTTCAACACTGCATGCTTCAAATTCTGCAATTATATAGCTATTGAATTATAATTGAGACTGATAGTCTCTGCTTTGCAGTACTACCTTAGTGAATTTGATGTCTCGACTTCTAAAACAATTACCCCAGTATAATGGGCAGTCAAATGAAAACTGAACACCTGTCATAAAGAACATTCCTTGCAAAAGTTGGCAACACTATTGTTGCATATTGATGCTGCCATCAATGCATTGTGAAAACACACAGTTGCTTCTTTAGTGCTCTGGAGTGACAAGTGTGTTCATCCAGCATTGGAAATGAAGACAAGCAAAGAACAGCAGACATGTGGTTCATGAGGGTGTATCATTAAACGTCTGCTGTATTGAATAATGAATATACTTATTTATGCTCAAAAACACTACAATTTAACCTAACAATAAAATACAAAAAAAAAAAAAAAATATATATATATATATATATATATATATATATATATATATATATATATATAACTATAATACCCTTCATTCAATTTTATAATATTTTTCCTACTTTGTGTGAGTTGTTAATTTTATTCTTTGGTCCATCATACATTTTAACTCCATGGGTATATACATATGTATGGTTGGGCCCACCCAGGTACACAGTATTTCTATTTAGTTTCCTATAGCATTTTCCCCTTATTCTTGCTATAAATGCACCTAATAGCTCTATATGCTCTTCCTTTTTTAACTTCATTATCTTAATTTTATTAACCTCTTTATTATTCCTCCCCTACTTCTTTGGCAAAAACTGTTCCCTCCATAGCCTTGTTCCTTCACATTCTATTATACAGTGAAAATCATTACCCTGTTAATTAATTAGTTAAAAGTGTTAATTTGGGCATGTTTTCCGGCTGTTTAGGGATATCCCTCTTCAGCCAAGTTTGAAATTTTTTATTTTGTTGTGTGAGGGATCTTTGCAGCATGTGTGCGTGTTTATTTATTTTTGTTTTGTGTTTATTGCTGACGCGTTGTGGTGTTGTGTGTTGTGATTTGTGTATTTGTTTTGTGTGTCAGTTTTTTGTTTTTTTCATCCCCAGCTGCATAGAAAGGCCTCTACCCAAGAAGAATCAATCATTTTGTTGCTGTTTAGGTCTCTTTGATTTGTAGCTGCTGCTGCATCTCACCTGGGATTTCTTATATCAGTTGCATAATTTTGTGTGTTTGGTACGTGTGTGTGTGTGTTTATGTCTATTGTGTGTCTAAATGTTCTGAAAGTGTTGTAAGTGTGCTTGTAGTTTTTCCTGTTCCTGTTGTTGATATTTGTCATAAACGTGTATTAGTGTAATGAGAGGAGTGTTTTTATCTTTTTGTGTTTCTGTTATTGTCTTCATTTTTTTGTGCAGTGTTTATAAGTGTTCTTCTGTAGTTTCTTGTGTGTGTATTATGTATGTATGTGACCATTTGTTTTGCTATGTGTGTGTCTATGGGTGTTGTGTGTGTATACTGGTACAGTGTGTTTGATTTAAATGACAAGGAAAGTTTGTGTGCAGTCCTAAGGCACCTCCTCTCGTAGGATCTTATTTTGTCTATCATGTCGGTAGTAATTAATGGCATTGTGGCTACAGCTGCATATGTCAGTTGTGGTCGTATCAGTGTGGTGCAGAGTTTGTGGTGTGAGTCCTCATCTGTTTAATTTGGCCAGATATGTCAGTGTTGAGTGAATGGGTTGTGCTTTGTTTAATAATTTGGCGTAGTGTGGTTTGATTTTTAGTTTGTTATGTATATGTATTCCCAGGTATTTTGCAGTTTTGACATGTGATATTTTGTTTATTAAATGTGAGTGTGGCTGTTCTGTATGCATGTTTTATTGTTTTTCTAATCACAATGGCTTGTGTTTTCTGTATGTTGATTGTGATACACCATTTGTGCATCCACTTTAGGAAAGTGTTCAGTTTAAGAGGTAGAACTGGAAGGTCTGTGGTTCAAATCCCAGTTGTGGCATTGAATTTTTAAGTTCCAGTTCTACCTCTTAAACTTTGCCCACACACGGCTTGTGTGTTTAAAAACACCAACAGTAAGTTTGTTGGCATAAATAAATAATAATTACTAAGTGTTCAGTTGTTTCTCCAGTTTTCCTTTGGCTGCTGTGAGTGTGGCATGTGTGCTCCAGTACCCAGTATCATCCGCGTATTGGGCTAGGTGTGTATTTTTGTGTGTTGGTTGTGGTGTGTCTGCTGTGTAAAGTATGTATAGGAGTCCCGAGATGGCGCTCCCTTGTGGTGTTCCTGCTTTCATGTGATGGTATTAGAGAGTTGTTTGTTGATACGTATGTGTCCTGTTCTGTCTGTGAGGAAGCTGGCTATCCAACGTACAATCCTTAGTGAAATCTTAAAGTCCGTAAGTTTGTAAAGTAGTCCGTTTATCCAACATTTGTTGAATGCGGATTGTACGTCGAGGAAAGTCGCTACTGTCACGAAGTCTCTATTGTATGCGTCTTGTAAATTTGACAGTACTCGTACTAATTGGTCTTGTATTGTGATGTCGCTTCTATAGCCAGCTTGTGTCGTGGGTATAAGTCGTTTTTCCATGCATATGTTGGTCAGTCTGTCTGCTATTATCTTTTCGAAGGTTTTTGATAGTGTGGAGATTAGCGATATCGGTCTATAGTTTTTGTAGTCAGTCTTGTCTTTACCAGGTTTTTCGAACAGCAGTATATGCACGCGTTTCCAGTCTAGTGGATGGTATCTGTGTTTGTACATGTAGTTGTAAATCCTGTTCCCCACACAAAGGGCATATGTTCAAGCTTACTTGTCTTTATGTATACAGTGCCTGGGTGACAGAGCTTTGCTCTGTGTTTTCCCCCGCTTTTTGTGAAATCTTGTTTTTTTTTGGGGGAAGATACTTATTGAGATAAACTTGAAAAGCAAAACATTAACTCAATAAAAATTTTGTCGCAATTGTTAAGTCATTTCCGAGATACATATAAATATTTCATAAGCACCATCATTTCAGTCATACAATGTAATACATTGTATTTCTGTTTCAAACATATTGTCACCGCACCCGCCGCATCTAATTGCCGACAACAGCAGGTTACCCATCGAATTATTGTCGGCACTACGGCAAAGGAGCCGAAGGAAAGAGACAGAGAATGGCCGCATTGTTGGGGCGCTTGCCGAAAGAGAAAAAAGGATAGAGGCTTCTGGAGTCTTCTACTTTGTATCTCGCCGCAATAACTGAACGTTCCTGAAGCTTCCAGAATAGTGCCTGGGAGATATAAATAGCGGTAAAGTGTGAGAAGGGACAGTTAGTTCTTTGTGTTACGAGTTCGGAGCCGTGCTGTTGGAGAATCGAAAAAGACTTTCTTGTTGTTGCAACGAGTGTACAAAGTTACTGTTTACGGAAATAAAAGTGTTTCTTTATCTCGACTACATCTGTCTACTTTACTTCACACACCACCAAAAGTCACACTGGTGTCAGAAGTGGGATTCGTCGAATTGCTTCTAGTTTCGTTACATCGTCTTTAGAAGTTGCAACGTTAGAACCAAGATGGAGGGAGATTCGGAAACCAGGATGATGGCAATGATGAAAGAATTATTTGCCAAAATGAAGACAGAAATGTCCGAAATGAAGACAGGAATGTCCGAAATGAAGACAGGAATGTCCAAGATGAAGACGGCAAACGACAACCTCGCTGCTGAACTGAAAGACATGAAGACGACAAACGACAACCTCGCTACAGAAATGAAGACGGCAAACGACAACCTCGCTGCCGAGCTGAAAGAAGAAATGAAGACGGCAAACGACAACCTCGCTGCCGAGCTGAAAGAGATGAAGACGGAGCTATCGGCGAAAATTGACGAGCAACTGGCTGGCGTGAGGAAGGATGTGAAAGAGCTCGGTGGAAAGATGGAGGACCTCGGCCAACGCGTTGACGCCCTGGAGAATATCGGGGAACGGCTTAGCGTTCTCGAAGACAGGGTCGAAGGTAGCGCCAAGGAGCTAAATGCAATGGTGGAAGGGATGCTTAGTGAAAAGCTCAGGAACTACAAGGCCGAGGCTCCAGCACGCGACACAACATCGACGCGCGTCAAACCACCGAAGTACGATGGCAGGTCAACGTTTGAGGTCTTCCGCCGTCAATTCGACACAGTGGCCAAGCACAACAAATGGTCGCCAGAAGAAGAGGCCGCGCAGCTGATAGCCAGCCTCCAGGGACGAGCCGCAGAGGTGCTGAACGCAGTCCAGACAGCGGCGGCGCCCAAGGACATCTGGGAGGCCCTGGAGAACCGGTTCGGAAACCACCGCTTAGCCGCAGCCTACCGCAGCCAACTGAAATCTAGGATGCAACTGCCAGTGGAGACGCTGCAGGAGTTCGCCCTGGCAATCGAACAGCTGGCCAGCAAAGCTTTGGTCGACCTTCCCTCCGAATTCGTATCCCGAGAAGCCGCCTATACCTTCGTCGACGGGTACGCGATGCCGAGATACGTCAACGCCTGATGCTCGGTGACTACAAGACCATCCACGAGGCACTAACGGCCGCATTAAGGATGGAAGCGGCCAAAGTGACGGCTACCCCGACCTCGAAGACAAGGAGTGTCCGCTACGATGAAGATCGCAGACCAGTCCAGGGACGCCGAAGAAGACCAGGTGGCGTGTGTTGGGGGTGTGGCCAGCCGGGACACCTGATGAGAGACTGCCGGCACCAAGAAGAGCAGCCGGAAAACGAGTAATGACCGGCGTGGCGAGGGGCACGTCGACGCCGTCACCATCATCCCCTCGAGTGACACTGCGCGCCGTCAGCCGACGGATGGATGACAGCCTCATCGCGGACGGTTGGGTGAGAGGGAAGCCGTGCCGCGTGCTTGTTGACACTGGAGCAGCCGTGACTGTCGTCAGACCTGCGTAGCCAGGGGCTTGCCGTCGAGAAAACCGAGCCGACCGTACCAACTAGTGACGGCATCGGGTGACACCTTGCCTGTGGAGAGGGAGGCCCTGCTGCAGTTGACCTTGGGGCGAAGTGTCTTGCGTTTGTGGGTGTTCGTCGCGGAGGTAGCTGAGGAGGTGATACTGGGACTGGATGCCCTCAGGAGCCACGAGGCGGCGGTCGACATCGGCAAGAAGGTTCTGCGGCTTAAGGGAGAGGAAGTAATGCTCCGGCAGCCCGAAGAACGCCTTGGAATCTGCAGGGTCATTCTCAGGGAAGACGTAGTTGTCCCCGCGAGAAGCGAGATGGTAGTGACGGCGCGACTGGAAGGCCAGCGCAAGAAGAACATGCTGCTGGACCGGAAGACGCATGTGCACGGGCTCTGTGTAGCCGGGACATTGTTGCCGTGCCGAGAGGAGGTGCCGGTGAGACTGCTCAACCCAACAGACACCGATCACGACGTCCAGGCCGGGACGGAGTTGGGGACGTGCGAGCCCGTGGTCAGCGTAACACCAATAGACAAGACCCAGGAGCCGGTGCCGACGCAATACCTGGCGCCCCGGCTGAAAGAATTACTGGAGAGGGCGGCCGACCACCTGACCGCTGAACAGAGAGAGAAGGTCCAACAACTGCTGAGACGATATCAGCGCGCCTTCAGCCAAGGCAGCAGCGATTACGGCCGCACGGACCGAGTGCTTCACCACATCGACACCGGAGACGCCCGGCCTATTCGGCAACCACCTAGACGCGTTCCGTTGGCTAAACAAGCGGCGGTACGAGACATGCTGGAGGACATGAGAAGCAAGGGAGTGATCGAAGAGTCTGACAGTCCTTGGTGTTCCCCTGTAGTTCTGGTGAAGAAGAAGAAGAATGGCGAGCTACGCTTCTGCGTAGATTACAGGAAGCTGAACGCTGTCACCAGGAAGGACTGCTTCCCCTTACCCCGGATTGACGACACCCTGGACACGCTTGTTGGTGCGCAGTGGTTCTCAACCCTGGACCTGAAATCGGGTTACTGGCAGGTGGCTCTAGACCCGAGAGACAAGGAGAAGACCGCATTCTCGACAGGCCAAGGGCTTTGGCAGTTCACAGTCATGCCCTTTGGTCTCTGCAACGCACCAGCTACCTTCCAACGCCTCATGGAGTCAGTAATGAGAGGATTGACTTATGACGCCTGCCTGTTATACCTGGACGACATCTTCATCGTCGGCAAGACATTCGAAGACCATCTTGACAAACTGAGCAAGGTGCTGCAGAGACTGCAGGCGACCGGCTTGAAGCTGAACGCCAAGAAGTGCCAGCTCTTCCGCAGGGAAGTCAACTACTTGGGCCACATGGTCTCACCAACCGGAGTGGCCGCGGATACGGAGAAGACGCAGGCCGTGAGCGATTGGCCTCGCCCAAAGGATAGGCGAGAACTGCGCAGTTTCCTTGGATTGTGCAGTTATTACCGCCGCTTCATAAAGGGCTTCTCCAGCATCGCCAAACCCCTCACTCGCTTGACGGAAGAACATCGACCTTATGTGTGGACGGAGGACGCCGAAGGCGCTTTCCGGCAGCTCAAGAGGACGGTCTGCAGTGCTCCTATTTTGGGATTCCCACAACCAGGCGACGCCTTCATTGTGGACACCGACGCCAGCGACCATTGCATTGGAGGCGTCCTATCCCAAGTCCAGAACGGCCACGAGCGGGTGATAGCCTACTACAGCAAGACGTTGTCCAAGGCAGAGAAGAACTACTGTGTCACCCGACGAGAGCTACTGGCGGTAGTGAAGACCTTGGAGCACTTCCACAAGTACCTGTACGGTCAGCCATTCCACCTGAGGACAGACTACTCCGCCCTAACCTGGCTACTTAGCTTTAGAAACCTGGAGGGCCAGACAGCCCGTTGGGTCCAAAGGTTGCAGGAGTACGACTTCACCTCCGAACATCGCAGAGGGAAGAGCCACGGCAACGCAGACGCCATGTCCCGAAGACCCTGCCTAGAAGAGTGCGGCCAATGCGCAAGAGTGGAAGAGAAGGAGCGTACCGCAGCTGTCAGAGTGGTCACGGCAGTGCCTGCGGTCGGATGGGATAGCGCGGGCCTGAGGAGGGAGCAGCTGGCGGACGCCGACTTGGGGCCACTCTTGAGAGAAGTGCAGGCAGGGACGAGACCAACCTGGGAGGACATCGCACCCAGAAGCGCTACATACAAGTCGTACTGGGCCCAATGGGACTCGTTGAAGACCAAAGAGGGCGTGTTGTTCCGGGTATGGGAATCACCTAACGGGAAGACCCAGAAAGAGCAGTTGGTACTTCCCCGAAGTAGGGTCCCGGAAGTCTTGGAGGAAGTGCACGCCGGTACCTCGGGTGGACACCTAGGAGCAAACCGGACGATCGACAAACTCCGACAGCGCTACTACTGGCTGAGGCTCCGAGCAGACGCTGAGAACTGGTGCCGTCAATGTCACGTGTGCGCGGCGAGTCGCGGCCCCCAGACTAGGAGCCGGGGTCGCATGCAGCAGTACAACGTCGGAGCGCCCTTCGAACGCATCGCCGTCGACATAGCTGGACCATTCCCAGTGTCCGATCGAGGCAACAAGTACCTGATGGTAGCTGTGGACTACTTCACCAAGTGGCCGGAGGTGTATGCCATCCCGAACCAAGAGGCGAAGACAATTACAGACTGCCTCGTGGAACAGCTATTTTGCCGTTTTGGGGTCCCGTTAGAGCTCCACAGCGACCAGGGCACCAATTTTGAGTCGCACATAATGAAGGAGGCATTGGAAAGACTTGGGGTGAACAAGACCCGCACAACACCCCTACATCCACAGTCGGACGGCATGGTCGAGAGATACATCAAGACCCTAGAGGAACACCTGAGGAAGGTCGTGGCCAGCCATCAGCGAGACTGGGACCTCAAGGTACCGCTGTTCTTGCTGGCCTACCGTTCGTCGACACACGACACCACCGGGGTGACACCAGCAAGCCTAATGTTCGGCCGAGAGCTCCGCCTCCCTTGTGACCTGGCTTTTGGGAGCCCCCCGGAAGCGAAACAGCCGGCAACCGAGTATGTGGAGAACCTAGTAGACCATCTCCACGACATGCACGAGATGGCTCGTCAGAACATCCAGATGGCGAGCGACCGCATGAAGACCCGGTACGACAGGCAAGCCAACAGCCGAGGATTCCAGCAAGGTGACATGGTCTGGTTGTACCGCCCTACCCGGACCAAGGGACGCTGCCCAAAACTTCAACAACCGAGGCAAGGGCCGTACCGAGTGATAAAGAGGATTAACGACGTAGTCTACCGCATCCAGAAGGTGCCCCGAGGAAAGATGTTAGTGGTACACCTGGATCGTCTGGCCCGTTACGATGGTGCTGGTCGGGACGACCAGCTCTGAGGAGGGAGCAGTGTCACCGCGCCCGCCGCATCTAATTGCCGACAACAGCAGGTCACCCATCGAATTATTGTCGGCACTACGGCAAAGGAGCCGAAGGAAAGAGACAGAGAATGGCCGCATTGTTGGGGCGCTTGTCGAAAGAGAGAAAAGGATAGAGGCTTCTGGAGTCTTCTACTTTGTATCTCGCCGCAATAACTGAACGTTCCTGAAGCTTCCAGAATAGTGCCTGGGAGATATAAATAGCGGTAAAGTGTGAGAAGGGACAGTTAGTTCTTTGTGTTACGAGTTCGGAGCCGTGCTGTTGGAGAATCGAAAAAGACTTTCTTGTTGTTGCAACGAGTGTACAAAGTTACTGTTTACGGAAATAAAAGTGTTTCTTTATCTCGACTACATCTGTCTACTTTACTTCACACACCACCAAAAGTCACAATATAGACAGGATGAGCTGTAACACAAACTAATATAGCTAGGTCAACTTTCTTACTGTATTCTGACAGCCCTGGAAGGGGACTTTAAAATGCTAGCTCGTTTGCTGAAATTGATTAACAGAGAAATTATGGTCAAAATAAGGTTTAGAGTAATTGTGACTGTTACGTGTAGACTAAGATAGCGAAGTCAACTTTCTTTAGGTTTTCTGAAAGCTCTTGACGAGGCCTTTAATATTCTGGCTTGTATGTTAAAATTGGCCCATTGGCAGAGAAATTATAGCCAAAATAAGGTTTACAGTAATGGTGACTGTTATGCGTAAAATCATGTTTTTTCAGGAATGACACTTATGTAGATAAACTTAAAAAGCAAAACCCTATCTGAAAACAAAATTTGATTGAAATTGTTAGAGCCGTTTCCAAGTTGCATGGAATATATTTATATACAAGAATTGCTTGTTTAAATATATAAGATATATCTGGTCTATGCCCAACCTTCTCTTCCTGCCCTGTTACTTACATCCACATATTTCTCTCTCTACCCTAATTCTCCTTTAGTTGACTATATAATGCTAAAGTGTCTGCTATATTGCAAACACTGCATGTCCCTGACAAGAATCTGCGAAGGACAACCTGAGCCCAGGACAGGCCCATTGCACCATTACACCTGATGTGATTGTCTGATAGTCCAGGTCGGCATTAGCCATGGCTCTGTGCATATTAGGAACAAACATCACCTGCAGTGATAGAGATTTGGCTGGGAAACACTTCATCACCTTCCATACAGCCCACATCTTTCCCCTTGTCACTTCCACATGTTAGGTAACCTGGACATCTGTGTCATTCAGATGAGCAAGTGCAAGAGAGGTTGAGGTTGTGGATCCGTCAACGACCTAACTCTTTCTGCAAGACTGGAATTCATTGTCTTGTCTCTTAGTGGGATAAATGTATTAACATTTATAGCAATTAGTTTTGAATAAAACAAATTTCAATGTCACTTTGTAGGGGGTGTCAGTTTTCATTTCAGTGCCCCTCATATTACACAAGATGAAGTTATTCTGGCTGATACTCCATCATTAAGCAATGCAGCATGAGTTCACAAACAACAGCTTCAGGTTCAATGTGTTCACGGCCTTTAGCTATACTTTTTGAAAATGGTGTGCAATTAAGTAGCTGTTTGATCAATAAACTTGGACAACATTCAGCAGTATACAATGGAAATAGGATAAATCATATGAAACGGAAAGAAGTGAGCCGAACCTGAATACAACAGCAGCAATGCTAATTACTGGCTCTCGTACACAAGGTTAAAAACTGCACTGAAGGGGAGTTTCCACAACCAAAAATTATTTTATAAAACATGCCACCTTCACTAGACTGAAGCATCCTAGAGGGACATATGACACATATTAACCAAATACAGTAAAACCTGACTAAACCAGACCCTCTATACACCAGAAACCTGGACAACCGGAGAGCTATTTCCTAGGAATAGTTTTTCTGGAACTGTTTGCATAAATAACCTAAGACTGATTTTCATTATACTTTGATAAACTTGCCACAACTGAAGACATTCAAAGTGCGGCAGATATTGCTGCTGGAAACAGCAGTTGTGAAGTCATGGAAGGAATGGACGACAACGATGACACCAACAAAAGGGAGCCAAAAATACGCACTTTTAGAGAAGCATTATCTCTTGCGAGTGACCTTCAGGAATTCGCAGCTTCCAAGAATGTTCTAGAACTCCTGGAGCTGATGCAGGATGCAAAGGAGATCATAAAGCATTCTTGTGTGAAGAAGTCGCAACAGTGCTCTTTGACAGATATGGGGGGAAAAAGAAACTAATGGAGAAACTGCAGTTATGTTGGACATGTAAGTTGAAAATACAGCAAAACATACAATTGAACCTATTTTTTAGTTACAGAATTTTATTTGAAATTATTCCTTCAATTTAATTATATGCAATTATATTTTTTGTATTTTGTTTTACTAAAATATGTATAACCCTTCGTGAGACGGAAACCCGTGAAAATGGAAAAATATTACTGGAACGATCACATTCTGTTTTAGGCAGGTTTTACTGTACAAATAAACAGAAGATCCTAGAATTTGACTTCATGAATTCAAAGGGATAAAATAAATTTCAGATAGGTAACCTACATCTCCCTACAATGGATTAAAATCTAATAGGGGTAGCATGACAAATTTGGGCAAGCAGTTAAAACTGACTTGCTATACTCTGTAGTGCAGTGCCTCGGCTGTAGAGCTGCAAATAAACGTAAGATTAACAACAAGGATTCAATACTTGACAAGTGGATTACATTTTTTCCCTCAAAAAGGTCACAAGTTTTCTGTTGCTTTAAAGTCTGCTGTAGTTCTTATCATTAATATCTCAACATTTTGTTTGCCCGCTTCGGTAGCGATGGTTAGCGTATCTGCCGAGGTTTTCCCTTATCCTGAGAAGATGAATGTCGCAGAACTTAAAACTCCATGGACCTTGGGCTCATTTGAGCATCATTTCACTCACCGTCCAATATGACACTACATTGGAGGACGTTAATTAAAAAAAAAAAAAAAAAAAAATCAACATTTTGTTAAACATTTACTGCCTTTAACATTTATTCTAATATACAAAATTCACTGCAGCTTTGGGGTGGTTTAAAATATTTTAGCCTTCATTAACACAGCATAATTTCAGTATTCATGGCACTGTTAGCAAACACACTGCTATTAGCATTACCAAAACACTTATCTGTGGCACAAGCCTTGGCCGACCAACTGGTGGACGCTAGAACACTAAAGTTGGTATATGGCCTAATCTATCCTCATTTATCATATGGGATAACTGTGTGGGGACATTGTACTTAAAATATACTAACCAAGTACTTCAGAAAAGAGCATTAAGATTAATTTTAAAGATGAAACAATCAGATTCTTGCAGGCAAGCCTTTAAATACCTAACCATTCTCACAGTATATTCACTTTACATACTGGGTGTCCCAAAAAAACAGTGACAATACTTAGTACGCTGTACAGAATGGCAAAATGATCGATTTTCAAACAGGAATCCCTGTCCGGGAATGCACAGTTTGGACACTGGAGAGCATTGAAGTTTGAGAATGGACGGTTGTGACAATGTGTCAACATTCATTTTGGTATTTTAATATGTAAGGTATGCAATCCTTTAGCCATCTGTGTACTGGGATGAGTGACCTGAGCATAACAAAATTCCTGCGCATGCACTAAATTCCTCCATAGAGACCTTGGTGTGCATCCTACTGCGTTACTTGTGTAGTTTCCAGTATAGTAACGTTTTTTAACAGCAGTGCGACATGTACCAGTACACAGCTGCTGAAATGGTGAACTTGAGCTCCAGCACACATTGATGTAAATGTGTGGAATCACCTAAGTGTTGCATATCCAGATCGATGGATTGGTAGAGGTGGAGCAGTTCCATGGCCAACATGGTCACCAGATCTGACACTTTTTAACTATTTTCTGCAGAGTTGTATGAAGAGTACGGTGTATGGCACTCCTGTAACATCATCAGAGGATCTTATGGCTCAAGTCCACGAAGTCATTGAAAATCTTCAAAGACAGCCGCACCTATTGGGTCATGGGCATGAGGCTCACCACCGCCTATATAGGCTCTGCAATGAGATATTAAGTACACAATTCAAAGCCTGTTTCTAATATAGACCGCTTGATGTTGGGTTTATTGACAAAATGTGAATGTACACCCATCTCATACTTCGATGCACTACAGCGTCCAAACAGTGCATTTCCGGACTGGAATTCCTGTTTGAAAGTCAATCATTTTGCCGTCCCATACAACATACTAAACATTGTCTGTGGTTTTTTGGGACACCCTGTATATGAAGTAATAATACAACTGTTTAACAGACAAGATGTGGGTAAAACAAACAACCAAATGCATGAGCACCACACTAAAGGAAATGCAAACAGTCACATATATTACAAATGTACAAATCTAAACCTACTGCTGCAGCTCATGAACTGTATAATGAGCTCCCTCTCTGAATGTCAGCAACTCTAATATATTCAAGGAAGAACTAAAGAAGGATGCTACTATTCACTGGATGAATATCTTTGTTAATTATCATTCCAGTAAATAGCACTTTATAATATAAGTTGTAATAAGATAGCAAGTGATTCAACATTTGTAAATATGTTATTTTAAAATATGCCTACATATATATTAGTGTAGTATTGTTTATGTATATATTGCTGGATGTAACTACATCTGCTCAACTTGACAACTCTATGAATTGTTTGTATTCTTGTAAGCAGATAATGAACGAATGAACTCAACTGCTAGCCTAGTGCCTACTTGTAGATGGCAGAGGTGGACAATCATCAGATATTCTTTACTGTATGTTCCACAAAAATTCCTTCGAAGACCAACATCGGATGTGATTACATGAGCGCTGACAGAACCTGCTGAAGTTGCCTGGAATAGCAGTGTAGAGCCATTTGCTGCCAACCTCTGCACCAATGTGTCTTGCAGAAGGTATTAAAACTCTACACGTGTTCACCACATGTGCCAGTATTACAAGCAAATTTCCTTAGCTATTTATTGTAAACATCAATATCCCTGCCATTCACTTCATACATTTTGAAGTGTAAGTTGTGTTTCACTTATATGGTTAAATTTGTTCATATTACTGATCTTGCATCATCACGTTAAGATGACAAATCACGCAGCTCCTATACAATGGAAGTTTACTGAGAATGCATGTGTTATGTTGGGGGCAGGGTTGCCAACCCATATGATAATTATGGGGGCATAAGATAATTTGAATGTTTGTACTCATGGCTGCCAACCCATATGATAATTATAGAGGTGTACGGTAATTTGAATGTAAAGTTCAATACCGGCGAAATATAATTTTCACTGGTTTGTCACACCAGCGAAATGAAATTAATTATAAATAGCGACACCACTTTTACCCTCATGGCCTGTCTCCACCCCTCTAAGGTAACCATTTCATATCCTACTAAGCCTCCTACCTTTTATCCTCTTATTGCCAGTGTGTCCAGATCTGTTAATCTCAATGGAGAAGGCACTGTTCAGAAAATTGATGATCAATGGAGAAAACTAGGAATACGTGCTATTCGGTGTGAAATTAAGAACATGCCTGAACCTGGCAGTTTCTGGGGTGCTGTTAAACACATGTCACCTTGGTGGAAATACTGATTTCAAAGAACTGGCAGAGTTTGCATTATCAGTGGTTTCGTTGCCTCAAAGAAATACTTCTTGTGAAAGAGTTTTTTCTAAACTGGGTTTAATAAAAACTATAATTAGAAGCAGATCGGTACTAGATAAGGTAAATGGATTTATTCTGTCGTCTCAGCTTATGAAAGAATGTGGTGGGTCTGAAAATCTGCAAGTCACAGAGAAGACGTTAAAATTTATCTCAACAACAAATTTGTATAAAGCTGCAACAGTTGAGCAAGATGATGAACTTTCAGATGAATAGTGCGGGAAATATAAGTGCTAAAGTTGTAATACTGCTTGAGGTCATCAATCTTGTAATGGATACCATAAACATCAATACTATTACGCTGATATATTTATTGCTGCATTTGGTTTATGTATGATAATTTTGAATCCAAATCTATAATTTTGAGTGTCTGGTACAGTAATTTTACTTTTAAAGACTGGCAACCCTGGTTGGGAGTGTGATGCCACTCTTCACCTTGTTACAAAACAGGGTCAGTGATACACAATATATTCATGTAGATGAGGGCATGAACAGTTTTCGGAGTCTGTGGCAAAGGGTACTTGGTTTGAGAACATTAGTTACCACCTGCCCAGGTACTCCCAGTTACATTTAGCTGTGCCCCCATTTTCATAAGTGGAATCGTTATCTATTGTTCAATTCAAGACACAAGCATAAGCCACAGGTTCACCTAGTTCGGTCTGTGAGGGGCCAATTGAGGAGCTACTTGATTGAGAAGTAGCGGCCCAGGGGGAGGGATTGGGTCGCTGACCACATACTACCCTCCAGTACTGTACCCCACTTATGATGCCTGTGGCAGGCAGAGATGGGGGACACAGCAGTTGGGTGGTAGGCCTTGACTCGGAAAGGGCATTGATTTGTGATTCCCTAAGGAATTCTGAGGAAAACTCCTCCTGGTTAGCCATAATGACTTGTTTTATATTCTCAATCCAAGAATTGCTCTTCAAAATATTTGCTGCTCTGTTAATAAATGCTGTGCATACAGGTCCAAGTGTTTCCCTCACAAAATTTGGCACTCTCTATGTAATAAAAACTAATTTAGTTTCAACATTAATTTGTATAAAAGTAGATTAGTATTTCATTAACCGTGGGCATTGCGAATAAAATCAGTTATATCCACAAAAATTAAAAATTGAGACTTTAATGGTTTCAATAACTTTAGATAGGCAGCAATCTGAATGTGTAACTGATCTTGCCCAAATGCGGTCAATTACATTAGAAAACATATGGTAAAAATAGTATTTTCAATCAAAACTGGACAAATCCATAGCACGCAAGTAATAATTCACTATTTGTTTTGCATCACATCCGGACAAATCCATACTGTTACACAGATGTCTTTCCATTCAAAATCAGTCATTTTCTTATTCTTGTAAAATTTTCTTTCCTTACTGTCCTGGTTACTGTGGAGGCATCTAAATGTTTTCTCTTTGGTGAAAACCTATATGAACTCTATACTTTTCCCTGCGTGCACTATTCCTCAATAATAAACTCGATAATAAAAACAAGCATAAGGACTCAGCTATTAATTGTATTTCCTTCTGCTTGCATGTGGCACCAGGAAGAAACAAAGTTTAGAAGGCAAAGCTGAGGGTGGAAAGTACTTGGTGCACCATATTAAAGTAGAAATATATATCGATTAGCCAGTTAAAATGGTTTATGTGGGCTTTTCCCCTGTTAAAGAAAAAGTTTAAACTGCTACGTATTTGGCAACACTGCTCTTCATAATGTCACCAACATGTGTTCCCTGTGTGGCCAGCCGGTAATTCTTATGAGGTGGGGAAAAAAGAAAGTTGCATGTACACCTCTAATATAAACAGAGCTCTACACAAAATCACTTGCAGGGGCAAAGCATGGATTTGTATGACAGGTAGGCTGAATTTCTTGTAAATGTACAATTAATATCTTAGTCAAGTTGTGCCTTTTAAGCTGTAATTTGTTTTTTTTTTTCATAACTGAAAAATTAAGTTGCATCCCTTATTAGAAGATTCACAATATTCTCTATTAAATCCATTATTGTGAAACTGTCACAATACGTCACAATCCCAGGAAATACAAGTGCACTCTACTCTTCTCTTGCTTGGGCTTGCCAACCCCTCATCCCTCTCCTATGTACAAAACTTGAAGCACTCGGACGGATGCATGCAAGGACAAGGTAAATTACATTTTGCCTTAGTCTGCCTTGAGAAGCTGCCAGCTGACAACAGCTTCGTATAAATTGCACGGAACTCAGCAATGAATTAGAAATTATTAATATTTGATTCTTGGGTGATCAGCCATGTCAAATTTATAAAATTCGAGGTTTCGACCATTTGATGCTGCATGGTCTTCATCTTCTCCACTCTCATTGCCCAAGACCTACCTGGCTCTACCCACCATGTTTGTGTGTGTATATATACCATTTACCCTGACATTTGTTCCTGATGAAGACCATGGAGAATGAAACGGTCAAAAGCATAATTTTATAAATTTGACGCAGCTGATCAGCCGAGAATCAATTATCGGTAACATTCGCCACAAAAGTTTTAAGTCTTGTAATCAGAAATTATATTTAGAGAAAAATGAAATATATAGAGCATATTAAAATGAAAAAATTTGGTGATTTTATTTCAGGATAGTCTTAGCCTTACAGCCTTAATGCATGTTTTGCCTGTGCTCATTTGACAACAGAGGTTTGAAGCTTTGCAATGTCGCGCTACATGTGTGCAGCATTTTAACATTCTTTTTTACCATGCTGACAGCCACCAGGAAGATTGTGAACAGTTCTTATATCAGCATTACATCTGCTGTTTCACATACAAATATGTCAAATCTACAGTGTCAAATAAATTTGAGAAAAAACAGGTTATAGTCACTGAAATCAAAAAGAGTAATTTTAGCTGTTTTTAGGCATTTAACTTAATTTAGCCCTTTGTAGGTTCAATAGGATTCATGAGTAGGAAAAAAAAATTTCACCTCTAAAATTCTGGGGCCTATTTATCAGTGACAAACTTACCTCTTCTTCTTTGGCTTGTATTTGGTTCAATTGTAGTTCGAGGTCTTCTTTTTGTTCAAGAAGCTCTCCTAAGTGTTCGGAACTTTCGTCTTCAAGGCAGCGTGATTCTTCAATTTGAACTGAAATCACAAATATATGTAAACCTTTTCATGCCGAGCTCAGTGAGGCAAGGTGATTGTGAATACATTTCAGCAACTCAACCTTCTGTAACTGTGTTGTTCATATGAACTGCTCACATCTGCAGATAATGTTTTCAATCACCTTCACAAATAACATTTTGTGCATTTCTGATAAAGGTTTTGCTTCAAATGTTCCTTGGAGTGTGGGTTTGGTCTGTATACTACTACAGGAGAAATTGGAAGAGTGACCAGGCCATACATTGTCTGTAATTCAGCAAAGCTTTACTTTCATGTGCTAAATGAGCTATATTAGCCATGAAATTTCATTCATTTTTGAAGATGAACTGCATATACAACGGAAATTTTATCTGTGGATGTCAGCAGAGCGACAGGTAAGTAGCATAAATTTCACAATTGCTTTTTTTTGAAATTGGCCCTCCTGCTCAGAGCTAGACAAACTGGACAGGCATTTGGTCTATAGCAAGCTTGGCTGGTGATAAATGGATTCTGAAAACTTTGGGACAGTTGTGTAAGCAATACATAATCTGATGGTTCAACCTGCAAGCTTGGCTCAAGGAAACAGCAGCTTACTTATCTACTCTATTACACAAATTTCTAAAACACAATACGGGCCAACATTTCTCTTTATTCACTAGTCATTCAATAGCTTCTGAAACCTGCATGTAAACATTTCTAAAGCATGAAATAAGCACACACTGTATGTTTAGGTATTCAGAACTCTGCACCTCAGAGGAAATGCCATCTAACAGTGAAATATTACTGGTTAGTTGTGAGGAGCCATTAAAATAGCAATAAGCTACGCTTCCCTCTGAATTAATTTTCCTGCTTAGACACATGTGAAACATTTCTACATGTCATGTAGTAAGAGGCTCAAATCAGAATACAAATTTTTGCAAGACATTATCAAAGGAAAATGTGCACTCCTGTGATATTTTCACTCACTTTCACTCTCCCTGATATGTTACCTATTACCCACAGAATCTACACCCAGTATCTTCATTAATGTATAAAATGTTTCAGCAATGAAGTCTTATAGTTAATGTTTCAACAACAGCGCTAAAATCTAAAATATGCTTTATGTTTGTCATTAATTTAATCAACTTTTGTGCAGCCATGGAGAAAATGACTGAGCACATTTGGAGAACAGAATATTTGTAAGCCCCACATAGTGTTGCAGCGCAGTTTACAGATGGTCTCTGTTCCATATGTTAGGCTGTGTCTTGAATCACCACTCACATTCGTATACATACTCGCAAACACAAATGTGAGTGGTGATTCAAGACAAAGCCTATTTGTGTGTCCAATGGAACAGAGACAGTCGTTAAACTCAGCTGCTTGTGAGAAATATCATCTTGTGTAAACCACACTCTGACACGACATGGGACACAATTATTTTGCTCTCATAATGTGCTCAATAATTTTTTCCATCGCTGTACAGTGCTGGAAAAAATGATTCAGTGTTGTAAAATATCTTAACGATTGCTATAGCTTCATGGAAATGCATTAAATTAACAGAACTTGCTAAATATATGCACATGTGTTTACAAACTGGACTTCTGTATAATTCCACATAAGATGCAATGTATTACATTATTATACATAAGTCATTCAAATATAAACTGGAACTTTATTCATGACTCATATAGTAAGATGGGCAATATGGTATGCCAGGGAATTGGTGGTGGGAGAATGGGGAGGGGATAGTAATGCTCATGGCTCTGACACTCATTTCAGTATCGCTATGAGTGAACAGGAAGTACAGGTGTCTTCTTGTCAATGAAGGTGTGAAATAGAGTGAAGTTTTAGAGACTTCAAGCACAGTTTGCTGATGCTATTCTGAGTAAAATCCCAGTATTTGATTGGGCCCAGAAGTTTCAAAATGGTCATGATTAAGTGAAAAATTAAAGCTTTAATCAGCATCAATGAAGACAATGTTCAGATCTGCACGAGCTTGTGAAAGGTGATCAGTGCATTACTGGTGGGTATAAAAGTTCAGTGTTCATACCATTGTAAGGTACACACCTAGATACAGAAAAATACCAGCAAGGTGAGTTCCATTTCTTAGCAAGACCCAAGGAATGTACAGAAAGATTTGAAGATGACAATGCAGTTGAACAGCATGTGTGCAGTTAGCTAATGGGACAGCCTTATTCTTTTTTCCATTTGGCATCAAGAAAGCTTTCTATCAATGGAGAAAATGTGGTTTTTTTTTTTTTTTTTTTTTTTTTTTTTTTTTTTTTTTTTTTTTTTTTTTTTGTAGGTTTAATGTCCACTTTTCCTACTACGGCACTGCAGGTGGTGACACTGATGATACATGACATGAAGATGGAGCACTGGTGGAATGAGATGGCAGGGGAAACCGGAGAACCTGGAGGAAACCCGTCCCAGCGCTGCTTCGTCCACCATGAATCCCACATATGGTTACCTGGGATCGAACCCGGGCCGCTTTGGTGAAAAGCTAATGGTCTAACCACTCCACTACAGTGCTGCCAAATGTATTTCTGTTAGAGGAAATGAACAAATGGGTCAGTGCCACCATCTAGCTTTGAAGTTAAGTGTGCTACCCGAAAAATAGTTCGAAACCAGTGATCTGAATGTATTTTTTATTCATGCACTTTTCATATAGTTAACTGCGTGTGCACATTGTCTTATGATACTATAGGTATATTCATTCTGTGATGTGTGAGCTACTTGACTGCCTTTCTTGAAAGATAAAAAAGTAAAAAGTGCTTACTTCCACATAGCACCCTGAACTCCAGTGACTTAACCTCAACTAATTAAACTAAGGCAATCACAAATAAGAGCAGAACATAATACTTTGTGTGACACCCATTATTTTCTATCACTGCATTCAATCTCTGGGGATGGAATCCACCATGTTCATGAAATAATTGGTACCCTCCGCCAATAATTCCCTAGTGTCTTCTATGGCAATACAGAGCTGTGCAACATTATAGTGGTTTCACTCTGGCCAGTCCACTGAAGGTCTCATGCACCTACATATATCCCCACTCTCACTCTTGTGTGTCTTTCACAGTTCCCACGCCTGATAGTGCACTCTCCTTCCCTCACTATGAGGAGTGAGAGATGGTTGCAAAGTGGGGAAGAAATGACCTTGAATGGACTGGTGGAAATGAAAATACTATAGTGAACCTGGGACATCAAGAAAGCCTCTATCTTCACCCAAATATTTCAGGCAAATTTGAGGGCCATGTCATGTGTTAAAAAACATCCATTTGCTCTGAAATCCAGTTCTCAACTGTGGCTGACATACGAGTCCATTGGTTATCCTGCTGGAATGTAATAATTCCTTTATGATAGTGCTCTCAAGCAGATCAAACAAGAACATGTTGGAGTATTCCAAAATATGCATTTTGCCATTGAGTTTTCTATGAATGCCCTATACTCTGATATCCACAACTAACTGTGGCCACATAGTCTGTTGTAGTGACTTCCACTGGCTCTAGTACTGAGTATAACTTACTTCTCTCCAATCAAAGTTCTCATATAGTTCTGCATAATATGCCAATCTGCCAATTATGTGGGTGCATGTAAGCTCTTACCTTCAATGCAAAAGTTCTACTTCCGATGCTTGGTGGAGGGGCAATGGTTGTTAGCTGTTATTAGAATACATGTTACATGCGTACACTACCAACTCCGTGTCTCTGTATAGCTCTAACAATGGAACATATGTGCACCAGAAGTTATCAACAGCAGATATGGTTTTACTTTTCAAAAAATAAGTGCTGTACGTTTTGTTGCTGTATATAAGCCTAATGTCTATAGTGCCACTAAAACCCTGCATGATGAATTTAACACATATTTCTATGTTGAGTGTATTAAAGTAAATACATTGCCATGGAGATACAGACAGTGAGCAGTATTTGTGTCAAGATTACGAGAGAACAGAACAGCTGAGTTGCAAGGTCACAACAAATTCTAAATTACGTTAACGATAAAACAGAGAGCTGTATTGTGTCATTCAGTTTTAGAAGAGACAAAGTGACATCACAAGTGACTGGTTTTGTCATTTGTCACAATATAATACCAGTTACATGGCATTTAAAATGATTAAGAACTCTACTACATCACCACCTACGTTAAAGGTACCCCTCTCATGTGTGTGTGCGCGTATATGTACATACATGCATGTGTGCGCATAAAATAAATTGTATAATTTGGTGATCATAAATAGTTGATACTAATGTGTACAGTGAGTTTGTTCTGAAGCCCAAAAGGTATGTATGTTCACTGGTCTCAATGACTAGCAGTGAACCACAATGCATCTAATGTTCTTTAAAACAATGCACATTGAAGTTAATAATACAAACTAAAACTGGATTAATTGATGTTGTTACATAAACTTTAATTAATTTGAAGAACCTTTCATCGAGTAAGGTAAATGGTGTTAAGGGTAACAAGAGGGTTATTGATACAGTCTACAGAAGCTATCATTATTTACAACATTACCTAATATTAGAAATAATGCATATTCATACCTGATATTTGTTGCTTTGACACAGGAGATAGTCTACTATACCCGATATTTAGCTTGGATATTTCTGTGAGTCATGAAACTTTGAAATGTTACACATCAGCTTTAATTTTGCTTCACCTGGAAAATTCTTACCCATGGACAGAAAAGTTTCACTAAATATGAGGCAATTGCAGTTTCCTGATTATGTATCTATCCGTCCATCCATCTAGTTGGTGCTACAACCCACTGTGAGTTTTGGCCTCCTTTACAATTCTCCTCCATTCACCTCGATCCTGTGCTTTCCCCTTCCAGCCTCTTATTCCCATTTTTTTCATATCCTGTTCCACATCCTGTAGCCACTTCATTCTCAGTCTTCCCCTCCTTCTCACCCCTATTATGTAATTATGCAGTAAATGTTTAGGAACTCCTTCATCTTCCATCCTTTCAATGTGCCCTAACCACCTCGATCTCAGCGACTTGATGTATCTCACCAAATCCTCCCCTATGAGTATTAGGCTGATTTCCAAGTTTGATCTGATTCTCCATGTGTTGTTCTCGGATATTGGCCTGTATATTCATTTTATAATCTTTCTCTCGAATATACGTAGAATATTTTCATCTTTTTTATTCAATACCAAATTTCAGCAGCATATGTTACCACTGGTCTAATCAGGAACCTCCTTAAATTTCCTTGACAAGAAAGGTAAAAATTCTTCAGCGAAGCAGTAACTTTGTGTGGTACTGTCATACTCTAGATCATGGTTGCGCAAGTAAGACTGGTGGTGACATAATGTCTTCCAGAGCACAGTGCAGCACTGGTTCACAGGGGCTGAGTTTGGAGCTCTTTTCTGCTGCAAAATAGTTACTCAGACAGTGGTAATGAGTGCTGTAGCAAGGGGAGAAGTAGATTACAGCATGATATCCAGGCGATAAAGTCTTCCATGTCAACTAGGACATGAACATGGCCGTTACTTTGCCCACTGCTCTCCATTCATCTCTTTTTTTGACACTACCTTACCCAGGGTAAACGTGCCATAGGCAGATGGTAATGTTGACTTACTGTTGACACTGGTGGCACTGACTGAACTACTGTTGTTCTCTCGTTTTTCAGAGCAGCCTTAAATGCTCTTCTGCACAGACAATATCAGTGCTTCTAATACATGCCCCATCATCTCCGCCACATATAAACCATTGCAATTCTTAGATAGGATCAATGACCTTGCATAGTCCCAACAATCCACTCTCAAAATCATTTAAATATTTTACAGACATTCACTGTTATCATCTTGGCAATGTAAATACACAACTTCCCATTGCTGAACAAATTAAAATAAGGGCATCAGTAATGTAGTTAAGGACATTAACTGGTCTGCTGTTCCAATCGTTGTGCATTCCATGTTGTAGAACCCATTTAGATCGTACGGTGTGTATTGTATCCTTAAACGCATATGCACCACGGTATTTAGATGTAAACTACACACAAAAAGACCAGTACCATACTACAAGAAGAGCCTGTGCAAGTTCAACAAGCCCGTAGCCAATTGGCAAAACTGGTTCAACTATTATAAGTAAATTCAACACTTACATGGTTATCAGTATCATAAATGGGCACTAGCTGACATCCTTACCTCTGATTCGAGCAACCTCTGACTTTCTCTGCTGTCCCTTCAGCTGTGTTAGTTCAACTTGGTCTGACAGAGAAACAAAAAAGCAAAACCAACATGGTAGACAGTCATATTTCAGATGTATACATATTTGGATATGAAAGAATACCAGCTCATGTAGGAGACTGCTCTGTTTACATAAAACATTTCTATCATTAAATCAAGAAAAACTTCAAATGTTTACGAGTCACCTTGCTGTCATGTAAGACATTTTAAAATGTTGCTGCTTCAGTAGCTTTTTATATTTCTTTTTACCAATCAATGTGTCTCAGAAAACTTCACATTTTAAGCCAATTTTTATTGAAAATGATGTCTTTTTTGAGAAATTTCTCTTCATTTTGCATCTGCATTTGTGGGCGGTCTGTGTTTACTGCTTGAGCTAGAGCTTCTAAATTACTGCATCCACTGTGACTGCATTAATATATTTACTTTTTTCATTTTAAGTACAGAAAAATTATCATGGTGAGTTTTGTTTGTGAATTTTTACATATTTGTGATAAGTAATCAGGTTTTAATCATCTATTCTGATATTTGCACAGGGAATGGAAATATTTGAGGTACTGGAGTTTAACGGATGTGTATAATAAAATAATTATATTTTAAGCTTGCAATAAAAGTAAGTTATGTGAAATCAGAAGTTAAGAAAAGCTGAAAACTGAATGCAATGACTATCCTACAGTATGAAAAAGATGAGCAATCCAAACTCTTCTGCTTTCTGCTACACTGCTTAACAAGTATGAACATTAGTTTAAATTAACAACACATGTTCATAATTATTACACCATTCAAAGCACTGTTTGGGGGGAAAAAATCTTGAGCTCCTAGATTACGTAGTTAAATCTTATATATTTACACGAGCAATTCTTGTATATAAATATATTCCATGTAATTTGGAATGGCTCTAACGATTTCAATCAAATTTTGTATTCAGACAGGGTTTTGCTTATTAAGCTTATCTATATAGGTGTCATTCCTGAAAAAATGTGATTTTACGTGTAACAGTCACAATTACTCTAAACCTTATTTTAGCCATAATTTCTCTCTTAACGGGCCAATTTCAACAAACAAGCCAGGATATTAAAGGTCTCATCAAGAGCTCTCAGAAAACCTAAAGAAAGTTGACTTCTATGCGTAACAGTCACAATTAGTCAAAACCTTATTTTGGCCATAATTTCTCTGTTAATGGGCTAATTTAAACAAACAAGCCAGGATATTAAGGGTCTTGTCATGGAAACGGCTCCAACAATTAGGATGAAAATTTATATTTAGTTAACAGTTTATCTAAATAAGTATCTTCTCTCTCCCCCCCCCCGCTCAAAAAAAAATTTAAAAAAAGGAAAAGAAAAGAAAAGCCGGGCGAAGCTCGGTCGCCCAGGTACTAAGTGATTTAAAAGTAAAGTATCTGCCTCTGAGATTCCTAAGTCCAGCAAAGTTAAACAGAAATTTAATACAAATCTTTCAATATTTCAAGTATTTATCTCCTGTGAGACATCAACAGTAGCATTTAATTATTAACAATTTGGAAATGCAAACTTTTCATTCTTATTTCAATCCTGCAGCCAATTTCCAGGTTTATTTGCTGAAAAGAGCATATTTTTCTCTTTCAGTGAACTGGGAAGTTCATTACACCAAATATGTATAAATCATATGAACATGAAGCATGTTTTTTAACTTACGTTTCTGAAGCGCACCACAACACTGGTTGTTATGAGTTTACATCAACTGCACCATTCACTATACAGCAAGACAGAAGTCAAACACTATTTCATACCATTGGGATAGAGATGTATCATTCAAATGAGTGCTCCATGGACAACCCTCAACATGGAAATTTACTGTTGCTGTAAGAGCAACTTCCATGTTATAACACAGTCAATTGTCACATCATATTCTTTAGCCTGATGCTCGGACAGCTCACTAGGGCAAAATGGATGGTCAATACAGGTGGAAGGAAAGGCAGTGGCGGCACAACTGCACAATTTGCAATATCAGAAGGCTTGCACTTTTGATTGACAGTATTCACTGTTTAGACAAGGTGAAATAGAAATAATGCAATGGTACACAATCGTGATTCAAATGTCGAGTTTTTTGCACCCTTTTTCCTCTAATTATCTTTGCAGTGTTTTGAGTCATTGTATTTGTTGCACAAAGCCAAGGACTATGTTTTAAATTGTTGACAGATTATTGTCTTATGTGACCAGGTTTTAAGGTTTCATTAGCCCATGGAGTGTATCCTCTCTAGCTTACAGTGCTGATACCCGTTTGCCCAGGCTACTACTTCGCCATCTTGTTAATTGTAAAATGAAACTGTGACCTGTGCTCTGATCTTCCTTTCGTGATTTGTCACTTCTTTTATTTCTCCTACTCTATTTTGATTTGACGCAGACATCAATTGCTCCTGCCTGGAGTGTGATAGTACGTCCATAAACCCACAACAATAAGGCTTCATTAATGAAAAAAACTACTCACACAGGTAAAGACCAACCATGCTTAATATGTGAAGTGTGTTCATGGAGTCATGGAAATGTGGACTGAGGAAATTAAGTAAAAATCAGTAAAACTTGTTTTGTGAAGAAAGACCTTCATTTCTCAATCATATTGCAGGCCAATAAGTTCCAAGTGAAACTCATTTTCAGTAGTTACGGTGTCTTTGAGCTTCTCTATCATTGTATCTCATTCCACTCCTTTATGACCACAGTACCCACTGCTATGAGTCACATTCTATAGTTCTTTGAACAACCTTGCCACAGTCTAAACATTTCGTTGCATCACCTATGTCTATAAGCAGATACTGTTCTTCCCAAACAGATAACAAGGTATGTGGGGATGACAGGCAAAGAATAGAGGAAGTAGCAACACTTTGAGAAGTTGCCATCCTGATATTGCACACTTAGTTACATGCATCTGCGACTGCTACACTCAAAGAAGCAATTGCATCATGACGACACACCAGCTTGTTAGCACAAAACATGATGACCATGCCTGCTGCCTGTTTTTCCTCGAGTTGAGGCTGCCTGTGCAAGAGAAACAGGTTCATGAGGCCCATCTCTAAGCCTTTTCTTTCCCAAGAAAATAGTAGTATATCTTATATTTTTATTTGTGGAACACACGTTTCATACTTTCCAAGGCACCTTGTAATAAAAAACTATTTTATTACAAACAAAAGGGAAAAATATCATAAGCTCGATTTCTCAGTTCTCTTGAAATTTTGTATTAGTATATTGGTCACAGTGGCAAAATTTAGCTTTTACTACATGCAAGATAAAGAAGAATAGTAGCCATGGTGCATTCCATCTCATACCAGTCAGAACTCATCCAAAATTGGTACGAGTTAAACATGAAAAACATGTGTATTACTCTAATACATCAACAATTTTCATATTATTCTACTTTATATGCTTGAAAAATTCAAGCAACTTGGCGATTTTAATAAATTTTAATTCCACACAAACCATATCAATAAATACCTACAAACTAAAAAAAAAGGTTTAATTGCTTTTTGACCTACATCTTACATTTTGAGTAATGTTTTTAAAACCTGAAAAAGTACGTGAAACTAATTGAACATGTCCAACATGCAGGTGGAAGGAAAGTCATTACATTCCTTCTAATATGTGCTTCGTGAAAGGGTTACAAACAAAAAAGTCTAATGGCATTTTGTGCTTTGATCATATGACTTCGAAAAAATAAATGGTTTGTGATCCAAATTGGATGCGTAATTCCACAGGAATGTACGAAGGTAAGATTTCGTTACTTGCAAGATGCGTAGAGTAACTTATTTCTGACATAGCTTTGGTACTAATTATGGGACATCATACAGGGTTTCGAAATCACTTAAAAGATGTGAAGAAATACTCCAAGAAGCTTTCTCACACGTGCACTAAGTTGACAACGTTGCATTGAGGTTAGTCAGGGAATTGACCTGGTTTAAGGATGTAAACAGGTCTGGCATTTTCCCTTTCACTTAATGTTTTGGGAGCTATCGCTTGTGATTGGCCTACACTTGTGCAGTAAACACGGAAGCACCAGGCAGGGTATTTGTGTTCTCAAGAAGCACTGTTACTGTGTTTATGTGCTGAGCTAGTGAAAGTGACACCCACACAATCTGCAGTGCTGCCACTTTGTTTTCGACAAAACTACAATATCTCTGCAGGAAATGGTCAGAGACAAAAACCTAAGACATAAAGTGTGTTCCAAATCCCGAGATCTATCACTGGTTTAAAATTAATGTAATGACTTCCTTTCCACCTGGTGTGTAGAGAGCTTGGGTATTCAAGTGGTTTCTAGTCGCTATACCAGACACTTATGAAGTAACAGAAGAGTGGCATGTTCTAACTTTCAATTACTTTTACTTATCATTTCTACACATTCATTATACAGTATGACAGAGGACCTGTTTGTAGGAGAAATAAAACTGTTTGGTCACTTCAAAAATGTCTGAGAATCAACTGGACTCTCATGCCCTGAGATGACTGCAATGTGTAACACTGTGTAACATACAGAACCATGATAAAAATACTTACAAATTTTAGAGGTAGAATCAGTACTGAACATTCAAATCCTAGTTATGGCATTGACTTTTCATTCCTGGATTCTACCTCTCAAATATTGCCCACACACAGCTTGTGTGTTTAAAAATACCAGCAGTAAGTTTATTGGCATAAAAAATACTTGCAAATGCTTAACAGCAATAGACATTTATTCCTCCTTAATGTAAGGAGTAAGAATTAGTGATGTCTGTTATGGAAATAGGGATGGGACCTCGATTTTATCGATAGTTCTAATTTGGTGGTACCAAAGTATGTGTAATACTTTGAGGTAAATGTTGGATAATTTATCAATACTTTTAAATGATTAAAGTTTAGCATTATTGAAAATTGTTAGCTTTAAATTTATGCTAGCTAAGGAGTAAAATGAGTTGAGACTTCACGTTATTGTCTTGCACTCGCATGTGTATCCAAAGAGTTGCTGAAATCTAGTTCTTGATAGACTTTGATTGTATTTCCTCTGAGTGAATGAATGCAAAGTTCCATTCTCTTGTGTCTAAATAAAAACATGCAAAACAATGACGGAAAGAGTAGAAGTACTCATGTAACATGCAGCATTAAGCAAAGTTGTGAATGTAGCTTATTTAGCTGACACACTAAATCATGTTTCTGCGTAGCCTGGCTTGATAAGTCACTCTTGGCTATTACTCAGTTAAAGAATTGTTTTACCAGCAATGCCTGTTGCCTGGATAGAGTCCCTTGTCCTTGGGAAGAAGTTGAAGGTGATTAGATCGGTCAAGTATTTTAGATGCAAGACTGAACTGGAAGAATCATGTGGAATATAAAGTGAAGAACGCACACAATGCTTTATGGGCTTGTAGGAGGACCACAGGATTGAGGTGGGTTCTTTGACCCTAAGTGGTCAGATGGCTAGACACTGCGGTCATTAGGCCCTCAGTTACTTATGCAGCACTGGTTTGGTAGCCTGCCTCTTCAGTGAGAACAATAGCTGCCAAACTGAATCTGCTACAAAGATTGACGTTTGATAACAGGAGCAATTGGGACTACCCCACAGCAGGGTTGCCAACTCTTACGATAATTATGGGGGCATACGATAATTTTAATGTTTGTACACATGGTTGACATCCCGTATGATAATTATGGGGGTGTACAATAATTTGAATGTATGATAGTTCGATACCAGAGAAATATCATTTTCACTGGTTTGTCACACCAGCGAAATGAAACTAATTACAAATGGCCTCATGGCCTGTCTCCACCCCTCAAAGGCAACCATTTCATATCGTACTAATCCTTCTACCCTTTATCTTCTTTTTGCCAGTGTGTCCAGATCTGGTAATCTCAATGAAGAAGGCGCTGTTCCGAAAATTAATGATGAATGGAGAAAACTAGGAATAAGTGATATTCAGTGTGAAATAAAGAACATGCCTGAACCTGACAGGTTTTGAAGTGCTGTTAAACACATGCTACCTTGGTGGAAATACTGATTTCAAAGAACTAGCAGCCTTTGCATTATGAGTGATTTCATTTCCCCACAGAAAAGCTTCTTGTGAAAGTTTTTTTTCTAAACTGGGCTTAATAAAAACTAAAGTTAGAAGCAGATTGGCACTATATATGGTAAATGAACTTATTCTGTCACCTTAGTTTTGAAATAATGCGGTAGATCCGAAAATCTCCAAGTCACCGAGAAGATGTTAAGGTTTATCTCAACAACAAATTTGTATAATGCTGCAACAGTTGAGGAAGATGAAGTTTCAGATAAATAATGCGAGAAACATAAATTCTAAAGTTGCAATACTGGTTGAGGTCATTAATCTTGTAAGTGAATATCATAAACATCGTTAGTATTACATTTTCATAAGTGTTATGCTCATATTTTTTATTGTTGTAGCATTTGGTTTAAGATGTACGATAATTTTGAATCCAAATCTATAATTCTGAGTGACTGGTACGATAATTTTACTTTCAAATGTTGGCAACCCTGCCCCAAGTCTGTCTCTGAGATCTTGGTGGAGCTTCCTCCATTGAACTTGTTTGTGAGGGTGAGTGCACATTGCCTCTGGAGGTACCCCATAAGGAACAACAACTGATCCTGACTGGACCCAAATGAGAGGAATTTGATGGGGACAAGATTTAATCTTAGACCAGGTTATATAGTGATGATACCATCCAGGAGTCGTAGGGCCCAGAGACTGGGTTTCTTCTGAGGCAAGGGGTCCCAATGTGGTACACAGACGAATCTCGCTTCAGGGGCAAGCCGGTCCAGGGGTCTATGACCACAGAACTAGTCTTACCATTCCCCATGGTAGTGTTGCTACTGTTTTCCAGGCTGAGATATATGTAATTCTAGCCTGTGCAATTTGGCCATGCAACTGTGCTGAGATATCATGGCAACTTTGAAACCCCTTATAGCAGTTAAAACTACATAAAAATTGGTAGGGGAATGCCAAAGGATGTGGGACAGATTCTGTGTCAGTTTCTCAGCTACATATATGTGGGTGTCTGGCCATACTGGTATGAGAGGTAATGAGATGGATGTCCTGGCGTAGAACTGTCACATATGTGATTACCCAACTCACAGCTTGGGTTCATCTTGAGACTTTGAGTACACAAATTAGGCAGTGAGTTTCTCCTGAGCTTCACTACACCTAGGCTATCTGACTGGCAACAACACACTACACAGACATTCACGTATGACAGGGCTCATAGAAGACCCCACATGCAGGAAATGTGGAATGGACTTCGAATACTCTCAACATATGTTTCCTTAGGCTCCTTTTTGGAGTGACCCAGTACAAGAGACATAAAGGGCTCTAAGAGCCTACACAAAGACTTCAAATGAGGCCACTCAGTTTTTATATCATCACCAGCAATGGCTAACACTAAACACCTCCAAAACTTCTATTATGCACTTCAGCACTCGAGAAAAAGTTTGTGAAAACAATATCACAACCAATTCAATAAATCACACAGAACCTTAACAGCATTAAATAAGTAATTAAACTAGGATGATCACATCCATTACTTGTCTAAAAAAGTAAATAAAGCTTGCTTTAATATGAACTGCATTGCAAAAAAAACCTTGAAACGAGAAAAATTGTCTACTTCAGTTACTCTCATTCTGGGGAGACTCTACTGGTCAGGAAACAATCTTTACAAAAATGCACAATAATACAAACAGGGCCAAAAGAACCATGCAGAAATCTGGTCAAAAACTTCAAAGTCATAGAACAAGAACTAAAAATAACCTAAAACTACCAGTGCACAGGTTATTATATGAGAAATTCTATTGTATGCTGGGGTAAAAATCTACCTGTTAAAATCAGAGAAATGAACTTCAAACATTTCAACAAAAGCAATTTAAAAAATCTATTAATAGGCAAACCCTACAACTCAGTCCCAGAATATTAGAACGACAGAACTAGAATTTAATTTCTTGAACATTTTTGTCATTGTATAAATTATAGGTAGCTTGTAACAAATCCAGAAAATATTGCTCCTATGTTAGAACCTTTATATATCATACTGTATATTGTATACCAATATTTACAGTAATTATTATTGTTAATTTCACTTTGTAAATCTGTCAAATGACCTGTTTACAGAGCTTCTACTCAACAATTGTAAGCATATGTGACAATATAGAATCCTATCTTATCCAGAACCTGAGTTACTCAACACTCTATACTTGAATTAACATAACTTGGGTATTCTGACAGTTTCCTCGGCATGCGCTAAGCTCATGGTAGGGAAGTGGCACAGCGGTAGGTTGTCATGACAACCAAGTTTGACCTTGAAGTAGCCAATAGACTTCATGACGGGATTCTGTGGCCACGAAGTCTATTGGCAATTGAAGTGGTCAAACCGGGTTGTCATGACAACAGACCGCTGTGGGTATCGTATGCAGAGGGAACTGTCAGAATATCCAAATTACGTTAATTCAAGCATAGCAAGATCAGAAATCCCACAAGTTGGGAAAACCTTCTCATCATATAAAATCAATGCTGTATATTCAACATTGAAACACCCACCAGAGATCTTACCAAAAGGTATATGCGCATTATCAGCAGTTGGCATCTGGTCAAGGAAGAAAGTTAGGTTTTGACATCTTTTTATTCCCCTAGAGCAACAGCCCATGATGGGCCAAGGCTTGCTGCCTAGCTGTTGCATCCCCACCTCTGCCCACTACAGGTATCATTGGTAGGGTGCAGTTATACAGCCTTCTGGACCTGGGGCTGCTACTTCTCCATCAAGTAGCTCCTCAATTGGTCCCCCGAGGACCTAACGAGGCTGAGTGTACACCGTGCCAGACCTTCCAGAGGGGATAAAATCCCCATGCTGGTATCAGAGATCGAACCCAGGTCCTCCCCGCCGGAGGCAAGCGTGCTACCAACTGCACTAAAATAAAATTAACAGGTAATGTATAAGGTAACAACAACTGGCACTGGTTCAAGTGCATATAATGATAGTAATAGCTCCACTCAGAATTTGCTTAGAAAGATATATGAAATTTGAACATCACTGCTAAAGAGTATACAGGAGTTAATTTACTTTAAAGCTACTTTCCCATGTGAATATAAGTAGTAAAATCCTACTAAACAGAATTTTAAGGATGAAAGCATTTGAGTCAGGTTTTAATTGAAATAATTATTGAAATATGTCACATTATAAAATATAAGGGTCATTTGTTCTCTGGGCTAGGAAAGAGTGAAAAGAAGGGTGGTACCATTGCATTGGTAATTCAATTCATCTGTTGTATAAAGGATCATTTTTCTTAAACAACTAAATGAGTCAAACCAACACCAGTTTTGGGTACTATTTGGAAAAGCAGTTGCTTTCACGAACCCAGCTATTTGATCAGCACAAGAAACCCGTTAGCAATTGTAACCCAATGGTGATGTTGGTCCTGTGGAAGGTGAATGTGTACTTTCTCAACACACTTGTGGATTCCACATCTCCAAAAGATGCTGGCATTTCCATTCATGAGATCTTTGATCTTAAGATAGAGGCATTCAATAAACCTCTCCATTTACCCACCTGCACCTGTACTCTAGTCAATTTGACCTGTAAATAAATATTCGGTATGTTGATCATGCTGTCAGTGCCATCAGTGTGACAGAATTTCATCCCACAGGGGTTTTTACATCCCAGTGAATCTGGGTATGTTGCTTTTAAGCACACTTAACAATTGGTGTGGGCTAGGTTTGAACCCGCAACCTTGGAATCAGTAGGCCAGTACCTACCAGTAGGCCAGTACAAACCAGACATGATTGCCAATTTTACTACAAATCCTAGAAACTATAAGAGCCCCTCTTATACATGTCAGATCACAACCTCACATGCTTACAAATTACAAATTTCCCAAACATTATATCCTAACATTGAAGAACTAGTTAAAGAAAAACAATACAGAAAATGTCCACATTATTTTTTTGTGTATGGTTCTCTTCTAACTCGCAGAAAAAATGACATTGCGCTCTGTTCTATTTAATGTATACCACAACTGACCTTCACATAAACTAGAATTGCTATATATTTTCTCATAGCACAGAGCTGATATATAATTGTTTATAATCTGTGGCCAATTATGTAATTAAAAGTCAGCATTAATATTACAACATCCAAGATGTTAATTGTGTTACTAGCACCAGATATGTTTCCTAATTGCGGCATTTTGCATGCCCTCCCCTGTGGCAGCACTACCAACCATGCTCATCACACTGGCACTACCTGCCCTCCCCAGAGCTAGGCCATCCATTGACACAAAGTTAAGAAGTACACAAACACTCAAGCATAGGGCTGCAAGCCATTGCTCTTGTCAGCTTAACGTAACTCCATTAATTTTGAAGCTTGTGACATTGAAATTATCAATAAAATAATACATTTTTTGCATCACTTATTATAAACCTATCCTCATCGTCAACTGTTGGCCTAGAGGGCTAGTGTTATAAACCTATGAACATGTTTCCAGAACTATTACCCTCATCCTCAGCCATTGGCCTATAGGACAATTGTAAGTTTTTTATCAAGACAGTATCACAAAAAGGGCCAAACTTTAGGGTATTATTTGATAACATAAAATGCTTCATTCCACTCTTTGAGTTATATGAAAGGACTGTGAAATGTTACTGTGCAAAAATGTCAAGCAGGCAAGTGCTCTTGCATTCACCTGACATTAACAGTGATTATCTTATATCACACAAGTACACAGTGATACGTCCAGATGACATTCTCAAAAACAAAGAATCACATTATGGTATCACTTCTTAATTTCAAGATAAAAACAAAATAGCTGTCATGGCTTACATCCCCATGATATAGAATGCCATGAGCTTGGAAGAGCATGACAAATGTTTACTTAAAACTTAAAAATGACAACAAAGAGTTTGTATTAGTAATGATTATACATGGGAATCTAAATCACTTGCATTATCATAATCAATCTAAATGGACAATTTTAATTCATTGCATACTGACTAGGTGGGATGATATATGGGAAAGAATAACTCTTAAAGAATAAATTACTGTGTACACAGACAGAATTTCCAATAAAAAATGATTAGTCCTTGTGTACAGAATAATTATAATGAAACGCTAAGACTCGGTGTGCATCTGTGTTTGAATATTTGCACACAATTCGATAAGCCATGGCGATTTGGACCTTACTTTCTGAATTACCCTCGTATGTGGCAATACACATCATGTATGAACATGCTCAGCTTCGTAACCTAAGCTGCTGCTTAAACTCTATCCAAATCAGTAGACATTTATCAGCTGCGTGTATTGGCTCATCAAGCCTCTGCAGTTTCTCTCATTTATAATTTCAAATGATATAAACCAGGCAACCTCAACCCAAGGAAAAACCAGCAAAGGATAGGGTCAGCATATGCTGTGTTAGCAAGCGGTCATCAGGTTACAGTTGTTTCTTTGAGTGCAGCAGTGGCAGATGCGTGCAACTAGCGTGTAGTGTCAACTTGTGAATCGTAGGAATGACAACTCCTCAAAGTATTCCTACTCCATATATTCCTCACCCATCATCCCCATAAAATTCTCTTTGTTCTGGAAGAACAATATCTGCTTATAGACATAGGCGATGAAGCAAAATGTTTGGGTGCTGCAGGATTGCTCAAACAATTAAAATGTATAACTTGTAACATTACACTTCAATAGCAGAGAATACCATAATTATAAAGGAGTGAAACATGATATGATAGGGATGCTCAAAGACACCATGACTACAGAAAATGATCAGGACCCTAAAATTAGCAAATTGGCACTAAGTCTCAGCTTTAAAATATAACCTGAAATTGCTAGGCAACTTTGGGCATTTAAAGATGGCAAATTTGCTAAAGTTTGTATGAAGTTTGCCCCGAACGTGATGCTATCAGATCTCCCTCCACTGTCATGCAGGGTATTGCACGTCTTCCCAACAACGTTGAATAGCAATTAATGAACAGTTCTAAGGGATTTGTTACTCTTTGGCATAAAACAAAAGCCAAGATATTTACGATATGGCTCAGTACATTTTGTGAAAGGTGTGGACATAAACCTTTAGATCATGGTCTGGGTAGCTCAGTTGGTTAGGCGCTGGCCTACTAATCCCAAGGTTGCAAAAAAAAAATTATTTTGTTTAATGACTAGAGCCCGGATTTTTATGTAATATCAAGGTGCGAAATATGTACATATTTATGTAACAAAAAACATCAAAATATGTAATGAAATATGTAATATCAACAAAATATGTAAAATTATGTAATAATCTAAATGCTAAGATTACCACCTCAAATCTAAATGCACACTGCAAATTACCCACAATTGTGTAATTTTATGAGTCTGTAAGTACATAAATTAATTACAATGAGTTTAAATTTACTAATCATAGAATTACAGAGAAAATGTTTTGTTTTATGCAGAATTTACCTAAAATTTATTTTCAAGAAGGTAATCACGAAATAAAAAGTGTTTTGGATTATTTATTAAAATTACTCATTTCACATAATTATTTTACTTGAATTTTAGACGGTAAAGTAATGTTGAAATACTGAAACAATTTATCAATGAGTGAAACAATCAGTTCAAAATATTTAACTTTTATAATGAGGATGCATTTTCAGTTTTCTATCTCTTGACATACAATGAATGAGGCATTTTCATTTTGAGTCTTTTGCTTCTTTCAACGTGCAGCGAATAGTCATATACTTTTCCATATTTTCAGGGGTCATTTTTGTCTCCTATCCGACAAAATGTTTTTATAACCAGAGAAGCTTCTCTCCACATCACACAAAGTAACAAGAACATATTTTAGCATAGGAATCTGATTTGCAGAGAAATGTTTTGGTAAATCGACAGTCACCATTTAGCACTTTAGACATGGACACAAGCGTAGAGTACCCTGGATTCCTGTTTAGCACAACTTTGAATTTTTCGCCTACCTTCCTTCCTACAGCTACTCTAAGCTTTTGTGATGCACGTTCCATTAAATCCATAGATTCGTGAAGAAGGGAACCCAATGTTCCCAACTGCTTGATGGTACTAGGCAACCAGCTGAAGTTACTTTTGATGTAAGCACAGGAGCTTGCCACTACCCCATCTTGTAAGTACTGACTCAGGAGGCAAAGGGACATGTTGCAGATGATTTTTATAGCACTGAATTTTGTGCGGTGCGTTCACGAAGACCTTTTTTGTTGCTGATGTCAACTTATTCACACAGGAAAAATTACTTCTTACTATTTCAGCAACATGTTGTAATGCATTGGCCAAGCAGGTAAATTCGGGTAGAAAACCTTAAGGGCAGTAGCAGCTTTAATCATGTAGTACGCTGCGGCATCTGAATACATAATTAAAACCTTTTCCTCACACACCCTCCAGCCACAGAATCTTCATCCCATCATTTACAAATCTTGCAATTGTAGAATGATTTGTTTGTTCTAACACCTTGCAACAGATTAGAAATGGTTTTGCTGGATTTTCGGAATCTAGTTTTCCTTCTACTAGATTTGCTATGTACCGACCCATGTCATCAGCGGCAAACCAAATAAAGGAGTCTCCAATTTCATTCCATATATGAGCAACTACTTCTCCATAACACACATAAGGATACTTTTTCCTCAGAGTAGATTCGTCAGGAATAACTTTCTTACAATGTTTTTCTAGAAAGGAGCGAAATTGAGTAATTTGAAGTTTATGCTACGGAATATTAGCTGCAACCATTGCACTGCACAAGTCTTTAAAAATCATTTCCGGACAGTTCCTGTTGCATTTGTGTCAACAGAACTTACTTTCTAGAAGACTGTAGGTGTTTGTTGTGCATGTGAAGAGCACTTTTGACATGTTGTTCAAATTGAGATTTCATGGAACGGTCAATTCTTTTACCGCATGCTTGACAGACTATTACTTTTCCGTCGGTTGTAAAGGCGCTATCTAATTTCACCCATGAATTCAATTTACAGGATAGCGAGGACGCAAATGGTGCCATTTTACTAAGACTTGTAAGAAACTAAAGAAACTAACTGCAGTATTATCGCCTCGCTATATTAATGTGTCCAGCGGCTCTCTTTGTTTCCTTGCAGCTATTACATTGCAAGATGCCGACTACCGCGACAATGGTAACAATCAATTGTAAATACCCAAAGCGCTACGAGAAACGTGACACTGGAGGTCAACATTGTCGAGCGGCACCTGCTTTGATATAAACGGACAACAATCAGAATGAGGCGAGGTGGTTATTATTGCATTCTTAATTTAACTTGCATCCTATTTCGCAGATTGATATTTGTTGCTTTCAGCAAAACTTGTGAAAACAGTAGTTTATAATGTGACAATATTTTTTAAAAATAATAAAACTGTTACGAAACCCAGAAAATATGTAAGTTTTATGTAACATCGTTAAAATATGTTGTTGTTTTCTAGTGCCTTGCATCTGGCAATGAAGCCATTAGCATTCGTGCTTTCCAATACTTTTGAACTGTAGTTTCTTCTGATCTTAATGCTTCACAGGTCTTCAAGTGTTCTTCATTCATTTCTGCTGGATCGTTACACAGGACACATATTGGTGAGGCTGAGATACCCATTCTGTAGAGATGACTTGCCAAGCAGTCATGATTTGTCAATAGTCGGAAGGCTGCAACAGCCGTTTTCCTTGGTCTCTGGGGGATTATATCTGGATTGGAAAGTAGTGTAATCCATTTTTTATCTTTGGCATTTGTTTCTATTTCTTGTAGGTATGAATGACAAAAATTTTTAATGATCAAGCGTTTTATTGAGGAATATGAGAAATTGAATTTAGACTTTTGTTTTATTGTTGTGCCTTTCTTTGCAAGTGAGTCTGCAGCTTCGTTCCCCATGACTCCACAGTGTGCTGGAATCCATTGGAGATGAACAGTCTTATTAACTTTTTGGAGTTGTGTTAACATTTTGTAGCATTCTCTAATTTTTGTTGACTTCTTTGTAGTATTTGAACATATTCCCTGAATTGCAGCTTTAGAATCTGAAAGAATTACTGCCTTGTTAAATTTATTTAAGGGAAGATTTAATAATTGTCGGAGAGCAATGTATATAGCCTCTATTTCTCCATCATAATTTGTTGTGTCTCTGCCAACAGAATGATAAAAGGAAAAATGTGAACAGGTAACTCCAGCTCCAGTAAGGTTTTCCTTGGAGGATCCATCAGTATATATGTGCAGCCATTCTTCTGTGGGATACCTAGTACTGATTGTTTCTAGAGCTAGAAGTTTTTGTATTTCTTTTGGTGTGTCTGATTTACTTATTTCCTCTATTAATTCCAAATTGAAGGTAGGTTGCAATAATTCCAATGGATTTTCTCTTATAAGTAGATTTTCTCTGGTGTTAGGAATGTTCAATTTGGATTTAATCTGTGTTACCTTTTCTAGGAAACTACTATGAGTTTTAAGGATTGAAGGGGGGAAGTTCTCTTCTGTCCATTTAGAGTTTGGCAGTCGTAACATTTTCTCGTGTTGGAGCAATGCTTGTTCTTCTATTTTTGTTATTACTGATGGGGTCCGTGTTAAGGCAAGCATGGCATCAATAGGTGTGGATTTAACTGCTCCAGTGATTAGGCGAAGAGCCTGATTTTGTATTTGTTCAAGTTTATTGATGTTAGCATTTGCTGCTGTTATTAAAGCTTCAGAGCAGTACAAGAGGTTTGGTTTAATATACATTTTGTATGTTGTGTTAAGGACTCTCCTTGAGCAGCCCCATTTAGCACCAGCTAACCTTTTCAGGATTTGCAATTTCTTTTCAACCTTTTCTGAGATGTTTGTTATATGTTTTTTCCAACTTAGCTTTCTGTCGAAAGTGATGCCTAAGTATTTGGCATCATCAACTGCTTTGAGTGGTTTACCATTATAATTTATGCTAATATTAACTGGTTTGTATTTTAGTGTAAATAATTCATAATTTGTTTTTTCCACATTGATAGTCATGAGGTTTTTGGAGCTCCATTCATGTACTTTGTTTAGGGCTGTTTCTATTCTGTCTTTAATTAATTCAGGTTTTTTTGAAGAGCCTGAAGTCCAAATGACTACATCGTCAGCAAATAAAGCAATTTTGGTTTCTAAAGTTTTTATTATTGATGGAAGGTCATTTATATATATGTTAAAGAGTGTTGTGCTCAGAACAGCACCTTGTGGAAGTCCTCGGTGTGTTTGTTTATATTTGGAAATGTATGTATTATATTTTGTGGCACAAAATCTTTGTGAAATAAACTGAGTTATCCACTTAAGCATGTTACTTTTTACACCTATTGATTGCAACTTCTCAACTAATTTATTTCTCCAGACTGATTAAAATATGTAGAAATGTGCAAAATATGTAAAAATATGCAAAATAAAAATTTGTAAGGGAGTCCCAAATGACGTAGTTTGCCAACATTTTTACTTCTCATTGAAATATTATGCAGGATTTAAAATATGTAATTACATAAAAATCCGGGCTCTATTAATGACGCTGTCAATTCCTAAGATCACATCAACGTCGCCGGTGTGCCGGAATTTTATCCCTCAGGAGTTCTTTTACATGCCAGTAAATCTACAGACATGGAGCTGTTGTTTTTAAGCACACTTAAAAACCATTGGTCTGGGCCAGATTTGAGCCCACAACCTTGGGATCAGTAGGTCAGCGTCTAACCAACTGAGCCACCCAGACTGACCCCAAGGTCGTGGGTTCAAATCTGGCCCAGATTGATAGTTTTTAAGTGTGCTTAAAAATTACAACTCCACATCAGAAGATTGGCTGGCATGTAAAAGAACTGCAAGACAAAATTCCAGCACAACGGCGGCACTGATGTGATCCTGGCAATTGATGGCGTCATTAAACACCAAAATAATAAAAAAAAAATAATAATTTAGATCATGTAAGAAATGTTGCACTTGGTAATAATGACCAGTACAACTGGTTCAGATGTTTTTAGATGTGTAGAGGAAGCTTTAAATTAGTTTCAACTTCCTTAGAGTAAACCTATATCTGTAGCCTGGGTTGGTGCTTCTAAGATAGGAGGTAGAATTGGCTTAATAAACACCATTAGAGATAAAATAAAGGATCTTGGTATTAATCAAAACATGACAACTACTCACTGTGTAATCAGTGGCGACTGAAGCATGGATAAATTGGTAAATTCAGCATTACTTTGCCAATTTCTTAAAGATGATTAACATTCTTTAACAACCGGGTAGGAGTTATTCGACAGTGAACAAAAGAACTTGTTGAAATGATGCTCAGTTATACTGGGAGAGCAGAAAACCTCCAAACAGGTTGCACGATGTTTTGCCTGTGTCATCCTTGGCACTCATTGCCATCTACTGCTATCATAGAAATGTGCATATGAAACCATACATTTGTAAAACTGCTTTTAAAGGCTTTACTGACCAACTTTAAGAAACATGATGTTGAAACTGGAGGTTTGGAGGTTTTTTGCTCTCCCAGTATGATGCAATATGCACACCACTGCCACCAGTAGCGACGTTTTCATTGCACATTGATTGGCACAAAGTGCCACCTACAATAACACGGAACTAATCACATGTCAGACTCAGAAGTTTAACCGTCTTTTTTCTCAAGCATATAACAAGATATCGTAAAATTTACAAATGGATGAATGAGCAACATTAACTTAACCCTTTCATGCCCGAATTATTTTGCTACTTATGCTGTTCTTCCTCTAATTCGAAACTGGTTTAGATTAGGCAGTCTGGGACACCTTCAGCCTGCTGGCTTGAATAGCCATGATCGTTGAAGCAACACGTAGTGCACTGGCCATGCACTCAAAGCCTGAGGTCGTGAGTTCAAGTCTCGGCAACCGCAGTCAAATGTGCCTGTGGTAAAGGACGGGGAGGGCCCACGTAAAATAATCGGTGTGATGGCACGCGCGGATGATGACGGGGTATCATTTGACTGCGGTTGCACGGATTTTGCTTCTTTTCTTATAAAAAAACACTACAACATAAATTGTAAAAAAAGTAATCTTTTACAATTCAAAACGTCTCAAATATGTATTTTTAATTGGTGACAGACAGTATAACAAGAATATAGCAGAAAAAAAGGTTAAAACTAGTACAAATAGGAAAAAAAGCCTATGTATCTTATAATACACACCAGGCATGAAGGGGTTAAGGTACCTGTGTAGTTACTTTGATGTTTCCACATGCATGAATTAAATCCAGCACACCTTTTTGTTACAAGCGGCTTTTCCCACCAAACAAAGTGCATGAAAAGCATAAAACATTTTTGACCTCACATCCACAGAACCATTTACTTTCATATAAATATCTTACTTACTTTCTACATGATTAACCGTCACTTTTTTCTGTAGATGTGCAGGTCCTCCAATGTATTTCAGTTTCACCTTGTGTATAACGATAATGTACAAAACGGGGTAACCTATTTCATTCACATTAAATAAAGATATTATCACATCGCAGTACTCATGCATTCAACAGTTTTTAGTTTGATCTACTGGAAGCAAGCATCTCTTTAAATCATCTGCTGTACTGTTGGCAATGCAGGTAACACTCTTAGAAAACAATGATTAATTCCAAGTATGAACAATGGAAAATGAGTTATGAATGTGATATAACAAACCACAATTTTTCAATAGCTTTCACACTGGAAAGTAGTGGTATCTGCTTTCCTTCTTTCTTCTCAATTGAGCATACTTTGTCTTAGGTGCATGATAATGTTGATACTTATGATTTGCATGTGATGCCAACGATAGCTGCAACAGGTACTGACACAAATTTAAGTTATCTCCTTGCACCTCCACTTACCGCTTATGTCCAGAGTGAACATTCATAATGCTGTCCATCCAAAACAGATCTGAAGGGGGGTGCGTGCGCACGTGTGTGTGTGTGTGTGTGGGGTGCATGCGTGTGTGTGTGTGTTTTTTTTTTTTTTTTTTTTTTTTTTTTTTTTTTTTTACAACATTTTATTCCTGCATGTTCCATTACAGAAATGTAATACTACATGCATATGGTTTTACATAATTGAACATATGAGATTACAGTAGAATCGTTATTGGTTTCGTACAATTATGAAATGGTAGTTATTTTTAAAAGTTCAAAGTCTATATTGTTCACATACTTATGGAATAGTTTCATATGTTTTTCCACTAATTCTTGATTTGTGATAGGCCACTTCGCACCTTTAAGTGTCACGGCTTTCTTGAAATTGTTTCTTTCACGGTTAAGTAGTTCACACTCCCATAGGATGTGGTGCACAGTTTGTGTTTCCTTTTTACACACACATGTTGGATCATTCGTTAATTTGAATCGATGGAAGTATTCACCAAACTTCCCATGACCAGTAGTTACTGCTGTGAAGTTGTGGGTAAGCTTAAAATTCATTTTTAGTCTTTTTTCAACGCTGGGGAAATAGGTCTTTGTAAGTGCAGCATTTTGTGTGGTTTTCCACTCGTTTTCCCATCGTTTCAGACTCTCTTGTTTCAGTTCACTTTTCATGGTACTAATGGGCTTTAAATCGTACACTATTGCTGTAGCTGTGTTGTTTGCTGCTTCTTTAGCTAGTGTATCAGCAAGCTCATTTCCTTGAATTCCTATATGCCCTTTAACCCATGTAAAGTTTATCTTCCATTCTTTGGATTTTAGGATTGATAGGTTGATTCTTATTTCCTCTATCAGAGGATAATGTTTTCGGTTATTCCGTAGAAGATCTAATGTTATCTGGCTATCAGTGTGCACTGCTGCAGATTTATCTTTAATTTCTATGGCATTAAGAATTTTAAGAGCTTGTAATATAGCGATTTGTTCCGCTTGGTTGTTGGAGCACCTGTTGTGTAATTTAAAATGATATTTTTGTATTGATTGATCTAGATAGATTATAACAACTCCAGATCCTACACCCGTGTGAGTTTTGCTACCATCGGTGTATATTTGAATTGCATATGCCTCTGTTTCGTTCTTTTGTTCAATGATTATATTATCAGCAGGATGGGGCCATCTTTCGTAGCTTATTGGGATGTCAAGTTGGGCTGTTGTTTTTGCTCTTCCCTTTATAATATTGTGGTAATTGGCTATTTCCGTTAGTTTAATGATGATTGGAGTTGTTCCGGCCAGAGTACATAGGGCTTCGTGTGAAGTGGTCCTGAATGCTTTTGTAATTTTAATATTTACTAATCTTTGTACCTGTCTTATTTTCTGGGCATTATATTGTGTTTTTAAAGCATCTATCCAAACAGGCACTCCATAGGAGATCAGTGGCAAGATTGCTCCTTTGTAGATTATGCTCATTACTTCAGAACGCAGTCCCCAGTTGATTTTTGCCGATTTTCCTAATGCATATATTAGTTTCTTTGACTTTTCCACTATATGATCAATGTGCTGACGGAATCTGAATCTGTTGTCTACTATTATTCCTAGATATTTTATAGTCTCTGTCTGTTCTATTTTGCCATTGTCAAGGTATACGCTTAACCGTTGTTTAGTTTTTGGTTTCCTTCGAGATATTAGCATTACTTGACTTTTGCTTCTATTGAATGTTATCTTGTTTGTTGCGGCCCATGTTGTAATTTTTTGGATTTCTATATTTGCTTGATTCTCTAATTCCAATGTGCTTTTTCCTTTGATAAGAACCAGAACATCATCGGCAAAGACGATAAGTTTAGTACATGGTTTGAAGTTTAGTTTCAGTAAGGAGTCATAATAGATGTTCCATAGCCCAGGCCCACAGCAGGATCCCTGTGGGCATCCCTTAGTTGCTTTCCTTTCTACCGAGATACTGTTTGTTGTGAGTGTGCATCGTCTCTCACTTAAGTAGCTTTGTGTTAACCTGTACAAATTCTTCGGACATTGGAAGTTTTTTAAGGCATTGAGTATACCAGGCCACCAGGCGCTATCAAATGCCCCTTTAACGTCTAAGCTGATTGCCGCTACACTGCTGTTGTTTTGTAAACTTTCTTCAATGAAATCCTTGGCCGACATGATTGCATCTAGTGTACTTGTTTGTGGTGTGAAACCGTATTGATTTTTACTTAATTTACCATTCGAATATAAATAGTACATAATTCGGTTTATAAAAAGTTTCTCTAGTACTTTGGCAGCAACCTTCAATAGACTTATTGGTCTGTATTTGGTGACTTCTTCAGTACTTTCATGCGTGTGTGTGTGTGTGTGTGTATGTGTGTGGGGTGCGTGGGCGTGTGGGGTGCATGCGTGTGTGTGTGTGTGTGTGTATGTGTGTGGGGTGCGTGGGCGTGTGCGTGTATGGGGTGCGTGTGCGTGTGTGGGGTGCGTGGCGTGTGCGTGTGTGCGTGTGCGCGTGCGCGCGCGTGCGCGTGTGCGTGTGCGTGTGCGTGTGCGTGTGTGTGTGTGTGTGAGGGGGGGGCTCTTCTTTTTTCTTTCCTTTTTTTTATGCAAGACATTTCAATGCACTTTAAAAAATAATTAGCATGCCTGTATTTGGAGTATATAAGCAATTTAAAACAGTATTTCTCCCCTTTTTTAAGGTAATAATAATAATAATAATAATAATAATAATAATAATAATAATAATAATAATAATAATAATAATAATAATAATAATAATAATAATAATAATAGATTTTATTGTCATTTGGCCTGTTACAGCAATAGACGTCAGTGTAGTTTACATGTTATATATACCAAATAGATTCTAGCAAAATTATATATACATACATATTTACAAATATCAGTTATAAAAATAATGCTACCGATATTCACTATGACCTACTATATATTACTTATAGTACAATCAGTTGTCTTATAGAGCCAAGTATGGAGTGTATATGGATATATCCATTTGTTGAATGGCAATGTACATTTCAAAGATAAGTTACAATAACAGTGGTATTTACAGCTGAGTTGAATTTTCAAAATATTCTTGTAGAGAGTAGTACGGATTGTTTAATAATCTGTCATAAAGTGTACGTTCAAATCTATTATACGTCAGTTGAGTTACCTCATTTGATAGTGCGTTATACATTTTTATACCTAATGCTTCAAAGCTATTTTGTGATTTTGACAGTCTATTATAAGCTGTATCAATTTGGTTTGTATTTCTTGTGTTATAGTTATGGATATCCTGTCTATAGTGAAAATCAGATATATTCTTTTTTATATAAATGAGGACTGTATAGATATACAAATTCACTACTGTCATTATTCTTAGTTGTACAAATAGTGGTTTACAATGTGCCAATTTATCTGCATCCGATATTATTCGAATGGTCTTCTTTTGCAATAGTAGGATATTAGTGATATATTAACTATTACCCCAAAGTATAATACCATATGTTATAATGCTATGAAAGAAAGCAAAATAAGCAGTTCTGATGTAAGTGTCAGGTACAGAGCTTTTTAGGTTTTTTAAGAGAAATATTACCCTTGAGAGCCTAGCAGTGATATGTTTAATATGAGGCTCCCAAGTGAGTTTATTGACAACTATTACACTGAGAAATTTGACTTCTTTGGTATTATTTAAGCTTGGCAGGTCTTTTAGTGTAAATAATAGTTGTTGTGTCTTTTGTTCATTAAGTAAGAAGCCATTTGCCCTGAACCAAAGATCTGCCTGCCTCAGGGTATCCTCAGCAATTGTTTTTAGATTTAAAAAGTCTGTGCTGGTATTAAAGAAGGTAGTATCATCTGCATATAATATTGTATGAGTATTTATAAACGAAGGCAGATCATTGATCATTAATGCGAACAGTAAAGGTCCAAGAACAGAACCCTGTGGCACTCCACATTTTATCTCTGACATTTTTGATCTATCACTTCCCACACATACAACTTGATAGCGATTTATTAGATAAGACTGAAAGAGTTTCAATGCCATATCTCCTACACCATAAAATTTAAGTTTATTTATAAGGTGAGTGTGGCCATGGCACTCAGTCATTACCTCCAGCACCACACCTGTGTATGATTTACCCGGAGAATTTATGTGCAAAACGTATCAAAATGAAAATGTAATTAGTGCTGTTGTGAAAACCACCAACTTCATTAGGTCAATAGGGTTACTTCATTGCCAGTTTAACATTTTTCTCGACGAAGTTAATAATAAATTTGGCAACCTACCTTATTATTGTGAAGTGAGGTGTTTAAGAGTCGAGGTGCATAACTGGAAAGGAATTTAGATTAAGGGAGGAAATAGCATAATTCTTAGAGGAATAAGGTATACCTGCTACTGACCTCCATGACTCAAAGTGGATTTGTGGTTTGGCACTTCTTGCAGATCAAAGAGGACATCTCAATGTTCTTAATTGCTCTCTCCAAGGCAAAGGACATATCTTTACAGAACTTTATGACCTTGTACTGCCATTCAAATGCAAAGTTGCATTAGGAGAACAATTAAGCAAGAAAATCACATCTCACTTTCTGTCTGCCTCTCTGCATTTGGAATTTGCAGAGCTTGAGCATTACACAAACATATTAAGTGATTTATACAGCAGATTTGGAGTATGATTCCAAGAGCTGGAATATTTGGAATCCACACATTTTCCATTATTTGTCACTCCTTTTACTGTGGATGTCCAGAATGAGCCTACAAAATTTCAATTGGAACTTACTGATCTGCAATATGGTCAGGAAATGAAGTCCTTTCGTCACAAAACAAGCTTGACTAACTTTTACTTAAAATTTCCTCACTCAAATTTCCACAACTACACAGACACACTGCTACTCACATATTAAGCATGTTTGGATCTACTTACCGATGTGAGCAGTTTTTTCATTAATGAAACACGGTAAACCTGGTTACACAAACCAATTATCTGACAATTTAAACTGTGGTCTTCGACTTCGTATAATGAAGATAATTACTCAAAATATTGCAAAGATAGCTAGAGGGAAACGGGCAAGAAAAAGCTAGATATCTGAAGCACCTTTGAATACAATTGTAAATATTCAACGTATCTTATATATTTATACGAGTAGTAGTAGTAGTGTTTAACGCCCGCTTTTACTACTACGGCACCGCAGGCGGTGACACTGATGATACATGAAGATGGAGTACCGGTGGAATGAGATGGCAGGGGAAACCGGAGTACCCGGAGAAAACCCGCCCTGACGCCGCTTCGTCCACCACGAATACCACATGCGGGTCCCTGGGATCGAACCCGGGCCGCCTAGGTGGTAGCGCGCTAACCGCTCGGCCACGGCGCCGCCATATTTATACGAGCAATTCTTGTATATATATATTACAAGGTGTTAGGGGTATGAGTGTGCAGACTTCAAAGGCAACTTCCTGACGTTACACTGAAACATAAGTTCCTGTACCATTTTCCTCTATAGTGCATAGTTTCATAAATAAAAACTAAAACTGGTCAGAAGTGTGATTGCGAATATGTCCCACTCCATTACCGTTTACTTCTGCAATTAGAACAGTGAGGTAGAGCTACAAAAGATGCGTTATTTATGTCTTTACCATATGTTGCTAAAATGATTCGTTTAGCCACAAAATGATATGAAAGGACTGGATTCCAGTATGTCTATTGAAATAAAGTCGTGGGCATACGCTTGGCAACCCCGCAACATTAGCACGTGAGAAGAGCGGAATGCTGACAGTACAACTACCCCCGCGACATCCGTGCACAACAGCAGGCTCTGTCAATGCTTCAGGTGCGTTAAATGCATTCAGATCTACAGTCTTTACAAATCAAGAGTATTTAGATATGCTTCTTGCTTAGGGCAAAACCGATTGCAACACACGTGAAGCGCAACGCTTGATGATCTTCACACACGTGTGTTTGAAGCAGCCCTAGAGACTGAGCAGAACACAAAAGCTCTAACGAGGGTAGGGCAAAATTGATTAAGAAGATGTGATGCCTGCATAGATTCTCACGGAGCACATTTTGAACATCTACTGTAAAAGACATCTTGTTGAGTTTGCAGTTACTGACCATTAATAATTTTCTTCTTCTGTTTCTTGTTCTTCTGCTATTTCTTTTTCTTCTTCTTCTTCTTGTCTTAGGCCATTTAGGCTGTTCCGGCTCCAAAGTCGTGTTCTTTATAATAGATTTTCCTGTTTAGCAAAAGGTGGCTGTTATTTAATTACACAATTACACAAATGAGGTATTTCCATACTTAACATTTGAAGTTGCTATCTTTGATCATCCGACTACCCCTTATGCGTAGCCTCTTACGCAGCTTTTAGTCTAGTTCTCGTGAATACAATTGAATAGCTTAAAAGCAAACCACCCCATCCTTTGTTACTGACATTAGCTGACAAGAAACACCCAGGCACGTGGCGAACCGGATTTCAAGCGGTTTAGACCTTCACCCGTTGCAGGTGTGAACGCATGCCTGGCCGCAAACCAAAACAAAACATTCGGCCTGTGTTGCCACACTGTGCAGATAATATATTCAATAATGTTCAATTATCTCCTTTACCTTTCAAGATAGATGGAGTTATTGGACTTTATTAGTCATATTTGGATCTCCTAGCACGCGAAGTCTGCGCACTCATACCCCTAACACCCTGTGTGTGTATATATATATATATATATATATATATATATATATATATATATATATATATATTCTGCGCAACTTGGAAGCAGCTCTGATGATTTCGATCAAATTTTGCATTCAGATAGGGTTTTGCTTATTAAGTTTATCTATATAAGTGTCATTCCTGAAAAAACGTGATTTTATGTGTAACAGTCACAATTACTCTAAACCTTATTTTGGCCATAATTTCTCTGTTAATAGGCCAATTTCAGCAAACAAGCCAGGATATTAAAGGTCTCATCATGGAAACAGCTCCAATAATTAGGATGAAAATCTATATTTAGTTAACATTTTGCTTTTCAATTTTATCTAAATACGTATCTTCTTCCCCCCCCCCCCCCCCCCCCCCCTCAGAAAAAAGCACCATGATTAAAAGAAAAGTCAAGCGAAGCTCAGTCGCCCAGGTACTATTCAATGTAATGCCGAATGCTGGTATATACTTGTGAATGGCAGAAGAGCTACGAAATGGAATGTTAATTTACTCTATTAAGTGCTCTGTTGAATGTAATATTGCAATTTGTACAACTATGCCACCAGTGACTTTCTTTCCAGCTGTGTTGACCTTCCATTCTGCCCTCTTCCAGAGGTAGCAGTATTGATCTGAAGAGTATGATGTTACAGTGCATTGAGTTGGGGTTGCCTGATGGAAATAAAGCACTTTGAAAAATCACTTACATAGACAGAACTTGAACAGTCTGTAAGTTATCTTTTACATTACAGTAATTCTTTACATGCAGATGTACATTACATGTATATTTCCTCCCACGCGATGCAGGGTGAGTAGAAACAGAATGCAAGTATGTGCGACCATCTATTAAGAGGAATCTGAAAATCCAAGCACCAACTCTGGTTAAGATCACACTTTTTCAGTCCTCTACGAGGTGCAGTTCAAAAGTAACACATAAAAAAATTCTCAATATTCTTTATTTACACAAGATCATCCAGAACACACATGTCATTTTTCCACGTAGTCTCCTTTATTTAAACACAGTTGCCAATGCTCAACTCATTTTTCAAAACATTTTTTATAGGAGTCTTTGGGTATATGTTTTCGACACTGGTATACTGCAGATCCTAGACTTGATCTCAAAGACAATTGTCTCCCTCAGAGAGTGTTTTTCAGGGTGTCAAACAGCCAGGAATCGCTCATAGCAAGATCAGGTGAATAGTGAGGATGTTGGTGTCTCAATTCCATTTTGCAGTAGGAATTTGGTGACAATCCAAATCTTGAAACATCGCATTGATGGACGATGAAGTTTCTCACCATTTCAGGCCGAGTTTCTCCAATTGCAGACAAAAGCTAGTTATTCAAAAATCTCTGTAACATTCTTGAGTGATTGACATGCCCTTAGGAGCAGGTTATGACACAATATCACCCTTATGATCCCAGAATACTGAACAAGAGTTTTCTTTGCAATCTATTCACATTACTATAGTCCAATGCATCATCCACATTAATAGAGCAAAGTTTGCAGTGACTATTGACACAGTTTTCACCTTTCACACACAAAAAATTTAATGATACTATGCTGTTCTCCTCACGAAAATTCCATAATAAGCAGTATACAAATGGCCTCTTAAGGAAATTGGCCCTGTCCCTTCATGCACTCACTCCTGGAATCAAACTGATGGCTTGCTCAGTGCACAAGGCCGTTTCCTTCTTCCCCTACCATCCTTTCTACTGCAGCAACAATTGTCAGTCACAACAAAAATATATGCATTACAATTGGACTACACCTTATACTTCCAAACCTTAAAAACACACAAAATATCATCTAGATGTTGCTACCCCAAAGTAAACGTTCAATGTTCATAAAGGATGGAATTGTTGGGTAATGACGGGAATAAGAAAACCATTGGAAAGGCTGAAGTTACTGAGCGAAATAAACAAAGTAACAAAATCAGAAAATGTTAAACTTTATTATAACAGTACAACAAAATATATGGACAGGTTCTAATAGCGGCATAAAAAACAAAACAGTACAGCAACATGATCATAAACACAGACAATAAAACAAAGATTACATGGAAGTTGGTGAAACAGGAGCCAGGAACTAAATCAGGAAAAACATACTTTTAGAGTAAAATATGAGAATAATGAACCCATTTCCAATCCATTCACTGTAGCCTCAATATTTAATAATTAATTTGTAATTACAGTAAAGAATCATGCAAGAAAAGTAAGAGCCATGCCAAGGTGAGCACCTCCAGGCAAAATCTAAAACAATCTTTATACATCCTGCTTCCCCTGTTGAAATAACGACAGTGCTAAAAAAAAAGTAAAAATCACATGGAATATGATATAACCAGTTCTATCTTTAAAAGGATCTGCCCAAACGGTGATATACCCACTTTGTTATTCAATTAATTTCTCATTCTCTATGGGTATCTTTCCAAATTGTCTTAAAACAGCTTAAATAATACCAATATGGGACAGTCCATCACAAAACGGCCAGCAAACAGAATAAATTACCTTATACTTTTTCAAATCAGCAGTATTTTGTGTGTGTGTGTGTGTGTGTGTGTGTGTGTGTGTGTGTGTGTGTGTGTGTGGAACCACTTGATCCAACAATTCCTGTGAAATTTCATACCTCTGCGCAAAGTAGTTTTGTTATATTAAAGTAGATGTCATTTCATGCTAAAGTCTGAAGATTTGAAACGACAATACTTATGAATACCATAAATATCAGTAGTACATGCTATTATACTCATTTTCTTTAACTACATATTTGTTATTTTAATAAAATTGAATTTAAAATATTTTACTCACAATGTGGAATGTTCAACCATTAAAGTAATTCTGGTATGACATAAGAGGAGATAAAAAACAAATATTCCGTGAAATGCAAGATTAGCACAGGAAAGGGGTTGGCTACCGAAGGCAGTGCAGTGTTCAACCTTGAGGATCTTCCTTATCTACGCTTGTGTAGTGATGTAACTCAACACAAATATACTACACCTGTTCCTATGCTACTATTTACAATTCTTCCACCGATCAACTTCAGCTATTTCCTACCATTAGGCTATTCATTTCTATCACTTCTGCCTATCTCTTTCATCAGTGAATTGTCCAATAAATTTTTATTCTTATTCTTCTTATTGTCCAATAAATGTAAGGTTTCATTCAATAACGGTAAAACATTTTTGTCAATTGTGAAATATCATCAACATTACCACCTGTGTCACTCTCAGTGCCATTAATACCAGCCTGCACATTTATTAGGTTGTCTCATAAGTAATGTCGGTTTTTTGATTTTGGTGTCTTAGAAAATTTATTGGGTTTCTTTGGTTTGGCAATGCTATTTACAGGATGCCATGACTAGTGCTGCATACATTGCGAGGATGTATCAGTTTTAGCTGTTAATAAACTATCACAAAATCAAGATAATGAAGTTTGAACTTAGAGTCCTTCTAAAGTACTACTGGAAACAAGATTATAAAGCCACTGCCGCAGCGTGAAGAATATGTGAACTGGAAGGAGAAGATGCTATTAGTGAGCGTGTGGCACAACAATGGATATGAAAACACTAAAGATTTACCACATTCTGGAAGACCTAACATGGAATATTGAGGATACACGCCAGTTTTGCGAGAAAATCTGCAAGAAAGTACATGTAGGCTTTCAAAAGAACTTGGTGCATCAAAAGATACCATACATCACCACATTAAGACACTTGGAAAATTATACAGAAGTTGTAGATCTGTACCTCATGAACTGACACCTCAACAGGCTCAACATAGAGTGGGTATCTGTCATCAGCTTATCCGTAATCCCATGGATGATAGATTTGTCAGGAGAATTGTCACTTGTGATGAAAAATGGGTATATTACCGAAACCCTGATGCCTTGAAACAGTGGCTTGATCCCCGCCAACCTGCCAAAGTCATCATTAAAAAAAATTTGTTTGGTACCAAAGTAATGTCTGCCTGGTGGAATTTTGAAGGTGTCGTTCACTGGGAGTTTGTTCCAAATGGGTGGGCGATTTATGCGGATCTTTATTCTCAACAACTGGAACAAGTTCATGAAATTTTGAGTCGGAGATACCCAGCATTAGTTAACCGAAATAAATTTCTATTGCAGCAGGACCCCATACTGCACGGACTATGGAAAAAATTCAAGAATTGGGAGGAATCAAACTGCTACCACACCCAGCATACAGCCCTGATCTCGCACCATCAGATTAGCATCTTTTTCGATCCATGGCCCATTTTGTATGTGGAAGAAATTTTGACAACATTGAAGCAGTGCAAGTTGGTCTCAGCAAATTCTTTGCATCAAAAACCAGAGACTGGTGCCATCGTGGGATAATAAACCTCGCTGAAAGATGGCTCAAGACCATAGAATCTAACGGTCTGTACTTTGAAGATTAGTTGGTTGCTTATCAGAACACACATTGTTTTTCTTAAAAAACAACATTACTTATGAGACAGTATCTATACTTGTACCTGGAGCTAGGTTGCATTTCTACAATTTTACTCTAAAGTTCCTAGGAATCTCACATTTTCTGCAATAAAGTTCTAACTTAATTTGGAAGTTCTTTTGAAATAGAATAACAACCAAGTGTCCATGGAGCTACTTTTCTCAGTTCCTTTGTTGTCCCTTTCTATGTGGACTCTAGGGGATTAAAACAGTGACTACTTCTGCCAAGTTTATCTTTCATGTTGCCCAACCTATAAATAAATGAATAGGTAAGAATATTGTTACATCTACTGCACTATGCCACTTTCATTTGTTATTGTTTTTATTCCTACACAAATAAGTATAATTACTTATCACTTTTGCAGTTATTCACTGGCATTGAGCATAAGCTAAGCACTTTGTACAACTGGATGCCATGCACTATCTAGACAAACTACTGTGATTGGAAGTGAGTGTAGACAATATTATATAGGAGGGCAAAAACCCCTCCCTCCACCAAGCTTAGGAATTATTTTCTCTCTTTCTGTTGGTAGAGACACTAAACTGAAAACTGGTATATCTTCCTACGAATGCTGTGGAAATGTATATATTTTCTAAATAGTATAAAATGGCGGGAATTTAAAGCTATTGAATTTGGTATATCAATTCTTGATAATTAATACTTACTCTTTAGTCAGTTACAGGAGGCAGAATGTCAAAAGATTCAGATTAATATATATATATTTAGGCCCCAATATCACGAGAACATGAATTATTCAACTCAAAAGTAAAATATTACAAAAATTTGTTATATTTATACTATAGAAACTGTAAGTAATAAATTTTCATATTTTGCAGAAACCTTGTGTTTAGTCTCTATAAGCATACAAAGTTTGAATTAAAAATAGCTGTGGAAGTTTTTCCATTGTCCAATTTCATATGGAATGACCCATATACAAGAAGGAAGAAAAAGATATACTTGAAAATTACAGATCAGTAGTGCTGCTATCACCTATATCAAAAATATTCAAAAGATTAATGTGCAACAGATTTATTCTAAAATTTTGAACTCTTAGAAGTCCAGCACAAAATGGATCTGATAAAGAGAAATCTATGTCACCATATCAGACCTCAAATTTTCTTTTAGACCTCAAATTTCTTTTGAAGGAAATAATATCAATTACAAGAAAGAAACACAATTCTTAGGTATATGCATGAATGAAAACCTAAAATGGGATAGCCACATTCACAAATTAGCAAGTAAACTTAGTTCTGTGTGCTATATGCTCAAATATCTAAAATGTACAATAAATCTTGCTGGACTGAAAAATGTATATTTTGCCCAGTTTCATAGTCGACTAAAATATGGGATAAAATTTTGGGGGGGAAAATGCGAAAGAATATTTATAATCCAAAAGAGAGCTATAAGAATCTTAAGTGGAATAGACAATAGTACATCCTATAGATCTTATTTTAGGAAACATAACATCCTACCTCTAGTGTGTATCCTTATGGCTGAAGTTTCAAATCATAAAGAGAAATCAAGGAGAACTAGACACAAATACGGATATCCATTCTCATAACACTAGAGGGAAAAATTACCTTCATGTTCAGTTATGCAGAACAAATATTCAAAAAAATAACCAGACAAACTTAGGCATTAAATTATATAATAAACTACCAGCAAATATCAAAGAAATAACTAATATAAAAAAATTTAACAAAGAAGTCAAATCCTTTCTACTACCATACCTTTTATTCAGTAAGTGAATATTTGACATTGTAACTTGTAAACAAGTGAATATTTGACATTTTAACTTGTAAACATGATATCATTATTCTGTAAATCTTTATTTAATAAGTGAATATTTGACATTTTATTTGTAATATTGTAAAATTAGTTCTGTAAATGTTATAGAAGTTGATCTTGTGACGAAGTCCATATCATGTAACATGATCTAAGTGGTGAATAAACATCATTATCATCATCATTATTATTATTATTATTATTATTATTATTATTATTATTATTATTATTATTATTATTATTATTATTATTATTATTATTATTATTACTAATGCTGATGTACTAAGCTCCTTGGATACCAAAGAAAATAATGTATATCTACTTTCAGATTTATCTAAATTCAATCTTGTGAATCACAACATTATCACAAAAAATCTGACGTGTTGCACTCACATGACTTTCACTACTCTTGTACTAACCATTCTTACAAACTCTTATTCCTATATCTTCTGTGTTAGTTGAGATAAACATTTGTACAAATTATCTTACTGCCTATTTCCTTGTAGGTACAAGGGGAATATGGGAATACAGTAGGCTTTGAGTGAGTCAAATCTTTTAAAGCTTTGATATTCCGTTCTCTTTGCACGCTTAACATAAAAAAATGAACAACAATGTTCCATTTCACTAAAGTTTTAAGTTTTCCAAAACCGACACAAATAACAAGGAATACCGAAATGGTTCACTCTACAAAAAAATGTATTTAGACATAAATCGTGTGTTTTAGCGAGATCTATATTTTTTGAACAGTAAGATTTTGTCCATTTCTTATGGTTTACAAGTTGTTCAAAAGCCATCCAGAGTAAACAGGACTACATAGGCTATAGCCAGAAAATTCAAAATATACATTTCATTTGTCATACAAATATCTTAAATATCTTAAACGTATGGCATTTCACTCAAAATTGTTAGAGCCATTTTCAAGAAAATAAAAATGTTCCATGTAAAGGGTAGTTAGGGTGGGCAACCTTCGTGTTGCATCCTTGAAAGACATTGAACTTAAATATGAACTTTGGTTTTTAACCAACTTTTCATTTTTGAGTTATGCTGTCCACAGACTGACAGACATGGGCACACACACAGACCTTTTTCTAAAAATGCTTGTTTTTAATTCAGGGTGCCTCAAAACATATATTTCTGGTGAAATCTCGGCATCGAATTTTTGGGTGGAATACAATACTTCCTCCTCTACTTACCAGTAGAGAAAGTAAAAATTGGAGTGTTATGGAATATGTGGAAACCAAAACCATTGGCAAGGTAAGCAAATAGTTGTAATAATACAGGAAAATCAAAACATTGGTCAGGTATGCTCTATGGAGTACTGAGTGTATCTGTTCTTGGGGCCTTATTGTTTCTCAGTCACATAAATGACTTACCAGCTTACTTGTAAGCAAAAACTGCAAGAATGGTATGAAAAGAATGCAATGTTCATTAACATAGAAAAATCTGTAGTCATTTCATTTTTTCATAAACCACTACCAAATTCATACAAACTTTCTGTAAATTCCTATGTTTATTTCACAATGAGCATCTGAAATGGAATACACACATACAACACTTAACTGCTAAATTGAGTAAAATAATTCCCTCTTTAAAGGTTATTGGCAAGTCAGTAAGTGTTAATATAATGAAGAGCATGTACTCTGCTTATTTCCACTTTAATCACATTTGGTATAATATGCTGGAAACTTTCTGAAGCAGGGAATACAATTTTTAAACTCCAAAAAAGCGTGATAGCAGTGACACCAATTATGCCATGAAACACATGGTGTGTTTACACAAGTAAAGGAAAGTGTTTCTTGGAGCTCATTGTGATTGGTTTACTGGGTGCCAAAGATTTAAGTAACCAAACTGACAGATCCAAGGCTATCGCCATCACTCCAACTGAGAAATTTCACAATGAATCACAATCTATTCTCAGTAGTATCACTGTTTGCTGCAGCACAGTAAAGGGTCATTCAATGATTCCAACAATCATCACTGTACTGTTTGACGTGCAACCCATAATCCCTGCATCAGTCAAACTGCCCTTTGGGCACTTCATAAATCTCATGTACTAGTCTGTGTGAAATCTGGAAATTAAGTCTTACATCGTGGTTCTCATTTCTTTAGTACCTACCTCTTGTTGCTCTACAAATGCTCACAAATATATTCTGTCCAAAATAAACATCTATTTGGCAATGAGCACAATGACTATGCTTGAATTAATGTAAGTTGGTGATTCTGACAGCTTGCTCAGAATGCGTTCTGGGCATGGCATATCATTGGTGTATGAGCCTGTTGCCATGACAACCAAGTTTGACCTTGAAATAGCCGATAGCCTTCGTCGTCATGCAATCTCCTTTTCAACCCCTCCACATGCTATGCCCGTGTGTTGCCACATCTTAGACAGATGCATGACAAAGTTTTGTTTGCATTTGCACTGGCACGATATTATGAAGTTAAAGCTTCATATGTGAAGTGTATGAGCGGTAGAATCAGGACTGAGTCTATCTCCCAAACATTGTCCACACACAGCTTATGTGTTTAAAAAAAATAACAGCAGTAAATTGGTCGGCAGAAAATAACAATTACCGTGTAATGTAATGTAAAGGTGTAATTTTCCAATTATTAAACGTGCAGTTTTACCACGCTGCCTGATATTATAAAGTTGAACATAAAATCAGTGAACTGTAAACTGCGTGGCACTTAATTTTAGAATTCTACGCTTCTACTGCAATTCCTGTGATATCATCACAGCCGCCGCCACCGCCACCGCCACCACCACCGCCACCGCCACCACATGTGTAATGTTTAATGCACCCAAGCCAGAAATTTAAGCCAACGTGGATTTAGTACAGGCTTTCTTTTGGATTGCGTTTAAAATTATAAAAGTGTAAGAAAAATTACATCTTTGGTCTATTAGGTATAGTGTAATATGTATAATACTGGCACAGACATTTAAAATGATCACGTGGCAGCATTTATAAAGGTATTAATAGAATGGAATATGTGCTTATTCTTACGCAGCATGAAAAATTAACACCACAAAAAGTTTACTGGCATAGTTTACGCAATATCTTATATTTTGAGATGTGGAAAGCTCTACATATAACTAGATGTAGGTATAAAATATAGAATGAATATTCAGGCTTGTGGACCATGGTCTAGTGGAAATTCTTCTTCCATATGTTTTGTTCGAAACTGCGTCGAACATCATCAGTGGTGTGACCATAGTACTCTGCTGCTTTCGGCGAACTGATCGGAGCTGCTTGGTTTCACAGGTTTTATATGCTTAGCATGTGTGGGCGTACGATGGTTGGTCTGGTCTTTGTTTATTGGCTTGGCTCAGCTACAATAAATACCAGCCCTTCGACAACAATCGACAACAATGGAAGCCCCCACTTTAAACCAGCCCACGCAGCAGCCAAGCCAATAAACAAAGACCAGACCATCCGTCATATGCCCACACATGCTAAGCATATAAAACCTATGAAACTAAATGGCTCCGATCAGTTCGCCGAAAGTACCTGATTGACTACTACAGTCACACCACTGATGATGCTCGAAGCAGTTTCGAACGAAACATATGGAAGAAGAATTTCCACTAGACCACGGCCCACAAGCCAGAATATTCATTCTGTATTTTATGGCACCGGCCGTGAAAGCTTATGCTACATGTATGTTACATCAAATTTACTTCATTGGTCAAGCACAGTTTTAATCTGTTTATAGTTATCCATCATAGGTTGAGGTGGAAAAGTTTAATCTGTGATTACATCTCCTCTTGCTCTTCGCTAGGAAACAATTCACCAATGGATCGGCACCACTGAATGCTTTGCACTTGGCATAGTGGGAACACGCATGTCAGGAAAGCAATTGTCAGGATTCCCAAGTTACGCTAATTCAACTCTAGTCTGCCACATCAGGTGCATCTTTAACTGATACAGAATGTAGAATGTGGCAAAATAACCAAAATTTTTATTGGCCCACAACTATATTCTTAGGAGAGTTTCAGTAATAAAGATTTCCTTATGGCAGGTTATAGGTTAAGTCTAATTTAGCGACAGCCATCTTCCTGACCAGTAGGGTCTGAAAGAGTCACACAAGAGACTACAAGGGCCACTGTTTGTATTTTGAACATAATAATAAAAAGTCTGATGTGTCGCACTCACATGACCTTCTCTACTCCTGTATAACCTATTCTTACGAACTCTTACTCCTCTTTATGTTAGTCGAGATAAACATTTGCAGAAATTGCCTTATTGCTAATTTTCTTGTAAGTGCAAGGGGAATATGGGAATACAATAGGCTATGAGCAATAGTCAAATCTTTTAAAGCTTTGAAATTCAATTTTCTTTGCACAGCCAAAAGACAAAAAGGTGAACGATGTTCCATTTGAGAAAAGTTACACAAATAACAAGGAATATCTCCAAAATGGTTCACCCCACAAAATATTCATTTGGATGTAAATTGTGTGCTTTAACGAGATCTACATTTTTGTACAGTAAGATTTGGTCTATCTCTTATGGTTTACCAATTATGTTAAGTCATCAAGAGCAAACAGGACTACATAGGCTATAGCCAGAAAATTCAAAATAACTTTCATTTGCCATAAAAATATCTTAAACACATTTTAATCAAAATTATTAGCCATTTTTGAGAAAATCATAACTTTGGAAAAATTTTGCATGTAAAGGGTAGTTTAGTATAGAGGAATTTTCTTCAGAATCTTTGTGTTGCATCCTTGAAAGATATTAAACTTAAATACCAACTTTGGTTTTTAACCACCTTTTTCTTTTTGAGCTGCTGTTCACAGACACACACACCTTTTTCTTAAAATGCTTTTTTTTTGGGGGGGGGGGGGATTTAGGGGGCCTCAAAACATATATTTCTGGTGAAATCTCGACATCAAAATTTTGGGTCAAATACAGTTCTTTCCTGACTTACTATATGTAGTAGAGAAAGTAAAATCTTATAATAATTTGTCATTGAAAATTGGCTTGTTTTTTGAAATATTCTCCATTATGATCAAAAGTTTTGCATATGTTTAAACCATTTGTCATATCATTTTTTCCAATTTGCTTCAGAAACCTACAAAACACAGTTTTTGAATGCATCAGCAGCTTGTTCTGCCCACACGTTTTATTCTTGACATTCAGGAACAAAAATAAGCCATTGGGTGCCAAATCAAGACTGCAAGTGGATGAGCCATTAATCTGACCTTTTGAGTGTTCAAATAGTCAATTGTTAGACGAGATGTTTGACGTTCACAGTGTCTTGATGAAGAACAGTGCTCGTTTCTTTTCCTTATTTTACTGGAGACTTCTGGCACACTAATGTTTGTATACCATTCAGAATTGACTGTTTTATGTTCCTCTAAAGGCACTGTTGCCACATGACCAGTTGTTCTGAAAAAAACAGGTAACCATTTTTTTCTAAGTGCTTTGAGCAGGAACAACTTTTGTTGGATTTGGTTCAGTCTTGAAACACCCATACAGTCGACTGCTGTATACATTCCAACTCATACACAAACATCCATGATTCGTCACCTTTTACAATCTTATATACATCTTTTAATACACCAAACTTGTGTTCACCAATCAACACAAGCATTCTTTTGAGATTGCATCAAATTATGTGAGATCCAACAAGAGTAAAACCTTTCATGGCTAAATGTTCATGCAATATTTTATATAAGCTGGTGGATAGCAGTGCCTCTATCTCACAGTATGTTGCAAGTATCACAATCTTGTATTATCAGTGTTTGCACAGAACTGATGTGTGACAACCTCCACAAATTTCATCGCTGAGCAAACGGTGGCCAGGATTAAATTTGTTATACCAACATTTCATAGTGGCAAAGGATGAAACTTCATTGTGAAATGTCAAAGTAAGTGGATCGATGCACTCTTGTCTGGATAATCCACGTCAAAGGTCATAATTAGGGCCCGGATTCTTAGTTTTTTAACTAAGTTATTCCTTGATAGTTAACTGCAGTGGTTTAATTTAATTATCTGTTTCATGATCATCGAAGCCAAATACTTGAATCTTATAAAACCTAAAAATGGCTAAATGAGACTTTAAAACCTAAAAGACGCTAGATCTCGTATTTATTTTAAAATTAAGAAAAAAAACTATTTTGAAATGGGAAAATGAAATGTTGATGAAATTATGAATGAACTTTGACTGTTACATCTTTGCTACGTCTTTTCGCTTATGTATGCTTAGAGGAGTAGTGACAACAATGCTAGAGGCAACTGACTTGTATTTAGGTGTGTGGGACCAAGCTCTGTATTGTGGCAAGCAAGGAATGCGGGGATTGTTGTCGAGGGGAAAGGGGTCACTAGGAGAACCCACCATAAACTCAAACCAATCAGTTTAAAAACAGTATCTGTTGTGTTCAGTCGACTACCACGTATTGTTAATGTATACAATTACTACATCGTTAGAAGTTAGTTAATTTTCGTTAGATTAAGCAGGTAATTTAAGGAGCCAGTGTCATGCCTAAAGTCAGCTCATCTCAAAGGCGGTTGATTCGTCAGTGGATAGGTAACAATCTAAACTTCACCACAGATGGCAAAGTGAAAGAAACCATTGCCCACAGACACCAAAGCTTGAACAAATATGAACACCTTCTATACTGCACAGATAAAGTCGCATTAAGCGGCTAGGTGCTGTGCAGATAAACATACCGTACAGGAGAACCTGTACGACCAGTTCTCGAATGCTGGAATGTAGGTAAGGATTAAACACCTGTTATAATGCACATAGTGTATAAACTATAATTTTATTTACGTATTTTCCCGGTTCCCTTTGGCCAAAAATCGCATTCTGAACAGCACAAAGGATCTATAGGACATATCAGCAACATTGCTATAAAAAAAGAGGACAATTAATGATAAAATTAATAAACAATAATAATATAAAAACTATTTCAGGAGGTTAAAGAACTAAAAAAAACTTTTAAGATACCAAAATAACTAAAAAGTTAATTTTAAGAACCTAAAAATCCGGGCCCTAGTCATAATATTTCCATGAGTCACTGCACTCTTTTGCTGAGACACAACCTTCAAGTCACTGTAACACTCTATTGACAAAATATCTAAAGTATGTCGAACTTTCCAGTGGAAATACCAGATGGCACCTACAACAATCAGTATTGCCAAGATTCAAAATTTAAACAGTGGGCCTCGTACTCTGAGAATTTATAATGAAATAGTGCTTCTGAAACTAATGTATAGGTAAGAAGTATGGACAATAATTGCACAGTAAAAATGGAGAACAGAAGCTACAGAATTAAAATATTAAGGCCACTAGCCCAATATTCACTGTTAGATCATAAGAATAATGAAATCAGAGTTAAAATAAACGTACCGCATGCCTTAGACACTACGCACGAGTAGAGAAATAAATGGAAAGAATGTGCATTAAGAATGTCTCAAGTTAGAACACAACTGAGTACTCTGGTATAAAACAAGAGGTCAAAGAAGTATTGGCAGACCATGGGAGCGCCGGAGCAACCAATTTTAATCTTCTATTTAAAAAAATTAGAAAAGATTATTGTAAATGTTGATTTGGAGTTGGAACAGGCCAGAGGACCTCATCTAAGAAGAAAATAAATTATATTCCAGAAGAGCTTACTTAATACTGCAAGCATTGTGACTCTCAGCACTACCAAATAACTTCATGAAACTACAATGAAAGTTGTGATTACGACAGATTTTAAAGTTGTCCAGGGTGGCTTTATCTCAAACATTTTCATAGAACGCAAAATAAATCTTAAACTCTTCAGCGATATGGATGTGGAATCACGTCCATTTAAAATGACGGATAAGCGTTATGGGCATGTATACACGTCCTGTGTGTTTGTGCATTTAACCCTTATTTATCCCTTATCTAACTCAACTTATTTTAATTTTCCCTTTATGAAACATTTAAGTAAAGTCTATATACTTTACTGGCTTACCTTTATATGATCCTTCTGCAGTGATATGCCTCAAAACAGGGATAAACACACAAGGGCACATCTCCACATTCGCAAATTCCCTTCTTGCAGCACACGAAACACTTTCGAGATGGGCGGGACTTCTTTGATGTTGGTGGTATCCTTTTAGGATAATGTTTTCCTTGAAGTCTGAGGGGTGCAGGGGTTCTGGATTTTCTACCCCCAACGTGGTATTGTTCAATTAGGCTGCAAGCTATTGATAGTCGGAAGTCCAGGTAGGTCATTGTCTTGTGTGGGTTTAGAGCTCTCCAAATTACCAAACAATTGCATATGGTTATATCCAGTTGGTGCAAAAATACCTTTTTATACCACTTCTCACTTCAGCTACAAGCAGGAAATTATGTGTATGTATTTCAACAAAGAAAGAAACGGAGTCTACTAAGTTACGAAACACGCATAAGCAAAAGTTGCAAACATGCTCTATTCTGATGACTCATAGACCACGCATACACTAGTGCTTTATGTCACATTATGCTGTGTTTTGCTGATGCATAAGCCACACATACAATGGGTCGACTACTGTTTCTTTCAGAGAAGTTATATTAGATGCGTTTGACGGAGCAAAGTTAACTTTTCACCACAGTGAAACAAAATAGTGCCATTTCAACATTTTGTAAATGCAACTCAACTTTGCTGATGATGTACATGTATACTGCATATAACGAGCTTTATACCAGTTTTTGTTTCATTAAAATAACTTAATATTTACACAAAATACAGCTGTGTATATACGAAGCACTTTTAGCGAATTTAACAATTTAAATGCCCTGCGCTGGATATTGGGTAGCAGTTCTCGGCTCACGGACGTTTTAAATGGCCATCGCTCAAGAGGTTAAACATAGAGATTTCTTCCAGGCTTAAGAGCCACAGTCTGCTGGAGGTCCAGACATTTCGTCCACACCAAGGCGTGGTCTGAGTCTTCTTGGTGAAGGTTCAGTTACAACAGAATCGATAGCTGGAGGTGCCATATTTATATCTGGGCTGCTCACAGGGGATTGGCTGGGCTTGAGAGGGAGGTGTGTGTTAGGTGGGCGGGGCTTCTCCACTTTGACTGCTGAATGATTTACGTGATTTCTCTACATTTGAGCTTCTTTTTTATGCTCAAGTATCAGATGCCAGGTTTTGTTCAGTTTCAGAGCTTCTTCCTTTCTGTTAAAATTATTGGGGTGTTTGTAAATTTCTATGGCTTCATGTTGTAGTCTGGCGTGGTAGTAGTCTACTGTTCTTTCATCTATGCTGTACTAACACGCCAGACTACAACATGAAGCCATAGAAATTTACAAACACCCCAATAATTTTAACAGAAAGGAAGAAGCTCTAAAACTGAACAAATCCTGGCATCCGATTTGTGAGCATAAAAAAGAAGCACAAATGCAGAGAAATCACATAAACCATTCGGCAATCAGAGCGAAGAAGGCCCACCCACGTAACACACACCTCCCGCTCAAGCCCAGCCAATCCCCTGTGAGCGGCCCAGATATAAATATGGCACCTCCAGCCATCAATTCTGTTGTAACTGAGCCTTTGCTGAGAAGAATCAGACCACACCACTGATAATGTCCACCGCAGGTGTGGAAGAAGCATCTGAACCTCTAAACTCCAGAAGACCACAGCTTTTAAGCCCGGAAGAAATCTCTAACTTTGATTCTAACTCCGGCCGTGAAAGCTTCCAACTATTCAAAATGAATGTTGTTTGAATTGTGTAGACCAGAGGAAGACAGCTTTAAGCATGACAATTGGAAAGAAGAGGAAGCCTATCAGCTCATGTGACATCAGACAAGAGCCATGTAATACCATGTTGCCTAGGTAAACAGCACTATCAGGTGTAGCACTCTCTATTTCAATAACATGTGCAGTACAAGGGTCACAACGAAAGTATTGAGATACACCCACAAATACTTTTTTTTAAATTATTCTGATTTTTTTTTGGGGGGGGGGGGCATAAATAAATAATTATTCTGATTGTTGCACTTTCTCAAAGAACTTGCCACCACACTGTATACACTTTTGCATTCGTTGAAACCACTTCTGGAAACACTCCTGCCACACGTTCTGTTCGATGCCTTCGTAAGTAGTAACAGCATCTTTAGGGGTTGAAAATCTCTTTCCATGCATGTAATTTTTTCTGGGAACAGAAAAACGTAATATGGGGCCAGATAGGGACTTTACGGTGAATGAATCTTAAGTTTGACCACTGTAGACTCCAGGAGCTGAATGGTGACGTTGGCAATGTGTGCAGACACATTGTCATGGTGGAGAAGGATCCCTCGCAGTCCCATGCAAGGCTACCATTCTTGAAGCTTGGCAAAAACTTTTGGCAAGCAAATTGTGGTGTACCAATTTGTGGTAATCGTGCTTTGTTCCTCCACAGGAATGGTTGCAACAAGACCACCCTTTAGGAAAGATGAGGCCACCATTTTCTTATAGATACTATGGTGATACTTCACTTTTGCCGACGGATTGTCATCAGAAAAGATCCATGAAGCTGATTGCCACTTGGTCTCCAGATCAAACTAATAAATCAAGCTTTCATCATGTGACAATATCAGAAACCCATCTGGAGTCCCCTTCTTTGGATCCTGTCAGCATTTTCTCACACCATTCAACACGGGCATGTTTTTGTTCTTCTATCAAATTGTGACACACTCATCCGGAGGTGACCTTCCTCACACAAAGGAATTCATGGAGGATTTTCAAAACTGCTAGCTAACAATCTGCAATGCTGCCTCAATTTCTTTAAATGTTATACGATTATTTTCATAAGGCATTCCTCTCAATGCTATGAAGTTTTACTCAGTCACTGCCATTGCCGAACGCACACTTCTTTCATCTTTCAAAGATAATCGGCCCCTTTTAGATTCCTGAAACCACCGGAAAACTGTGGCATGGGAAGGAGCAATGTCTCCAAAATGCTGTTGCAAACATTCAAGACTCTGGCAATGGTTTAACCCACTTTTAAGATCATACAAAATTGTTGAGCGAAAACACTCTCTTCCCAGCTCTATTGCAGGGACCAACTACCTGCATGCAGCAAACTGTACTGGTATTCTGGAGTGGGAGAGTCTCTACCCGATACCAGTTTACTCACAAAGGATGGGGCTATCCCATCCTGCATTCAGTTCGAGTGGATCAACTTTCATTTTCTCACATCTCAAAACTTTCACAGCGACCCTTGTACAAGTAAAATGGAGCAGCTAATGTTTCCATCTATATGGGAAAGTCTTTCTCTAATTCTGCAATGAAGGTGCAAAATGCTTAGTATGTAACAAAACAAAAAGTCAACATTAACATTTCAACATCCAACATGTTAATTCTTTCATATCAGGAAAGACAGAAATGTTGTGCCGATCTTTCCTACATTCCTGCATCCTACAAACTATTTCCTCTTCCCCTGTGGCAGGAGTACAGGGCATGGTGATGCCACATGCTGAACTTGTCTTCAGTGCAAACCTGACATCACACCAGCTACCTGTCTTCCCTGGTGTAGAATGTGGAAGTAGCATCTAATACTATTTCATTTGTACAAAATGATTATAAGATCCTATGTATACCGTGACATATCTGATACTTCCAACTACTGCTAAGCAATATGCTAAAATGTATCTTATTTTCCTGCACTAAATATACAGAGCGAACATTTAATTTAGTATTTTTTGCTGTGCTGTTTTATGTCTTGAAACACAGAATGTGCATAATTTATGAAGAACACTGAACACGAATGCATAAGCCCAGCAATCCTGCACGACTGACACTACATGAAATAACTCCCGCTGAAGATAGCTTTAACGTATCACTTTCTTTTTAAACTATTCATTACTTAACTACATATTAATGAAATACTCACGATGAAGTTGATCCACTTTAGCATGACGCTCCTTCAGTTCCTCTTCAGATATTTTCAAGCGGGAGAGAAGTGTTACAATTTCTTCTTCTGTATTTTGAAGGGCTTCTTTCATATTATCTTGCATGCCGGGCTCGATTCTTTCCAAGATTATGTCAACTTGGGTACCTAGTAAAAAGAGTTATTGGTGGATTCCAGAAACGATATTTAGACAATGGTTAAGGTTAGACATTGTGCAAGTACCTATGATCGATAATACTGCAAAAACGATGCCAATATTAAACATTGCCTAAAATCAATGTTTAACAGATGATACTTAATAACCATCGCAAACGTGGTTAAGCCTCAAAATTTATATTGCAATATGAAGTTAGTGTCTGCACGCAATGGATCATATTAACCATAAGTACCTGGGTGGCCGAGCTTTGTTCAGTGTTTTTACCCCCCTTTTGTAAAATCTTGTTTTTTGGGAGAAGATACTTACTGAGATAAGATTGAAAAGCAAAACATTAACTAAATAAAAGTTTTTGTAGCAATTGTTAAGTCATTTCCGAGATACAAGAGATAAAGATACATACAAACATTTCATAAGCACCATCATTTCAGCCGTAAAATGTAATACATTGTATTTCTATTTCAAACAGATAGACAGGATGAGCTGTAACACAAACTAATATAGCTAGGTAAACTTTCTTACTGTATTCTGATAGCCCTGGAAGTGGACTTTAAAATGCTAGCTCGTTTGCTGAAATTGATTAACAGAGAAATTATGGCCAAAATAAGGTTTAGAGCAATTGTGACTTACACATAGACTAATATAGCTAAGTCAACTTTCTTTAGGTTTTCTGACAGCTCTTGACGAGTCCTTTAATATTCTGGCTTGGCCCATTAACAGAGAAATTATGGCCAAAATAAGATTTCGAATAATTGTGACTGTTACACTTAAAATCACGTTTTTTCAGGAATGACACCTATATAGATAAACTTAAAAAGCAAAACCCTATCTGAACACAAAATTTGATCGAAATCGTTAGAGCTGTTTCAAAGTTGCATGGAATATATATACAAGAATTGCTCGCTTAAATATATATAACAATTGTTATATGGAGACAGTATCAGAGAGATATACTACAAGGTACGAACTTCTGTCTCATCACAAAAAATCCTTTCGAATTAAATAGTCAAGTGAAATTCTAAGTATGCTTTGGCTTCTTGAAGGGAACTGTAAGGGAAAGATTATACAAGTTGGGGCGGCCACTACAGCATGATACGGGAGGCTATCTATTGCTCTAAGTGGTCCAGCTTCTTCTGCCACTCGATATATTGACACTATGTGGGAGCTGTGGTGCCAACTCAGCTCATTCTGGCGGATTTGAATTTCAAGTCAGAAAATTTTCTTGTCAGCCAACAGTAAAAAATCTGGCAGATTTTATGTAATCCTCCACTAACTGCAATATTTTAAAAATCAAAACTACTCAATCCAATTTTTAAATGTTAACTTTTTAATTATTTAATAATGAAATGGTAAGCTTCTTCAATATGAGAGTGTGATTACAAAATGCAGTTTGCATTATCTGACCACTACTGCATAACACGGGCAGGAACGGTGCTCGTAAAATGTCCACTTTGTCTTGCTTACTTAGCCATTTTCAACATTTGAGCCTACAGATATCTTTATAGTTCTTCATTTGTTCTTGTGTTCATTTGTAAAGTTCTTTGCCTCACTTCATCTTTCTTCTTCCACTACAGGGCTGCTTTTCTTGCCTGCTGTTTGTATTACATTCCATTCTTCATTTATGTCTTCTTCGCTGACGTTTATTAGTCTGTCATAACTTATTTTACATACTCTTTAAATATGAGTCATGCTATTCCATTTTATGCTGGCATTACTTTTACATTTCTTTTTATTGACAGCAACCTGACATCATCTACTAGGTCATATTTGATAAAATGGATTGGATTGCATTCAGTAAGTTTGTTAGTAGCCACATAGACCTGTGAACAATGGACATATAGTGTATTGTTGTCTGGTGACTGCCATATACCTTTGTGGATTCTTGTGTGATCACATTTCCAGACTGTTTCTGGTGTCAAAATCATGTAGTAATTTTTCCGTGTTTATTTACAAAGGGTGTGTCTACCTGTTATGTTACTGTAAGCATCTTCTTCCCCTAATTTCCCATTGAGATCTCCTAAAAGTACTACAATGTCACTTTTTGATATTTTATTTACTATACTTTGTATTCAATTATTTCGGCATCTTTATCTGCAGTCAGGGCAACGTACTTTGAAAGGTGGAATCAGAACTGAAAATTTCAATGCCATAGCCGGGATTTGAACCATGGATCTTAACCAGTGAGTTAAAATGGCAACATGCTGATACAACATTAAATTCAGTTTATTTGCATTTTCAGAGTAGACCAATAAGGGAATCTGAAATTTAAGACCATATATCACAATGGCAACTTATAATTTTGCGTACTTAATTCCCAGGCTATAAGGTTTTTATTGTAGTTTCCATATACAGGTGTCCCGCAAAAACACCAACAATGCTTAGTATGTTGTGTGGGATGGCAAACTAATCGGTTTTCAAGAAGGGACTCCTGACTGGAAATGCATGGTTTGGACGCTGTAGTGTGTGCATTTACATTTTGTCAAGAAACCCAACAGGAGTAGCACATCATGCTATCTACATTACTGTGTTCCTTCTGTCATTTCAGATCCTACATTGGCAGTGCTGAGCCCCATGCACATGACGCAATATGTGCTGTTGCCTTTGAAGATTTTTCAATCGCTCTGTGAACTCAAGCAATAAGGTAGTCCACTGATGTTACATGTGTGCCATAAACCATACTCTTCATACAACTCCACAGAAAATAGTCAAGAGGTGCCAGATCTGCGACCATGCTGGCCATGGAACTGGTCCACCTCTGCCAATCCATCCATTTTGATATGATGAGGTGATTCCACACATTTACATCAAAGTGTGCTGGAGCTCATGTCGGCCATTTCCATAGTTGTGTACTGGTACATGTAGCAATGCTGTTAAAATGTTACTGTGCTGGAAACTACACAAGTAATGCAGTAGGATGTGCACCAAGGACTCTATGGAGGAATGTAGTAAATTGCAGGAATGTTATTAGGCTCAGGTCATTTATCTGTAGTACACAGATGGCTAAAGGGTTGCATACCTTCCGTATTAAGATACCAAAACAAATTTTAGCAAATTGTTACAAGTGTTCATTCTCAAACTTCATTGCTCTCCAGCACCCACGCCGTGCATTTCCGGACAGGGGTTCCTTCTTGAAAACCAATCAGTTTGCCATCCCGCACAACATACTAAGTGTTGGTGGTTTTTTGGGACACCTTGTATACGGCCAATTAATTCCTTAAAATCAAAGTCCCTGTTGATCTTCAAGGACAAATGTTTCCCTTTTCTGCGGCGTGGAGATGGATTTATGACGGTCATTGGCTGTGGTTAGGGTACATTTCCTTTATGAAGCAGCTACACTAGACTCTACGTGATACTACACATCAATATTCAGTCAATATTCAATTCATTACTAGGTTAAAGTAATTAATAATTCCTCACAGATTTAAAAATCAGTGTATACATATCAAGTGACATTAATATGGATATAATAGTAAAGAGTAAAATAATTCATAAGCAACTTGACTGTTTAAAATCCTTTAATTTTTATTGTTTAACCTTATCACTGCTGACATGTGTTTGTTTAGCTGAGCTCACACCTTGCTGAGTTCATTTCGTAAATATTCAACATTTTAAAAACACACACAGTCATGCAAAACTAGTGTAAATTAAATAGAAGTTCACCAGAATTAATGTGTACTGTTGTAGATGCCCCAATTTGTCACTATAAAATAGTATGAGGTATATGCATCAAATGCATTGCTTTTTATTGTCTCTGATTATGTAGCTAAGTGGGACTATATTTCCACTTGGTGAACAAAATATTAATATATACAGAACGGAAGGGAAGTCATTACATTCCTTCTAATATGTGCTTCATAGAAGCATTACAAACAAAAAAGTCTTATGGCAATTTGTTCTTTGATCAGCCAATTTTGAAAAAATAATGGTTTTTGTTCCAAACTGGATGCGTAATTCCACAAGAATGAGAGAGTGAGTGCGTGAGTGAGTAGGGTTTAAGGGCTTGTCGACAGCTAGGTCATTAGAGCCCCAAGTCAAAAGGATAAAAACGGTAAAACTCAACACCACTTAACACTCATAATTAAATATTTAAAACAGATAAAAGCTAAAATAGATAAAATGTAAAGCTTATCTAAAAAGTAAGCTAACAACAGTTTAAACGGGTAAATTCATCTAAAAAGGTATGCTAAAAACACTTAAAACATACAAATTGATCTTAAAAAGTAAGCAGATTACAGGTAAAAAATAAAACCATGAAATAAAATACAAATTAAACCTGCTTACCAAAGCCAATACTGCCGATGAACAGCAGCACTGTATTAACAGCTACCGGGTCGTCACCTAAGATTGACTTCAAAGTAGAACCCAGGCCAAACAGCTGGCGCTCACGATTGTAACACGGACAATCAACTAGGACATGGGCCACAGAGAGCTGAACGCCACAGGTGGAACATGCGGGTGCCGGCTCACCACGCAGATGGTGTCCATGCGTGATGCGTGTGTGACCTATTCTCAGGCGGGCCAACATGACTTCTGCCCACCTGGTATCCCTTGAAGATGTCATCCAAGGTTGCACGGTGTCCTTGATCGTCTGCAATTGTGTGCCAGTGACATCCAACGCTTCCCGTGATTGCTGCCAGACTGATGAAATATGACGACGGAAGTACCGCTGTACATCCGTGTAAGGCAGACTGCGTGTTAAAATCTCCGGGAAACAGCAGGCAGACTTAGCAGCCTCATCCGCTGCTTCATTGTCGGGAATGCCTACATGGCCTGGGGTCCAGGTAAAAACAATCTGGTATCCACGCGAGAGCAACTGCGAAACGAGTGTCTGAATTTTCATAATTAGCGTAGACGTGCCAACAAACTGTTGCAATGCCTGCAGCGCACTCAGAGAGTCGCAGCAGACGACCACAAGAATGAAGGTAACAGTTTGTTACTTGTAAGATGCAGAGAGTAACTTATTTCTAACATAGCTTCAGTAGTAATTATGGGACATCACACAGGGTTTTGAAATAATTCATCAGTTAAAAGATGTGAAGGAATACTCTGAGCGCCTTTATCAGATGCGAGGTATGTTAACAAGATTGCATTGAGGTTGGTCAGGGAATTGACCTGGTTTCCGGATGTAAACAGGTCAAGCAGTTTCACTTTCGTCTGCTGTTTTGGCAGGTAACGGTTGTGATTGGCTTACACATGGAACGAGACGTTGATGAGACGCTTGGTAGCAGTACTGACGCCTGTTTGTTTATGTACTGAACCAGTGAAAGTGACACACATCTGTAGTGTCGCCAGCTTGTTTTCAACAAAACCATCTCCACAGGAAATGGTCAGAGACAAAAACGTAAGATGTAAAATGTGCTCCAAATACCGAGATCTACCATTGGTTTAAATTAATGTAATGAGTTCCCTTCCACCCGGTATGAATCCTCTGGAGTTTTTCTTCTGAGGAGACGTGAAAAGCAGGATCTACAAAACAGCAACTACTGCCCTTGAATCTTTGAGAGAATGCATTTATCTGGCTGTGGAAGAAATACGCAACAATGAAGGTGTTTTTGTTAAGAGTACGACATAATTGGTTAAAAATGTGTGAGGCTTGCAAGTGCACAAATGGTGAACATTTTGTATAATAGCTGTGAAGTAGGTGAACCATTTGGTTCATTGCTTATTGATTTGCTGTCACCTTAAAAATATAATTTGGTATACTTTGTAAGAGCCTACAAATGTACCTTTGTGTTTATAAGTCAGAGAGATGGTCTGGTTTATTAAATTATAGCAGTATCAGTATGATTCAAATTTGATGTTGAAGGAAATGATAAACAATAGCCTTAGATTGTGCGTTTAGGTTACAGTATGCATTACTGGAGAATTCAGATGTACTTATTACGACGTAGCAGACATGGCATGGTATGTCTTTATGTTTACACTCACGAGCCGCGCGGCTCCGTGACGCGTGTTTGTTTATGCACTGACCTAGTGAAAGTGAAACCTGCAGTGTTGCCAGCTTGTTTTTGATAAAACTAAAATATCTCCATAGGAAATGGTCAGAGACAAAAACGTAAGATACAAAATGTGTTCCAAATACCGAGATCTATCACTGGTTTAAATTAATGTAATGACTTCCCTTCCACCCTGTATATATATATTAATTTAGGTTATTGTTTCAAACCTAGGAGTCATTAAAAATAAAACAATAACAAAGGTGTTATTTCAGGGGCTACATTTTTGCATATGTTTCAGAACCCAATTTTACATAATTCACCTGAGAAATGTTGAAGTGTGTGATAGTTTTCTAAACAGGGATGTACATATAAGACAATGCCACATTTGGCAAAATGCTTTACTGAGTGAATATGGAAAAAGAGTTGGAAAAGTTCAAACACACAAGTCAGCTCTGATGTCCAGACAATGTTCACTTGTCCCTGGTGAAATTAGGAACTTGGGGAGTAAAATTTCCGCTGCTCCACTGGAACAAAACTGAGTATCTGAATGCTCATTTACATAGCCTGTTTATTTTCATCATAATCAGATCCATCTTTATTACTGGGAGAGTAAATACCAGCCACTATCTCCAGATTCAGATTAATCAAAAAAATCTCACGGTAGATACTCAAAAATATCTGATAAAATGAAATGCATTTCATGAATAAACCATTGCTCACTGTTGATTGTATCACCCAAACCACGTGATTAGCAGTGTATACAAGGCATGATCAACTTCACTTTTTTTCCTTCAGATGCAGGGAGATGTTTGAGTAGTTTTTCTTACTCCCAATGGAGTACCAACAAACCCACACAGTTCAAATGCTTCTGCACCTTTTGGCCATTCATTGTGGCTGTGGAAACTGCCACAGGATTGGTTCTGTTGGCAGGTTTATATACTGCTTAAAGGAACACAAAAGCAACTGCTGGCTAGGACACATGGAGAAATCGGCAGTAGCCAAGCATGCACTTCTAACAGCCATGACATCAGGTTCGACGAGACTGAAGTTCTGGACAACACAGCTTACTACCACGCACGGCTGTACCGACAAGCCATTGAGATCCATAAACATAAAAAACAACTTCAATAGAAAAGAAGAAACAACACATATACACACAGCTTGGGTGCCGGTGCTAGACAAAACAAAACTGAAGCCCCAGAATGCCAGCAGAACCAATCATGTGGCAGTTCCCACAGCCACAAAGTAGTGATTGGCATACGGACAACCAATAGGAGATGAGAGGCAGCCCCTCTCACCTATATAAGCAGAGCGCTCCATCAATCGCACTCTGGTGGTTAACCAGCCAGGAGCCACTCTGAAGATGCCCAACGCAGTCTTGGGCGAAATGTCAGACAATTCATCAACTGGACCACAGCCTACAAGCCCAAAATCTAGCATCTATTGGATTAATGCCAGCCGTGAAAGCCTAAGCATGTTGTTGTTGTTAGCTAATGCTGGATTTCTGACAATGAAGTCATTAATCCTCTTGCTCTCCAATATTTTTCACTGATGGATGGGAAGTTCACTAGAAGTGGCCGGGCACATTTGAAGGTGGTCTCGGTCCATTTCCTCTTGCAGATCACATAGAGGACAGAGTGGTGAAGAATATATCCCAATTCTGTTTAAATGTTTTGCCAGACAATCAATCTCGTAATCAACCTGAAGGTTGCAACTGCTGTTTTTCGAGGATACTCAGGAATTACTGTTTGAATGTTTGGTAGTTCCCATCTTTTATTCTTTGATTTTTCATAATAATATTTTTCAATAATTTTTTTGAATTCAGAGTTGACTAATCTTTTAGCTGCATAAAATGGTAAATTAACTATTGATTTCTGCACATTGCCGGTACCCTTTTTTGCAAGAAAATCAGCTTTCTCATTACCACTCAGTCCACAGTGAGCTGGTATCCATTGGAAGACTAGGTGTTTTTGAAGTGCTGTTAGATGGGTAAGGATTTTCCAACATTCTATAATTGTTTGGTTTTTTGGTGACAACTTGGAAGTAATTGCTATAATTGCTGCCCTGGAATCTGAGAGAATAACTGCTTGCTGAAAATGTGAAATTCTGTACAAAAGATTTTGTAGGGCCATTCGAATTGCTTCAATTTCTCCATCAAAGTTTGTAGTTCCATAACTTAAAGATTTGTAATAGGAAAAGAGGTGACATGTGACTCCAGCACCTGCTCCATCTTGGTTTGATATCAATGATCCATCAGTATAAATATGGAGCCATTCGTGTTCTGGAAATCTAGTATGGATTGTCTCTAATGCCAATAATTTTAGAACACTAGTTGGAGTATCACTTTTCTTAACTTCTTCTGTCAGGTGTAAATAATATGTGATGTCTAATGCATGTGTTGGATTGACTTTAGATATGAAGTTTTCCTTTGAATTAGGAAGGTGTACATTTTTCTTGATGTCTTGAATTTTGGAAAGAAAGCTCTCCTGAGTCTTTAGTGTATGTGTAAAATTTCTCTTGTGCCATGTATTGATTGGGAGTCTTCAACTTTTCGTGTTGAATAAGTGCTGTTTTTTCTATTTCATATTCAATGGGGCATTGGTTGGTTAGTATTTCCATAGCTGCTATTGGTGTGGTTTTGATAGCACCTGTAATTAATCTCAGACTTTGGTTTTGAAAGATTTGAATCTTTTTTGTGTTTGCTGTTACAAGAACTTTGCTGCAGTAAGTAAATTATGGCTTTATATATATACATAAGCATGTATACACAATTATAAACAAGAACCCAAAGCTGCTAAATCTAGAGCTAATAATTACAGTATACAAAATTGTAGAAACAAATGTAAGGCTGATAGAGGTATAATAAAAACTGAAAGAAATAACCATAAAAAGGATACATCATAAATGAATACTTTTTGGGGATCAGAGCACTAGTATCCAAATAGAGCCATTTCACTTAATACACGATCCAGAATCCGTTCTGGCATGTGCAGTACCTAAGTAGGATTGTAACATGACAAAACTTCTGAATTAGTTCCAAGAGTGTGCTCGATTGTGCATGTGCATAGGAAAATGTTGGTATTAGATCACAATGCTTTCAGAACTGCTTGTTGGAACAGACCTACATGTTTGAACATCACTTGAACCATCATTAATCTCTAATATTGAATAACTGTGCACGCGTAGCAGGTTCTTAGTCTATATGATTTGCACATGTCCAGAATTTGCAGCTCCTGCTTTCAACCAAGTACCAATTTTGCTGGTTATGAACTAAAATCGATTTACTTTAAAGTTAAAGTAGATGTAAGCAGAAGCTTGTGGCAGAAATGAATCTCATTGGCTGGTGCATTTTAATACTCCCATATTCTTCCACAACAGAGTTCCAAGGCCTATTTAGCTTCTTGCTTTAGCTGCATCCAATAAACCACTGAAATTGTTATTATAATACAGAATATAAAGTTGTAATGTAATATACTGCAATAATACACTATATACCTTATTGCCAATTGCAGAACCTTCAGTTCTCAGGTCTTGAATACCAGTAGTCAGACGTAGGATTTGCCTGTTGCCTCAGCACTATCTTGGCATGCAAAATGGAAACAAAATAGGTGCAAGTGGTTTTGTTTAACATCTGCGAGGAAAGTCTTTAAGGAACGGTGTAAAGGTTATTATATTGAAAATATTACCACCCAGTAAGAGAGGAGCTGGGGTGTGCTGGCGTAATGCGAGTTGTGGTGTCTGATGGCGTAGTGTGAGGTGGGGTGTGTGATGGCATAATTTGAGGTGGGTTGTGTGGTGGCGTAGTTGATCAGTGTTACTGTCACCTTGGTGGCCAAGCTCTGCAGTTGTGCGTAGAGCTGCTGCACATACTGCTGGTACTGCTGACTAGCCAGTGGCCTTGATAGCCCTCTGCAACTCTGTCACCTGCACCTCTAGGGATATCTTCTGTTGATGTAGTGCTTCCAGCTGACTGTCAGTAGTGCTCAACTGTTGTACACGTATATGTAGAAATGCTTATCAGGAGAGAATTTTTATAAAATAAAGAAGTTTGCCTAAAATAAGTATTTTGCTCACCAGAAGGAAGAGCATGCATAGATGCGGTTAGTAAATTAGAAAGTCGCTGGAATAGAGGGTGGACTTTAATAGAGGGGCTGTGTTAACAAACACAATTCTACCTGCATCCAAAATGCAGTTTCTTTATTTTTGGACTAGAAATGACAATGGCAACCAAAGTGACAAGACATTGTGATTGAGGATTTAGAAGAAATGCAGGCTGAAAGAGAAGAGGCTGAAGGAGAATGGGGGGAGAGGGGGGGGGGGGGGAGAAGTAAAGAACAAATATACAATAATTAGAGGAAATTAGAAAGGAGATTCAAAACATCACAGGCAGACTATCGAAACTAGAAGGCAATAATAGAAGTTTCAACAGTCATTTTGGGGACAGAGGAAAGGTAAGATAAGGACCAACTATAAGAAACTACAAGATTTGTGATGATGCTTTAGATTTGGGAAAAGAATTGGGAGACGAAATATATTAGCGAAATTTACAAACATACCACTGTGAAATGAAGTGTTAAGACACACAAAGAACCAAAAAGGGTCAGATATTTACATAAGGATTTACTGTAAGAGCAAAGGGAATCAATGAGGCAAACAAATATACGAGCGTAATCAAGGAAAAAGGGCATATGAGTCATTCCACGTCAAATCACACAAAAGATGGCAAAAAATTACCTTGATCACTCAGATTTCCCTGAAATTTTTTTTGGCATTTTGGAACAAAATATATTTGACCCGTGTTTCTTCATTTTATAAAAAAAAATTATTTTGGCAGATATTAATTTTTGAAATCTCCCAAAAATCGTGAACTACTCACTTTTCAATCAATCGTATCTCCAATTGTAATGAAGCAAATTACTTGATCTTTGGCTCAAATTAAAGAAAAACCGCAGTATTTCGTGAGGTATTTATTAGACAATTTTATTAATTATTATTAATATATTTTATACGATTGAAGTTTTAAAGTTAGATAACAAACTCAACCATTTAAAAATCTGGAGGGAAAAAAAAAAAAAAAAAAAAACTAAAAATACAATGAAGTTTATTCAATATTCTCAGAAAAAATCAGAATGGAGTCTCTAATAGTTCAGTTATAATTAACTTACTTACAAATCAGTGCAGCGGACTGGTGTGACAGCGGTGATGGCTACCGTAACCTCACACAATTGCCACCTTCCATTATGGCAACTGTCCACTGCTTGAGGTTCCATGAATGTTACAACAGTACAGTAAGGAGAACACTGCTAGCTGACACTATTATATGTACACTATTAGCATCTTAAAAAAGGTTTTTAAAATATGCATTTTAAACTAATGTTTCCATACAACACACAACTTTACCTCCTTCTTCGAAAGAAAATTGTTTCACTAAAGTTTCAGTTTTTGACAAAGGAATGAAGGAGTGTAATTCTAAAGCACAGCTGGACCCATCGTTCTTGACCCCTGATGTTGACTGGAACTCCTGTAGGCGAATCCATAGCTTTTGCCTCTTTCATCAGCTCATAATGTATAATTCTGCAAATGAAACCATGCACATGGGGAGGGAGGGGGAAGGTAGTCATGTCTGCATGATCTGAGACAGTCCTTGCTAATTCACAGGTGCTTTTTAGTGCAGCGTGCAGTTGAAGACACAGATCTTTGCGATAAAGAGTGAATATAGTGAATTTGTGAGACACTGATCATAGTGTAAATCAATTATGCCACCTGTACGTTCTAAATTAGGGATCAAAACACTACACAGAGTAGAGAAATTATTTCAAATGTATGGACGTACATGAAGGAAGAAGCTAAAAGCACAGAACTGCTTACATCAGACGATTTTTTAAAAAAAATTCAAAAGTTCGAAAGCATGTATCAGATGCCACAGGAGTATCAGAAAGAAGGTACATTGTGGAGACATTTTTCAGCATGGACTATACTGCCTTACTAAGAAGAAGTTATCTGAGTAGCATAGCTGACGCACCAATTCGCATGCTCTCTGTAGTCACCTGGCTTGTTACTCACTTTCAAGGGGCCAAGAACAACGAACCCAGCTATACAAACAGATCTCTACTTCATTACATCTGTGAGCGCTTGCAGGCCTCCAGAAAAAAAATTGTAGCAAATGCACTAATGCAAGCTCCTTAGTTTTCATCATCTTATTTTATAGATACATGTCAGGGAATATGTGAGTATTTTTTTAGATTAACACAGTACTTCCTCTACTTACTATACGTAGTAGAGAAAGTAAGAATAGAGGAGGAAATGACATGCCGCAATGTGAAACTAGAGTTGGTAAATGGTTAGAAAAGTCAGAGGAGAAGAATGGAGGGAAGGGTAATGATTAACACCAACTAGAAAGGAATAAAATAAGAGTAAAATAAATTAGGGGAAAAAGTAAGCAAAGATGGCTGTAAACAAATGTGAAATATGGGTGGAAAGTTAGCAGGGGAGGAGAAGACATGGAAAAGGGGAAAATAAAAAATGACTGGGGGTAAACACTGAACATGGCAGAGAAAAAGCAGGAGAGATGCAACTACCAAATATACGTTCAGAGCAGTAACTGGCTACCCAATGATCCAGGTTCATGGGCAGCCTAAAGATGTATGTGTATATATATATATACACTTAGTACTCAATAAGCCAATCATCAATCAATCTACTTTTGGACGGAACAATTGAAAAACCCTCCATATCCACATGGTTAAACAGAGGTTATGAATAAATCAAAATGAATTAAAAGAATGCATACCAGTAGAATCCATGGCTTTGATGCTATCCAAGTCTTGTTTGGTATCGATATCATCATCGTTCACTTGTAATGTGTGAAGACGTGATTGCAATGCTTGGAGCTGTCTTTGCGTAAGTTCTCCGTCTTCTTGTACTACCTCTAGTCTGAGCTGTAGAGCTCTTTCAGCTTCTAACTGCTCTTGTAATCTTGCCTGCAGTTCCAGTTTCTCTAGCTCCAAACGTTCACACACTTCACGGTTTTGTTCTTCTGTTTCCTGTAATGTACAAACTGGCTCTTAAACCTTCATATATTAGCTGCACAAGGTTATAATTTGTGCTCTTTTTCTGCAGTTACACTCAGGACAAAATTGTCCAGGAAATAAACCAGTGTAAACACTGATTTGTTACATTCAATCTCTACCCACTATTAGTTATTTTTACAAACTATTCCTACAGAAGCTTATTTCTCTACCTACTTCATATTAACTGAAACAAACATTTGCACAAATAGTTTCATTGCACATTTTGCTGCAAGTAAAAGAGGGATACAGGGGGCCAAAGCAATAGTTAAATGTTTAAAAATGTTTGTACCATAGGTGTAATGTAAAGTAAAAATATTGCAGTTTAAATTTGACACAGTTTACTCCAACAGTTTCAAAATTTGATAACATTTGTTAATTTGTTGTTACATTACTAAGCAAGTCCCTAGCAGCAAACAATTTTAAATTTTGGTCTAATATTTTAAGATAACCCATCTGTGAAATTTGAAAAACTGCTATTTTTTGTCCAATTTTTCTCAAATTTTGGGGATAGACTTCTTGCTCAGAGTTAGGACGATATTATAAGTTTGAACTTTATATCTTGAATAGTTTTTTTTAATAATTGTTTTTTTTTAAATTTTTGTAAGCTTATGTGAAGAATGCTCCTCAGGGCATACTTTTCAACCAAGGACATTTCAACTTCTAGAGCCAATCAATGACATATTGCCTGGTGGTTTTTTTTTTTTTTTTTTTTTTTTTGTAATTTATTTTGTTTGGGAGAAAAAATAAGACAATTTTATAATCCAATTTCTGAGAATTTTACCAATTTTACAAACTCCTTTTTGAAATAAACACTTTTGTATTAAGGTACAGCAAAAATTTAGGACCACGTTTTAATTCCTATACTTTAAACAGTGTGTGTACCAAGTTTCAAGTAATTATCTGCAAAACTATGCACTAAGGAGCATTTTGTACATAATCATGTGTCAGAAAATCATAAGCAGAGAAAAATTGAGTGAAGTTTAGCAACTATATAATAAAAATGTACTTGATTAAAACTGGCCTGCACCATATGTGGGACCCTCAGAGGTCCTTTTGCTCTTTAGCAGTTTTTTCAGTCGCTTCCTAGCCGTTCTGTAGCCACTTTTTTAATGTCTAGCACTATCGTTCAGATGACGCTTATCCCTAATTTTCCTTCTGAACCTTATACTTCAAATGCTGTGAAGCTTCACAACCCATATTATATTCACTAATTGCAGATATTACACCAATTTCTATTTTCTTTTTTGAAACAAACGCTTCCTTTAGGCATTTTTTCCAAATAAGGCTATGCAAAGCTTCATTCAATTTTGTGTTTTACCCTTCGTGCATCTTTCTAAAATTTCACTGAATGCCAGTCTCTGATACACTGGTATCACAGCTTCAAGCACATCAGGTAAAAGAAATGTTTTTCTGTTACCTTCTTGGGTTGGAGGATCCTCACCTTTGGCAAGAGCACGATTGTAAAAACACCATGAGGCTTCGCCTCCAGGACATTTAAAATGTTTTGAGTGATCATCTGTGGACATGCAATGGTAAAGGGTAGCATAAATAGCAAATTTTATTTGCTCAACATTTGGGATATTTTTTTTAATTGCACTCCTGTAAAATTTCCAAGCTTGATAAATGGTATTTTCTGTAAGTCTACCTGGATGTTTACCACCAAGAACTACCTTTTGCTTTACATTCTTTTACTTTATTTTTCAAACCAGTTACTAAACTTTTGACACATGATTTAGGCATTCGTCCTTAGTTATCTGGATATCTGGACCATAAATAGCTCATTTTTACAATGCCAAATGTGTTTTCGAATCACCATCAGAAATGATAGTAGTGTATCACATCTTACACAACTCAATGAAGCTTCTTCACATTCTCACAGCAGCAGCTGCTTCCATTGCATTGCAAGATCACATTTACCACTTTCTTCGTGGTTCTGAAGCCACTCAATAAATTCAGGACCATCTTTAACAGTGCATGCTCCACTCTATAACTAGTCCTGTCAATGCAACTATTACCATTCCAATCCCATAGTTAGAAGTATGCCCCCTCTTATGCCATGTCCCATCATATGAAATTGATATATCAATAACATTGTCCTCATTAAATTCTGGATTAGCTTCTATATGTGCTTGATGTACCACTTTATATGCCATACTCAAAACCCTTTTTTGATAAACCTGACTATTTGCATGACTATCTAGGAGATGGGAACTGTAAGTAGATGCAAAACTGCTCCATACCAGCATGACCGTTTCCCATTGCCAAAAAGGCTTCTACCATCCATCAATTTGCTGTAAATGGTGAATGACTAGAATCTGCACTCACCCTTGGACTAGTGTACCTATCAACTAAAATGTTACCACAAGAAAAGCATTTCACCTATAATTTAGACACAAATCCCATTCTCTGAGACACACTAGTGCTCAAATCTGTAGCGTCACATTCACTGTATCTTAATGGAGTTGAAAATATTACTCCAAGTATCTTTATGGGCTAACATATAATCTGAAGTGCCCTGCTTTTCTCCTGATTCACTGTCAACAGTAAACAATGATAGCTTGCTACTACTAGTTGTTAGTTTCTTACTTTCATTGATCTCCTCACCATCATTTCCCTTGCTGGTACCAGCAGTTTGCTCTTTTCTTTCATTTACTTCATCATCAAATCTGTCATGTTCTGCAACATTTACCCTTTCTTTCAAAGCATTTGCTCTATTAGCTAAACTCTCTTAGAAGGCCTTTTTCTGTTTTACCCTTTATTCTGTACATTATGAAAATGTTATAGAAACCAATTATTTATAAACTATGAATTAAACTTTGAAACTTCCCAATAACTTAGTATCCTCATCCAATGCACAACTATAACCTCTACACTTTAACAACAACTTATGTTTTAGCCTACAACTAGAACTATTATTACTACTATATACTTAGCTCTGCTAATGCTTTCTATGATACAAATCCTCTGATGTAAACCCACAAACAGCATGTGAACACACAAGATTAACACTATTTCTTCACAGAGCACCACGAGGTTAACACATTTTGCCTCCAGATAAACCAAAGAACTTTGGAATTTTCCCAACAGATAGGTCTCCTATAGATAATTCCCAGGTTAGCCAACATGTTTCAGCACATTTGTCAAAAGAAACCGTGTAATTCATACTTAAACTGAACAGATGAGTCCGAAAAACATTACAAGCACTTTGAGTGTTTCTGGGCATTTAAATTGACATACCGCCTAGCACATGGCCATTTAAATACCTCGGTGATGTCATTTAAAGTACGCAGATGAGTAAACACAATCATGAAAATGAAAGCCAAAGGTTTAAACTTATTTATGGCATAAAATGCCTAAAATGAAAATTTTTGTCATTTTTACCCATTTTTCACCAATGGATTACCCTAACCCTAGGTTCAAAATACATCAGATTTTTAAAATTGCCCTAAGTTCCTCTGTGTCTGGTTCAGTTTAAGCTCCAAAAATTTGTTAACTTACAAATGTCTTTTTGCCTAAAAACTGTAACTTTTGTGTGAGCTAAGGCTTTCACGGCCAGCGTCTATCCAGTAAAATGATGCTCCTGGGTTTATTGGCCGTGGTGCAGTTGGTGTGTAAACACCTGACATTTCGCCCGCCATTCCGACAAGCGTCATCAGAGGAAGTGACTTGTGGCATCTGTCTTATATATGATGGGACGAGACCACTCCCTTTCTCCTATTGGCTGCACCCAGCCAATCGTGGCCTGCATCAAGTTTTATGTCTGGCTGGCTGTATGACTTTGTATGTGTGTCGGCCAGTAGTGGTATCTATGCTTTGTGAATGCGTGCTGCTTCCTCTTTTTTTTTTTTTTTTCTTTTTCCCTAAGTTATTAGTAGGTTTAAAAATTTCTATGGCTTCATGGTACATCCTGGCATGGAAGTGTGCTGTGGTGTCGAGAGCTGTGGTTTCATTGAATATGATGTCATTACCCTTTAATAAGGCGTGTTCGGCTACTGCTGATTTTTCTGTGTGTCCCAAGCGGCAGTTACTCTTGTGTTCTGGTGTTTATACTCCTCTTGGTGGTTCCAATGTATACCTGCCCACAGCTGCATGGTATACGGTAGACTACTTGTGATGATAGCAGGTCCCATTTGTCCTTTGCTGAGTTGAGTTTTTGAATTTTCATACCAACCATCAAAATAACCACTCAGCCACGCCGCTGTCATTATACTTCCAGACTCAGGGAAGGATGAGGAATAATCCTGGCTGGAGAAAAATTCCTACTCCCATGCCGGGAATCGAACCCGGGACCCCTTGCACAGCAGGCAGGTGCTCTACCAACTGCGCTACAGGGCCAGCCACTCTGTAGTTGATATTTCTAAAATGCTGTTTTAAATAGACCATTGAGAATGTGGTGGATGATCACCACGAAACAATTGTCTGGAATTTTAAAGAACTTACAGTATTACTAAGATAGTCTCTAAGTTTGTTTTTATTTTAGAATATTTTTATTGTTAAGAAGTTGTTGTAAGTGGCATGTAACTGGATATGACTGGCAAAGAGTCTGGGCTGAATTCCTAGTTCTATCCATAAATAATTACTTAGCACTAATAAAGTAGTTGGCTACCAGTCACTTAAAATACTAAAAAAAGAAAATGGAGTTTCAAGGACCAATATAGCAATCTGGTTTTACACACTGATGGTCAATTCAGTCTCCTGCATTCTATCAAATGAGTAATGAAATTAGCTGTGCAAATGTTATGTCCAAGCAGAGACTGGAACGTACTTGTAGCTTAGAAGACAAGTCTTCCACCTTCTGCAGCTGCTGGCTGTACTTCAGCGCCATTTCCTGGAGGTCTTGCTGATTGCGTTCACATCTCTCTTTCAGATGTGCACACTCAAATTCGGTATTGTTCAGCGTTCTGTAATGCCAAAGTAAAATAAATCAGTGGAAACAAAACTAGCAATTTCAGGAATGTTAAACCAATGCTTATACAGTTTTTGCAGCATCATCAATTCTAATCATGTTGAACTGAGTGCATCAACTTCGACAATCCACAACATACAGTTATTCCTGTATAGAATCTCACATTTTCATCAAGCAGTTATTCTCTCAGATTCCAGGGCAGCAATTATAACAATTACTTCCAAGTTGTCACCAAAACAGCAAACAATTATAGAATATTGGAAAATCCTTACCCATCTAACAGCACTTCAAAAACACCTAGTCTTCCAATGGATACCAGCTCACTGTGAACTGAGTGGTAATGAGAAAGCTGATTTTCTTGCAAAAGGGTACCAGCAGTGTACAGAAATCTATAGTTAATCTACCATTTTATGCAGCTAACACAAGTCAACTCTGAATTAAAAAATATTACTATGAAAAATCAAAAAATAAAACATGGGAACTACCAAACATTAATTCCTGAGTATCCTCGAAAAATGGCAGTTGCAACCTTCAGGTTGATTACGGGACATGATTGTCTGGCAAAACATTTGAACAGAATTGAGATATATTCTTCACCAACCTGTCCTCTATGTGATCTGCAAGAGGAAATGGATCGAGACCACCTTCAAATATGCCCGGCCACTTCTAGCGCCCCATCCATCAGTGAAAATTATTGGAGAGCAAGAGGATTAATGACTCATTGTTAGAAATTCAGCATTAGCCAACAACATTCAGTTATTCAAAAAAGAAATAAAACTGGTTTAAGACCAGTTGAATGTGAACCATAGGTTTCCACATAACAAAGCTCAAACCAGCTATGATTACATCTCAAGCTGGCCATGAATAACTCTCAGCATGGCCAGTATTAGTATTAAATCTGCACAGTGGAACACGAAGCTGGAAATACTGCTTCTCTAAGTTGCTAACTCCCTTATATGCTTGGTAACTTCAACTGTATTGATCCAATTCATCAAGCCAGAGACAGAATATTACAGTTTGCCATACCTTCCAAAACTAGATGACCCACACTGGAAAGTGCTGCAATGAAAATACACTACTTGGAGCCCAAATAACTAGCACCTTTTCCCGGCATTGCAAGTCATAAATCTCACAACAGTATTTGTTACAGATAACCCAACTGTTGCACCATTGTAAATTTGAATTTCTACCACGTCCATCTATACTGTCAGTGTCCATCTATATCTAGCTTTAATCAGCATTTCAATGAAACTTAGTTTAAAGAAAATAGCATTTATAAAATAAACTAAAGGTCTTACCTTTCTAAGTCCTGCAATCTTTGAACTGTATCTAATTTTTCTTGTAATATTTTTCGTAGAGATTCTTTAGCAGCACCCTGGTACTGGCATTTATCTTCTTGCAGCTTGCGGAGTTCCTCTCTTAATTTATCTTCTGCAAAATTCTGAAATGGAACACATGAATGACAGGAAGGTATTTCAAAATGTTCAACCATTCACTGCCACTACTTTCACTGGAATTACTACAGACAGCACCAGCCATGTAAACAGCAAGGAAAGATTTTGCCCAAGTACATAAAACAATTCCCTACATCTTTATCATTGCTCCAGGATAAGGTTGATGTCACGTGCCAATTACTGGAGCAAGTGCAAAACTTAATGGTATATGAATGCTGCCCAATGTTTGCTCTGCACATCAAAGCACGTTTTACATGCTAGCCAAGGCACCACCAAATGTTTCTGTAACTAAACAACACATCAAATATCCTGTTAACCCAGGAAAGGTATTTTTCAAAATTATCTAAACCAGTAACTCTTTTCCAACTTAGTGAGTCTTCCCAGGAAATTGAAATACAGGTGCACTTTGTTTGACTGAAGCTGCTTCACTAACAATTCATAACACTGTACACGTAGTATAATTTGTAACACTAATTATACTACAAGCTTCCACAGTCAATTCCTGAGATTTTGAAAAAGCTACACTTGCCCTAAGTTCTGGATTGGAGAATTGCTTTAAAAAGTTGTATACATTAAATACAAATTTTCTGGCCTGTGAATGAATCACTTCATGTTTATTAATAAAAAGAACATTTGTCCCAACTTCGATGGACACACACTACATCACAAATACCAAGAAAAATAGAAATATAGTGATCTAATTTATGTACTAACAATATTTCAGCTCAAGTTTGAAACACGACATAACACATGCCCATAACATTCTTAATAAATCTCTCTCTTGGTGAATTAGTGCTTTTTTAAATGATTCCCAAACTTTCAAAACTTCTGAGAGTATTTATCTCAACATGGTATTTTTCCACTAACACTTGTTGCAATATTCAATTAATGCAGATAATGTTCTTGGTCTATTTTAAAAAAATTATTCTTGGTGTATCTCAAAATTTTCTTGGTGACCCTCATATAATTATGTGAACACACACTAAAATGTGTATACATATTCAAAAAGTTATACACATTATTTGTCTAAGACACACTACACTTCACACACCTTGAATTTATTCTCAACGCCTTTTGCCTTCGCTTGAAGGCATTAATCAAGAAGTTGTCGACTATCAATGAGCAATCTGTTATTTCCTTTTTGGGCAAATCTCTTCATGAGCCACTTTGAGACACCAATATAATTACTAGATCTCCTAAACCTGGCTTAGCTATGTGGATGGCATTCATAATTATCACGGAACATTTATATTAAAAATTTAAAAAATTATTTTGTTGTTTAACAATGCTGTCAATTGCCAGGATCACATCAGCGTCACCGGTGTGCTGGAATTTCATCCTGCAGGAGTTCCTTTACATGCCAGTAAATCTACTGACATGGAGCTGTTGTTTTTAAGCACACTTAAAAACCATCGGTCTGGGCCGGATTTGAGCCTGCGACCTTGGAATCAGTAGGCTAGCGTCTAACCAACTTAGCCACCCAGACAGACATTACATTTTTAGGAACCTACCATCAACTTCACTATGAAAATAGAGTTCTAACAGCATGATACCATTCCTGGATCTTAAAATAGTAAAACATTACAGCACATTAAAATTTGGAATTTAAAAGAAAGACAGACACAGAGACTATTACATCAAAGCAATTAGCTTCAAACCTAGATGTCATAAATATGCAATCATCATTAGCCTAGCGCATACTGGTAAATGTAATGGAAGAACTGCAATACAAGACACACAATGGTTCAACAAACAATTGGTAGGTAAGTCACCACACTATCAGCTATTAGGGACAAAGTTCACATTACACCCTAGGGCAGCCACAGCCAACTCGCTTGCCGTGGTGCATGTGCTGGGCTACAAGCACCGTGTTGCCTCAGTTCGTGCTTCACAGTGGTAGCGGTCGGTTTGTCTTCCTTAGCAGTGGCGTTCCGTACTTCATTGTCAGTTTGATATGGAAGGGCACTCATTAAAGCGAAGGGCACCCACACCAACACATTATTTCAATCCCAAATGGGAAGCTGAGTACTTCTTCATGGAAAATAGCGGTGGTGCTATTTATTTAATTTGCCAGAAAAAATTACAAGCACTGAAACGATTTAATCTTCAGCAACATCTTAATACATTGCATGCTAATGATTATTCGGCCCTAGAAAAAGAAGAACGCACTGCAGAGATACAAAAGCTCAGAGAAAAGATCACATCACAGGAAGAGGAACAGGAAGAAGGGGATGGCGGAATTGCAGAAACCTCAGTTTATGTGAGTTACGAAATAGCACTGGAAATTGCCAGATCTTCTACTAGTTTTTCTGATGGTCCACTTATTAAACAATGTATGCTTATAGCTGCAGGTAAATTTACCCCGTCAGTGTTCACCAGTTCGAGAGTGTCAATCTGTCACCTCATACTATTTCATGCAGAATTCAAGATCTGGCATGCAACATTTACGCACAACTTATTGAAAGAGCAAGAGAATTCGTTGCATTCTCTATTGCCATTGATGAGAGCACTGACTTATCCAGTATGGCTCAATTATGTATTTTTATTTGTGGAGTAAATGAAAACTTGGAAGTTGTGGAAGAAATACTAGATCTGGTGCCAATAAAAGGCACAACAACAGGATCAGACATTCTGAGTTGTGTAGTAGAAGTTGTGAAGAATATAAGGATTCCATGGGATAAACTCATATCAGTAGCCACCGATGGTGCCCCAGCTATGGTTGGTTTGCACAACAGATTTCTGACCCTCCTGAAACATAAACTAGACCGCCTTCCTAAGGACGCCCTTGGGTAATGGTAATGCCACTCCCTCCATCTAACACATACTTACCCCAACACCTATTCCTGCCCCCTTCCTGCATCCAAACTTAGGTATGCAGGAAGAAACTTAGGTATGCAGGAAGAAACCATTGCCCAGACACAAAAGCTTGAACAAATTTGGACCAGCTTCTATACTGCACAGATAAAGTTGCAATAAGCAGCTAGGTGCTGTGCAGATAAACATACTGTACAGGAGAACCTGTACAACCTGTTCTCGAATGCTAGAATGCTGGAAATAACAGCAGTTCATTGCATAGTTCATCAGGAAAACTTATGTGCCAAAACACTGAATGTAAACAATGTAATGAGTCTTGCTGTGAAGATTATAAACAAACTGAGGTCCCATGGTCTAAAACATACACAATTTAAAAGCTCCTTAGCAGATTTGGAGCATGAGTATGGTGATATACCGTATCATACGCAGTTAGGTAGCTCAGTCGAGGCAAGGTTTTAAGCAGATTCTTTGAATTATTGGATGAGATACGTTTGTTCATGGAACAAACCTATTGAAGAGCTCACGAATGTTAAGTGGAAATGTGATCTTGCATTTATGGCCGATATAAGTGAACATTTGAATACTTTGAATGTTTCACTTCAAAGCAAAAACAAATTGATCACAGATATGTTCTATTGAAGCTTTTAAAAATATGTTCTCATTATGGGAACGTCAACTGTGAAATGGTGATCCTTGTCATTTTCCTTCCCAGGTTGGAAAGTGTCATCCGTGATTGTGATTCCCTAGAAGTGGGATGTTATGTTGAAAATCTGCACATACTTTCCCGTGCGTTTGGTGAAAGATTTCACGATCTCACGGGCTTAAAAATGGATTTTGATTTATTCACTACACCATTTAGCATGAATATTGATGATACTCCCAAAGATATTCAACTGGAGCTTATCACCTAGAAATGTGACATTGAGTTAGCTGACAGTTACAGAAACAGAGGAAGTTTGCTAGATTTCTACAGGAGATGTCCTAAATCAAGATTCCCTTGATTACACAGGCGTGCAGCATTTATGATTGCAATGTTTGGTTCGACCTAGGTATGTGAATCCTTATTTCCAGCTATGAAACACATTAAAAACCCTCAGAGAGCCAACATCAGTGATCATAGCTTGAAGTGTGCATTAAGGGTCCAGAGTTGTGTTTCATTGTCTCCAAATGTGACGAATATTGTGAAAACCAAAAGATGTCAGAAGGCAAGACTGTCTACCGAAAACTGAATGTATTAAATTCTTAATTGAAACGTGTATATTCGTTTAATATGAAGTATTCTGTGTAATATTAGCACTGTATAGTAAATTTTATTTTGTTATTTTATATTTTTCAACTGTTTCAGGATTAAAATTGTGCTAATTTCCACAAAGTACTGTTTCGTTCTTATAGTTAAAAATATTGCTTTTATATGCCTTCATTTGGTTGTATAGGATTGAAGGCTATAATAATCTTACTGGTATTGGGTTGTTTTATCTATAATTTAATAACAAGTACCAGAGAGATATTAAACCACATGTTATACAGTTTCTGAATTGTTCCTTCGCTACTACCCTGTCCTTAATTATTTAATGGTAACGCAAGTGCAGATTATGGAACGCCACTGCACGAGGTAGTGATTGGTATATATCCCTAGCACTAGCCAGCAAGGACCAGGCACGCCGGCACCGTGCGAACTGTATAGGCACACCGTGCACGTCAGTTGGCGGTCCCTGCCCTAGGGCAATACAAGAATTTCAACAAATCTTCAATGAGTTCAACATCACCCAGGTGTCAGTAAATAAATTCAATATGAGAACCACATCAACCACAACAAACCGACAGGATACTCCCAGAAAAGTCCGAGATTTACAAAACTAACTGTTCCAACTGCAGGAACAAATCCTTACATTGGAAAGACAAAATGTACAATCGGAACCAGATTAAAAGAGCACTTTCGGTACATCAAATGGAAATAGACAAATTCGCAGTAGCAACAAATCTGTGAGGTGATAAGCATAACAGAGAAGAAAGAACCCAACTACTAGGAATTAAATATATGAGAAAAGATTTGCTGAAGTTTGAAAGACATTTAACGAACTTTGACATTCCCTCAGAAGAAAACTTGCTACTCAGCCTCACTGATTCTCCGCAAGATGCCTTCCCCACAGAAAGAATATCCGCACCACTGCCGTGTTTCAGCCAATCAACAACTTCAAGTGAAGTGAAATGTATCTTATACATTTAAACGAGCAATCCTTGTATATTCCACGCAACTTGAAAACAGCTCTAACGATTTCGATCAAATTTTGTATTCAGACAGGGTTTTACTTTAATTTAAAAGGTGAGTTAATTAATAACACTGAACAACACTTACAATTAACTCACCTTTTAAATTAAATTAATTACAACAACACTGTTTTCAAACTTCTATGAAAGAAAGGGTTTTACTTATTAAGTTTATCTATATAGGTGTCATTCCTGAAAAAACGTGATTTTACACATCACAGACACAATTAGTTGAAACCTTATTTTGGCCATTATTTCTCTGTTAATGGGCCAATTTCAACAAACAAGCCAGAATATTAAAGGTCTCATCATGGAAACGGCTCCAACAATTAGGATGAGAATTTACATTTAGTTAACATTTTGCTTTTCAAGTTTATCTAAATAAGTATCTTCTATTAAAACAAAAAAAAAAAAAAAAAAAAAAAAAAAAAAAAAAAAAAAATTAAAAAAAAAAGGAAAAGAAAAACCAAGCAAATCTCGGTCGCCCAGGTACTAGAGAATAAGTTAAGGTATGTGAAGTATAGTGTGTCTTAGTCGGCTCAACATGAATAATTTTTTAATTAGTACATTACTTGACAGTGTTAACAGACTACAGATATGTTTGGCAGTGACAGAAGAAATAAATAAAAGCCTCTATCAATTGGTTTGAGTGGGAGTGGCAGTGTAAAATGCCATTATACCGATTTCTTTGGATGTATTATTCGATACAATACTTCTGCAAGACAACCAGAACTGTATGGTACCCCAATATATCTATTTCCTGATCTAGATGCAACTGAACATGTTGCTCTTATTTCAATGCATACAATTGTTTAATACTGTGATCATTACAAATCATAGGAACAGCAGTTACTGTTTTACTTACTTTTGAGTACATTTGAAGCTGATTTTCAAGAATCTCTACCCTGGAAAGAAGTCTATCTTCATCAATAAGAGCTTTCCAACCTAGGTCTGTGGCTTGTCTTGTTGTCTCTACTAGGCGTTGAAGCGTTGCAAGTTTATTTTCTAATACCTGTTCCCGTTGTAAGGCTTCCTGCAACCAAATCAAAGTACATTCATTTACCATATCAATACTTCAAAATATACTACTATACACTTGCAATATGAGGTTCATCCAGAAACTAAATTCCCACTGCGACCAATATGGCATGAGTAGTAGGATGGGAATGCACAAAATGCAGCAGTGGTTATCAAGAATGGCTGCACTGATACTGTCTCCCACCAACTGCCACGTGTATGGGCATGACATTATGAGCAACAGTAAGTCAGACGATGCTCCAGGCAATTTACTGAATGCCAAACAAATGTGTACACCAAGGACTGTAGTGACCAACCATCCTGGTGATTCCAGAACTGATGTTAGTGTGCACCAAGTAATCTCCAGAACCAGTGCTTCACAATTTTGGAACTCAAGTCGACTCGTGCCATCTCATGAAGCACTTTCTGTAGTTGAGTGTTTCCAGGATGACACTGAGGTGCAAACGGCAGTGACTTCATGGCTCCAGATGTTGGTGGCAGACTCCCATGACATGGGCATACAAATGTGTACAATAATTGCCTCAATAATGGTGCTGACTATGTGAGAACTAGCCAGTGAATTTTTGTAAATATTATAATAAATATTTCTTACCTAGTGAAGCTTTTTGTTCTTTCTCGGCCATCATAGCTTAGATTTTGGATGAACTTTCTATTTTTTAAATTAAGAAGTCTGATGTGTTACATTCACATGATATTTTTAACCTCTATTATTTCTTTTTATATAAGTTCTACAGACATTCCCATAAACAAACGTTATGGCCTATTGGAGTAAATACTGTGTCCTCAAAAATAATTATAGAAAACTTATTTTCATTATCTAGGATGTAAATAAGCTATTGTAAGAAGAGGGATAGTGAAAATAAATTTACTTAATTTCAATCAATTTGTGGAACAATAAACAGAACTGATAATGGCTGTACCAGTGTTAATGAGTATAACTATGCCAGCTTACTGAGATACCCTTAAAAAAGAAAAACCTTGACATTTCCCCCCTTTTTTGGCGCAGTCTGGTTATATTTGGTGATATTCCATTTGTTAGGTTGCATTAGTACTGCCTACTGTTTGTAACATATAACCATGGTAAAGCTACTGCCATAACTGGTGTTATTGCATCTGTTATGTTGCCACAGAAGCCATTGTTTATGAATGCGTTGCAGAGAGGCCAACCGATTCTGCTTAGATGCTGTATTAATTCATTTATAAGTGGACACCATTGTATTGCTTGTGTTTGCGTGCTTTTGTCTTGAATTCTTTTAGAGCAGTAAATGCAGTTATAGTTAGTTATTTTTGTGTTTACTTCACGGTAGTGTATTAAATGTATATTATTATATGTAGCACTCGGAAGTGATTTTATGCAAAAGTATTATTGCAGAACAAGATTTGCCGAAGGTATGTTCTTTGTTGTGTGGTAATGATGTTCAAGCATTATTATCGTTTGAAAGCATGATACTTTAACCCTGTGATACTTGAGATTAGAAATAATGCGTTTATTATGTATGTTGGCAGGACTGCTTTTGGGATACTTTTGTCTGCTGTTTAGTGTAATGTCGTCCATGTTGAACTCTTGGGAACTGCCGACAAACTGTGTCCACTATACACTGGGCAGACAGCATGATCATATTTTGTTATACATAAATCTATACATGGGAGGTAGTCAAACAAAAGAGAAACAGGCACCAAATAGGGTCACTATACATACTTATCTACACAGTTATACCAACATCAGATAAGGTGAGTTTCTTGTACAAACTGTTGATGTTACTATACTGACAATGAGCTCATATCATTCATATCAAATCAGTGTGGCATATCCAAAAAGTATGGTTACAAGGGCTTCCGATGCTGGGGAAATTTTTTCGTTTCACCTTGGTGCACTTGGCATGTAGAGTGGATCTTAACAGTCAGTTTTTTTGGTCCCACATCAGTGGCATCATTCATCTACCCCAGCCACCAAAAGGTTCGAGACACATCCTTCCGCTGGAAAGGTCATGGCAACTTTTTTTGGGGCAGTAAGGGGGGTCCTTTTGGTGGATATTATGACTAAAGGGACCACCATTAATGAAGAGATCCTAAAACTCCAGTCATTTGGAACTGCAGAAGGGGGATGCTGACCCATGGACTCAGCCTCCTGCATGACGATGCAAAGCCCCACACCTTGCGAGTTTCACAGGGGCTGCCGACATCCTTTGGATGGGACATTCTCAAACCCCCCTATTCACCCAACTTGTTGGCACCTTTGGATTATAATTTTTTCACAGAACTAAAGGAATTTTTGGGTGGGAAATATTTTTCCAATGATCACAAGGTTGAGGAAACTGTGAAGAAGTGGCTGAAAGAGCTGGTGGTGGAGGTTTTTGACACTGGCGTATAAAAGCTGGAGTTCCAACTACAGAAATGTATTGATCTCAAATGTAACTACAATGAAAAATAGTTTTAATATATTTGTGAATTTCAACTGAATACAAGCATTTTTCAATACTACATAAATGTTGTAACCTTACTTTGTGAATGGCCCTCGTAACAAAGCTGTACTAAAGATGTCCTTAAAATAGTGTCCTAACTTCTATTGGAGCGTTTTTACTACACAACCACAGTCAATACAGGATCTGGCTAGGAAACAAATCAATGGCTTAAATAAAGCCCAAAAGCTCTCATTGCTAAAATAGTTCTAAAATTTAATTTTATACTTTTATACTCTATTAGAAACTATTCCCTATGATTAAAGTATTATAATAGTGAACTGTCATACATCCAGGTAGCAAACTATTTACCTGCAAATACTGGTTCAATTGATACAAGTCTTCCAATGGCACCATTCCCACAGAACTAACCACAGATGTAGATGGGCTGCAACAAAAAATAAAATAATAATGGACAGGGAAAAAAAAGGCTGCATGGGCTAGTTCAGGCAGTTTCAACTCAAGGAAAACTGGGGAGCAGGCATGGCTAGCATGTTTTGTGCTAACAAGTACATGCAGTGTCGTGTTACAGTTGCTGCTTCGCAGTGGCAGACGCATGTAACTAGTGTGCAAGATTGGCTAGTGAATTATAGGAATGGCAACTTTTAAAAGTGCTGCTACTTCATCTATCCCTCGCCTATCATCTCCATACACTTTTCTCTCTGTTTGGGAAGAATGGTATCTGTTTAGTGATATAGGTGATGCGGCAAAATGTTTAAGCTGCAGCAAGGTTATTTAAAGAAATAAAAAATATATCTTAAGCTGTTACACTACTCACAGCAGTGAGTACTGTGATTGTAAATGAGCAGAACGTGATATGATAGAGAAGTTCAAAGACACAATGGCCACTGAAAATGAGCTTTAATTGGAACTTGTTAGTCTACAATATGATCGGGAAATTAAATCCTTTCTTCATAAAATAACCTTTACTGATTTTTACTTAAAATTTCCTCAGTACAATTTCCACATTGACACAGACACACTGCTCACATGTTAAGCATGTTTACACCTATTTTCCTGTGTAAGTAGTTTTTTTCATTAATTAAAAACCTGTAAAATAGTCTTTGGGTATGTACAAGGACAATTACTCCAAACACTGCAAAAGATAATTAGAGGCAAAAGGGTACTGAAACACAAAAAAACAAAGGACTATTATTTTGTTGTTTAACGACACTGTCAATTGCCACGGACTACATCAGCGTTGCAGGTGTGCTGGAATTTCGTCCTGATGGAGTTTTTACATGCCAGTAAATCTACTGAAATGGAGTGGAGCTGTCATTTTTAAGCACACTTAAAAACCATCGGTGTGGGTCGGATTTGAACTTACAACCTTGGGATCAGTAGGCCAGCGTCTAACCAACTGAGCTACCCAGACCGACAGTACTGAAACAGTTATATATCCCAAAAAATATTTAAATCAAACATCAGTTTGACTTAGTTTATTTGGTATTCTTCTTTTGTTATTTGGTATATTATCAATTTCTTGAGATCATTGTCGATTTCAATGTTTCAATTGTTTATATAATGATTATTTTGTGTAATATCATACTGAAGGTTTTAAAATGTAAATTGACGTTATCTTCCTGGCATTTCTGTGATAATTGTGAAATCAAGTATTATACATGAAATATGTCATAAGAAGGCATTGTTAAGGAAGGCAATAGCCGAACGATATTGTCATAGTAATGTATAAGATAATTTTCCAAATACTCTTGTATTGACGCATTCAAGGAAGTTAGGCACTATTTCTCGGCAATGGTCTGAGAAATTGGAAAATACCGGGTGGAAGGGAAGTCATTACATTAATTTAACCTCTTGAGCGATGGCCATTTAAACGTCCGCGAGCCGAGAACTGCTAGCATTTAAATTGTTAAATGCGCTTCGTATATACACAGCTGTATTTTGTGTAAATATTAAGTTATTTTAATGAAACAAAAACTGGTATAAAACTCGTTATTTGCAGTATAAATGTACGTCATCAGCAAAGTTGAGTTGTATTTACAAAACGTTGAAATGGCACAATTTTGTTTCACTGTGGTGAAAAGTCAACTTTGCTCTGTCGAACGCATCTAATATTAGTTCTCGGAAAGATACAGTAAAGAAACACCCATTGTATGTGTGACTTATGCGTCAGCATACTGTGTAATAAAGCACTTCTGCATGCGTGGTCTCTTGAGTCATCAGAATAGATCAACATTACAACTTTTGCTTACGCGAGTTTCGTAACTGAGTAGAGTCCGTGTCTTTCTTTGTTGAAATACATACGTATTCTTTCCTGCTTGTAGCTGAAGGGAGAAGTGGTATAAAAAGGTGTTTTTGCACCAACTGGATATAACCATATACAATTGTTTGGGGATTTGGACAGCTCTCTAAACCCACACAGGACAATGACCGACCTTGACTACCGACTATAAATAACTCGCAGCCTAATTGAACAATACCACGTTGGGGGTTGAAAATCCAAAACCCCTGCACCCCTCAGACTTCAAGGAAAACATTATCCTAAAAGGATACCACCAACAGCAAAGAAGTCCCGCCCATTTCGAAAGTGTTTCGTGTGCCGCAAGAAGGGAATTCGCAAATGTGGAGATGTATGTACCCTTGTGTGTTTATCCCTGTTTTGAGGTAAATCACTGCAGAACGAACATATTAAGGTAAGCCAATAAAGTATATAGACCTTACTAAAATGTTTCATAAAGGGAAAATTATAATAAGTTGAGTTGGATAAGGGATAAATAAGGGTTAAATGCTTAAACGCACAGGACGCCCATATCGCTCATCCGCCATTTTAAATGGACGTGATTTCATGTCGATATCCCTCAAGAGGTTAAACCAGTGATAGATCTCGATATTTGGAACACATTTTGTATCTTAAGTTTTTGTCTCTGATCATTTCCTACAGATATTTTAGTTTACTCGAAAACAAGCTGGCAACACTGCAGACTGTGTGGGTGTCACTTTCCCTAGCTCAGTACATAAACACAGTAACGGTGCTTCTTGAGAACACAAACAAATACCCTGCCTTGTCTTTCTATGTTTACTGCGCAAGTGTAGGCTAATCGCAAGTGTTAGCTCCCAAAACATTAAAGCAAAAGCAAAAGTGCCAGATCTGTTTACATCCACAAACCACATTTCCTGACCAACCTCAACGCAACGTTGTCAACTTACTGCACGTGTGAAAAAGCTGCTTGTAGTATTCCTTCACATCTTTTAAGTGATTAATTATTTCGAAACTCTGTGTGATGACTCATAATTACTACCAAAGCTATGTCAGAAATAAGTTACTCTACACATCTTACAAGTAACAAACTGTTACCTTCGTACATTCCTGTGGAATTATACATCCAAGTTGGATCAAAAACCATTTATTTTTTCGAAATCAGCTGATCAAAGAACAAAATGCCATTAGACTTTTTTGTTTGTAATGCTTCCATAAAGCACATATTAGAAGGCATGTAATGACTTCCCTTCCACCCTGTATACAATTTTGGACATGCTAAACAGTATAAAGTAGTAAAGAAAGTGTTGTAATAATATAAAATCTTAGTAATTGTTATATTTACAAAGGTGCAAATAAATAACTTAACAAATTTAAACGGAGTTCAACGGATGCTTTATTCCGTAACTATGACCCAAGATAAGAAAAGAGTTCATTTTTCTACTGACTGATCACTGGGGCATTCATAAAGATTTTGCAGTGAGATGAGATAAGACATTTAAATATTTAAATAAGAATCATTTTAAAAAACTGCACCAGTACTAACGGCTCAAAGTCTGAATCACAATTGAATGCAATTGTAAATATTGAATGTAATACCGGTATATATTCGTAAGTGGCAGAAGAACTATGAAACAATGTTCATTTGCTCTATTAAGCACTAAGCTAAACACAGCATGAATTATTATTTATTTATGCCAACAAACTTACTGTTGGTGTTTTTAAACACACAAGCCGTGTGTGGGCAAAGTTTGAGAGGTAGAACTGGAACTTAAAAATTCAATGCCACAACTGGGATTTGAACCACAGACGTTCCGCTTACCGGGAGAAATACGAACTGGTTTGAGAATTTAATGCCATTCTGGCAGTTTGTCACAATAGCTCAGTGGTAGAGCAGCCGCCTGGTAAGCGGAAGGTCTGTGGTTCAAATCCCAGTTGTGGCATTGAATTTTTAAGTTCCAGTTCTACCTCTCACAACATGAATTATTTCTGTTTTACCTTGTATACATAGTCAACACTATCAAATATTCCAAACCATACAACCGCCACTGCCTTTCCTTCTACCTGTATTGACCTTCCATTCTGCCCTCTTCCAGCTGTCCGAGCATCAGGCTAAAGGCTATGATGTCACAGTGCATTGACTTGAGGAATTGCTTTAGGCATGTGATGTCAAAACTATATACAAATCTATGACAAAAATTGAAGATCTGCACAAGTATGGAATAGATGGTTTATTTATTTCTGTTGCACTTCTCACATTCATATTTCTTTTTTAATCACTCCCTCAGAAAATTATAAATCAAGGTTTGACCATATATGCTGCAGACTATAGGCATCAAGCTCATTAATACCAGGTATGTCTAAAAAGTATCCGACCTATGACTGGGAAAAGTAGATTATTTACCTGATGGGATTGGGACCATAATCCCCTTCAAAGTTGTCCCCTTGTGCACACACAACACACTTATCCCATCGCTCCTTCCGCTTCTGAAAACAATTCTGGAAAGCTTCTTTTGGGTTGGCGTTAAAATCCACCATCACATTCCTCGCTATCTCTTCTTTGCTACCAAAATGGAATCCTTTCAATGGCGTCCTCAGTTTTGGAAAAAACCAGAAGTCGCAAGCAGCCATGTCCAGAGAGTAGGGAGGTTGACAAACTACCAGAAGTTGCAAGGAGCCATGTATAGAGAGTAGGGAGGTTGACAAACTACCAGAAGCTGCAAGGAGCCATGTATAGAGAGTAGGGAGGTTGACAAACTACCAGAAGTTGCAAGGAGCCATGTATAGAGAGTAGGGAGGTAGACAAACTACCAGAAGCTGCAAGGAGCCATGTATAGAGAGTAGGGAGGTTGACAAACTACCAGAAGCTGCAAGGAGCCATGTATAGAGAGTAGGGAGGTTGACAAACTACCAGAAGTCGCAAGCAGCCATGTCCAGAGAGTAGGGAGGTAGACAAACTACCAGAAGCTGCAAGGAGCCATGTACAGAGAGTAGGGAGGTTGACAAACTACCAGAAGCTGCAAGGAGCCATGTATAGAGAGTAGGGAGGTTGACAAACTACCAGAAGTTGCAAGGAGCCATGTATAGAGAGTAGGGAGGTAGACAAACTACCAGAAGTTGCAAGGAGCCATGTACAGAGAGTAGGGAGGTTGACAAACTACCAGAAGCTGCAAGGAGCCATGTATAGAGAGTAGGGAGGTAGACAAACTACCAGAAGCTGCAAGGAGCCATGTATAGAGAGTAGGGAGGTAGACAAACTACCAGAAGTTGCAAGGAGCCATGTACAGAGAGTAGGTTGACAAACTACCAGAAGCTGCAAGGAGCCATGTACAGAGAGTAGGGAGGTAGACAAACTACCAGAAGCTGCAAGGAGCCATGTACAGAGTAGGGAGGTTGACAAACTACCAGAAGCTGCAAGGAGCCATGTATAGAGAGTAGGGAGGTAGACAAACTACCAGAAGCTGCAAGGAGCCATGTACAGAGTAGGGAGGTTGACAAACTACCAGAAGCTGCAAGGAGCCATGTACAGAGAGTAGGGAGGTAGACAAACTACCAGAAGCTGCAAGGAGCCATGTATAGAGAGTAGGGAGGTAGACAAACTACCAGAAGCTGCAAGGAGCCATGTACAGAGAGTAGGGAGGTTGACAAACTACCAGAAGTTGCAAGGAGCCATGTATAGAGAGTAGGGAGGTAGACAAACTACCAGAAGTTGCAAGGAGCCATGTACAGAGAGTAGGGAGGTTGACAAACTACCAGAAGCTGCAAGGAGCCATGTATAGAGTAGGGAGGTAGACAAACTACCAGAAGTTGCAAGGAGCCATGTATAGAGAGTAGGGAGGTTGACAAACTACCAGAAGTTGCAAGGAGCCATGTATAGAGAGTAGGGAGGTAGACAAACTACCAGAAGCTGCAAGGAGCCATGTATAGAGAGTAGGGAGGTAGACAAACTACCAGAAGTTGCAAGGAGCCATGTATAGAGAGTAGGGAGGTAGACAAACTACCAGAAGTTGCAAGGAGCCATGTATAGAGAGTAGGGAGGTAGACAAACTACCAGAAGTTGCAAGGAGCCATGTATAGAGAGTAGGGAGGTTGACAAACTACCAGAAGTTGCAAGGAGCCATGTATAGAGAGTAGGGAGGTAGACAAACTACCAGAAGTTGCAAGGAGCCATGTATAGAGAGTAGGGAGGTTGACAAACTACCAGAAGCTGCAAGGAGCCATGTATAGAGAGTAGGGAGGTAGACAAACTACCAGAAGCTGCAAGGAGCCATGTACAGAGAGTAGGGAGGTAGACAAACTACCAGAAGTTGCAAGGAGCCATGTATAGAGAGTAGGGGGGTAGACAAACTACCACAAGTTGCAAGGAGCCATGTACAGAGAGTAGGGAGGTAGACAAACTACCAGAAGCTGCAAGGAGCCATGTATAGAGAGTAGGGAGGTAGACAAACTACCAGAAGCTGCAAGGAGCCATGTATAGAGAGTAGGGAGGTAGACAAACTACCAGAAGCTGCAAGGAGCCATGTATGTACAGAGAGTAGGTTGGCAAACTACCAGAAGTTGCAAGGAGTGTGTCTGTCTGTCTCTCTGTCTGTGTGTTTATCTATATAGGTGTCATTCCTAAACGTGATTTTACGTGTAACAGTCAGAATCTAAAACTTATTTTGGCCATAATTTCTATGTTAATGGGCCAATTTCAACAAACACACCAGGATATTAAAGGTCTCGTCACGGAAATGGCTCCAACAATTAGGATGAAAATCTATATTTAGTTAACATTTTGCTTTTCAAGTTTATCTAAATAAGTATCTTCTCCCCCCCCCTCCCCCCCAAAAAAAAGAAAAGACGAGCGAAGCTCGGTCGCTCGCTCGCCCAGGTACTGCATATCTTAACTTTCAAGTGTATCTAAGTATGCTCTCCCCACCCAAAAAGGCATGATTTAAAAAAAAAAGGAAAAGAAAAGATGAGCGAAGCTCAGTCGCTCAGATACTGCATATCTTAACATAGCATAAACATAATGTATAATGAGTAAGTAAGTTAATGTACTTTGAACATGGGAACCAGAAAAAGGTGATGTATTAATGAGAAAACAAATAACAAAGGTACATAATTGAGCTAAATATTAATAGATACAGTTTAGTGCTTCGAAATTTTAATGTATATCTCTGAAATAAGCTTCAGCTGTATAACTTGTTCTGAAAATATTTCCTTCTAACCTTTTCTCTTTTGATATGGAAGAACAGACATTCTAGCTGGACCTGCAATCTCCTCAGAATTCATTCCAGTAATTTGCTCTATCTAGCCTCGTATCTCTTGTTTCATTGCTCTTTTTATCTTCATTATAACACTACTAAAACTCACATTATTCTTTTGAAACAGGGAGCAATTTTAGATGCTGCTTTAGCAAGAATAAGCATTCTCCATAAGAAATTACTAAGAAGTATTTTACAAAATACTTTACCTAGCTTTTGCTTCCTTTCCATCTGGCAGATACAGTTTCAGAGTTGCCACAATGCATCCATGGGTAACTGCAGGATAGCAAAATGAAAAAAATATTTTAAATAGATGCTAAATAAGGAAAAAGGAACACAAACATTGTATGTAATGACAGTTAATTTCTTCATTTAGTCAAATATTAACACATGCTAGGATAAGGTTAACAGTACAACAAATATAACACTAGGAAGGATTAATTTCACAATGAATTTACTTTTATTTTATACTAGAAATGTTATCCTTGTTGCACAGCAGAAGTCTGCATACACTAACTCAATCTTAATCCTCCAACACGACCAAATGCTGAAACTGGGTTATAATTTACTCCACAACCCCAAATAAATAGTAACTTCAATAGAAACTATCAGAATTCATGATTGGTAACAACACTGCAGACTTTCTAGCCAAGAAGGATGCAGTGTTACACTCAAAACCTATAGTTTTGTGGATTAGGTGCAAAACTAAAAAATGTCAAAATTAGCATAGTATAAAAATAAAACAATATTCAAAGGGAAATTTCCAATAAAAATTATTCTCACATAAAAGAAATAGTATAAAAATAAAAAATTTCTCAAGGACAGAAGCAGTTGCTCACTTCACATTAGCCACTGGACATGACTATTTGGCGGAACATCTGCATAGGTTTGGTTTTATGAGTGACAATGCATGTAAGGCCTGCAATGCTGACAAGATTTTAAATGGAGAACACCTCTGGAATGCCCAGAATTGAGGAAAGTTGTGCCAGATGGGAAGATACATAATGGAGGAGCGTTTTTTCAAAAACTTGATAGATGCAAAATTTTACGAAATTGAGTTATATATAGTATTGGCATCATTTTCACCTTCTGCATCGTTCTGTGAAATCAGATTTTGCAAAATTCGATTCTTGTCCTGTGTAGAAGCTGGGGAATATCAGCAGCTTTGTCAAAACTCGATAGATGCACTTGCTCAGTTAAAGCAAAGGTTGATAGATGCAATTTTATGATTTTATAATCCAAAGTGTAGCAACCTCGATTCTATGAAACGCATGTTGGCATTGACTGCCATCTCACTCTTGCAATTCTTGGAATTCTCAATCATTTCTGCAAGCTTTGTACACTGCTGCTTTGTTGGAAATAACTGCGAACTCAGGTTGTGCACTTGGATTTCACATTCATTTCTGCAAGCTTTTTGTTCCATTTATATCCCGCCTTTAACTGCAGAGGTCATATCGGCGACCTTACCTATTGGCAATGGTGTTACTCGTTTAACAGTGGGTTTTTCGGTCTTTGGGGGTTTTTATACGTTGAATTCACACACACATTCACACTTTCATTCATACTTCCAGACTCGGGAAGGATGAATAATCTTGGCTGGAGAAAAATTCCTACTCCCCTGCCAGGAATGGAACCCGGGACCCCTTGCACAACAGGCAGGTGCTTCTACAAGCTTTGTTATACTTACATGGCAGTTTTATTCTTAGTTGAGACACTGCACTGTACTATGCACAATGGACAGGAGCTCAGACTGTGAAACTGTACCAGTCGTAGAATGTGCTGGAGGTAGGAATTGCAAAAACAAGGAAAGGAAATCAAAATGCAAGTCAAGGAAAACTCATACTCCAGCAATTACATGTTCAGATAGTCTCGAGTACACTCCACGAAACCCTAAAACTAAAGCTTCCAAGGAATCACAGGGGTGTCAAAAGTTAGATTATCTCTCCTGGCTAGAAAATTTTACTTATCTGGGAATGCGCCAAAGGAAACCAGAGGCGGTGACAATAGGAATATTACAGAAGGGCATTACTGCTGCTATAAAGCAAGACCTTGAGAAGTACAAATGTAGAGAAAGCCACTATGGAAGAGCAAAATCAATTAGAGGATATTTACCTCCAGAACTTAATATCAGAAAAATGTGGACCAACTTCTGCAACGAAAGAAGATTAAGAAATCTACCAGTCTGCTCATTGTAAAAATATAGAAACATATTTTACAACTTCTTCAATCTTTCATACTGTACACCACACACTGACATATGCTCAACCTGCAAAATGGGACTGATGAAGATTAGATAGAGGCAGTTGTGGAAAAGAGAAACAAACTAAGAACCATGTACAGACTGCACAAGAACTAATAAAGGTGAAAGCTTACTTATTCATATTGTTTGAAATTTCTTTGTGTGTATTCAATATGTTTATTATATAAATAAAACAAAATATATGTTATTGTGAATGTAATAGTACTTAGTTTCCAAGTTTATGCCTAATAAAGTAATCCTTATAAACATTAATATGTTGGTTGTATAGTACATTATGTATTATAAAGAGGTGAAAATAAATAAAAAGAAAAATAAATGCATAAATAAAAAGTAACAAAAACAATAAATGACAAAAACAACAAAACTTCATGTGTTAATTTCTCGCTCACTGGCTTTTGAAAAAACTCCGCATTTTCAAACCCCAAATTTGTACCTGCTAAGTTATGCTATTTGTTTCTTTTCACATTCAATGAGACAGTATCAGGAAGGAGAATTGAATGATTAATATATTTGGTGCGTTAACCAATTAGTATTGCCAATAAATAGAAAAACCTGTTTTTCTCAGAAACGCATTTTGTGCATCTATCGAGTTTTTGAAAAAACGCTCTTCAATTTATATTGGCTGGCTAGGGAAAAATTGATGGATCAAAATCCTGCACATTAGATCAACATCACAATTCCAATGTTCTGGGCATATCTGCACACTTATAATGGTTTCTGAAACTAATTATGATTCACAGATAGAAAATATATTGTAATAAATGAAGGTTGGACTGGGACACGATTATGTAAGAAAATGGAGGAATGGAGGTAAGAGAACTATAATTTTAACACAACATTTTATGGACACAAGAGATATTAAAATTTTTACCACATAAAAAAGGAGACATCTCTTTGCTGATATCAAGTTTCTGAACACTTTCTCAACTTGCCTGAGACATCAGCAAACCCCAAAGTTCATGGGAAAGATTGTAAAGAATAATGCAGACAGCATGTCATGGAGTTGGTGATAAGATAGGGATGACCTGATCAAGGTATTACGGAGACTGCAGGTAGCCAACCTGAAACTGAATATGAAGTTCTAACTGTGGCCACTGGGGTAGGCAGGAACTTGCAGAATGCTCAGATTGTGAAAGACTGGCCTCACAGTTTTCTAGGCTTGTGTAGCTATTACCACCAGTTTGTCAGAGATTGCTCCAACAATGAATGGATCAGAGCAAATAGCATACTACAACAAGAAACTCTCCAAGGCAGAAAAGAACTACTGTGCTACCCATTGGAAGCTCCTGGTAGTAAAGAAGATCCTGTACCTGTACAGACGGCCAATCCACCTGAGAACTGACCATTCCGCCCTCACCTGGCTACAAGAACCTAGAGGGCTAGACAGGGAAACAAGCCACTCCAATGCAGATGCCATGTCAACAACGTCCTGAACAGAGGAGAGCGGCCATTGCACTAAGGTAGAGAAGGAGCATATCAGAGCCGTCTGTGGTTTGCAGATGCCTACTTGAGATGCTCCTGAGAGAAGTAAAGACAAGAAAAGAACTAGGCACAGCTGGGATTAGTGTGCTTAAGTCCTACCGGCCCAGTGGGATTCACTGGAGACCAGAGAAGGTGCATTGACCAGACTTTGGGAGTCACCTAATGAGAAGGTCCAGGGAGAGCAGCTGGTCCTTCTTCAGAGTAAGATTGTGGAAATCCTGAATGAAGCGCACCAGCAACAGAAAGTTTAAACTCACCAACTGTATTTTGGTTATAATGTTATGTTGTTGGCTAATGCTGGATTTCTGACAATGAAGTCATTAGTCCTCTTACTCTCCAATATTTTTCACTGATGGATGGGGTACTAGAAGTGGCTGGGCATATTTGAAGGTGGTCTTGATCCATTTCCTCTTGCAGATCACATAGAGGACAGAGTGGTGAAGAATATATCCCAATTCTTACTCAAGATGTTCTCGGGCTTCGAGCCAGGTGTAGTGATGAAGAGCCATTGACGTTTCGGGAGTTCTCAACACTCTGGCCCACAGAGCTATGTCTGTCTCCGATCCCAGCCACCTAAAGCAAGAACTACAGCACCTGAGGCACACTTTCCGTCAAAACGGCTACTCCGTACACGATATTGAAGCCTCAATCTCCAACGCCAAGAGAGGAAAACCACTATCTCACATAACACCAGACAAGCTGACCGCCACTGCCTGCATCCCATATACTGGCAATCTATGCGGCAGAATCAGTAGAATTCTCGCAAAACACAACATCAGAACCATCCACAAACCGCCTTTGAAGATCAAACACCTAGTGAGACCCATAAAGGATAAACTGGACCTTAATGTACCACGGGTATACCATATCCTCTGTGAATGCGGGATGCCGTACATAGGGCAAACCGGCAGGACCATTTCCACCAGTCAAGGAGCACGAACGGTCCATACAATTAATGCAGCCTGACAAGTCAGGGCTGGCGGAGCACTGCTTTGAAAAAGGCCACAGAGCTAACTTCAAAGAAACGACCATTGTAGCAAATGTAGCGCTTTATGGGAAAGGAGGGTTAAGGAGGGTCTGTCCATCTCCTCCGAGAACAGCACACTGAACTGGGACGCTGGATTGCAGTTTAGTCCCTCCTGGAAACCAGCCTTAAAGTTGGAAATCAACTGGCTCAGGAAACACAGATTCCAATGGAGCGTTGAACCACCTCCACATTAGACTGGGTGTTTTCTACTTGGTACGTACTAGCAGACGGTACATATACTGGTCCCTTCACTCTTGCTAGTCATTCAGCATCCTGATGATGGGAGAGATGTACACTCCCGAAACGTTGATGGCTCTTCATCACTACACCTGGCTTGAAGCCTGAGAACATCTTGAATAAGTTCGTCGCCAGGAAAGATTCAAACCATATATCCCAATTCTGTTCAAATGTTTTGCCAGACAATCATGTCCTGTAATCAACTTGAAGGTTGCAACTGCTGTTTTTCGAGGATACTCAGAAATTACTGTTTGAATGTTTGATAGTTCCCATCTTTTATTTTTTTATTTTCCGCAGTAATATTTTGCAATAATTTTTTGAATTCAGAGTTGACTAATCTTTTAGCTGCATAAAATGGTAGATTAACTATAGATTTCTGCACACTGCTGGTACCTTTTTAGCAAGAAAATCAGCTTTCTCATTACCACTCAGTCCACAGTGAGCTGGTATCCACTGCAAGACTAGGTGTTTTTGAAGTGCTGTTAGATGGGTAAGGATTTTCCAACATTCTATAGTTGTTTGATTTTTTGGTGACAACTTGGAAGTAATTGCTATAATTGCCGCCCTGGAATCTGAGAGAATAACTGCTTGCTGAAAATGTGAAATTCTGTACAAAAGATTTTGTAGGGCCATTCGAATTGCTTCAATTTCTCCATCAAAGTTAGTAGTTCCATAACTTAAAGATTTGTAATAGGAAAAGAGGTGACATGTGGCTCCAGTACCCGCTCCATCTTGGTTTGATATCAATGATCCATCAGTATAAATATGGAGCCACTCATGTTCTAGAAATCTAGTATGGATTGTCTCTAATGCCAATAATTTTAGAACACTAGTTGGAGTAACACTTTTCTTAACTTCTTCTGTCAGGTGTAAATAATATGTGATGTCTATGTTTGTGTCAGATTGACGTTATATATGAAGTTTTCCTTTGAATTAGGAAGGTATACATTCTCCTTGATGTCTTGAATTTTGGAAAGAAAGCTCTCCTGAGTCTTTAGTGTATGTGTAAAATTTCTCTTGTGCCATGTATTGAATGGGAGTTTGATCAACTTTTTGTGTTGAATAAGTGCTGTTTTTTCTATTTCATATTCAATGGGGTATTGGTTGGTTAGTATTTCCAGAGCTGGTATTGGTTATTGTTATTGATTCCACCAAAATTATTAATTCTGAATTAATATATTCTTTGAAACATTTGAAGGCAAATTACAGTACACTTCAGTACAAGTGGTTTGAACCCTCTGACAATATTTTTATACTGCATTTAACTTATGAAATCATATCAATGAACGACTGTAACGTGCTTCTGAATGTTAATCATGTTCGTCCTGAATGATATTTTCTTGTGCCATGTTAACAAACATGTTAGTTTATTATTTATTTATGCCAACAAACTTACTGTTGGTGTTTTTAAACACACAAGCCGTGTGTTTACCAGGAGAAATACGAACTGGTTTGAGAATTTAATGCCATTCTGGCAGTTTGTCACAATAGCTCAATGGTTAGAGCAGCCACCTGGTAAGCGGAAGGTCTGTGGTTCAAATCCCAGTTGTGGCATTGAATTTTTAATTTCCAGTTCTACCTCTTAAATGTTAGTTTATGTCAGTCTGTTTACATCCTACTCTGTTATTCATGGAGAAATGTTTAGTGTCCCAGAGCTGGGCCATTTCTGACTAGTGTTTGCTCCAAAGAAGAAACTGGCTCCCATGTTGACTGACCACGCAGTGGACATACAAGAAAAACATCAGTAGTTGAGGACAACAGAAGTATACTTTTGAGCAAACATGATAGGCGGCATTCAGCTGTGTCCATCTGCAGTGAAATAAATACCACCAGGACAAAGCCAATATCAGCCGACAGTAAAGTCACCTATGGGCAGTTTTGTTGTTTGGACATGTAGCTATGAAGAAACCATTGCTAACCCATCCACACTAACTTAAAAGGCTGCAGTGGGCCAAAGAGCACCAGAATTGGATCTTAAACAACTGGTAAAGTGTTCTGTGGACGGATGAATTCAAATTTGAGAAATTTGGTTCAAATCGTTGGCACTATGTCTGCCGTCTCCCTGAGGAGAGAATGCTTTCACCCTCTGTGAAACATGGAGGTGGAAGTGTAATGGTGTAGGGGTGTTTTGGGAACAATGAAGCTGGACACTTAGTGAAAGTCGGTATTTTGGAGAAAAGACAGTACCATCAAATACTTTCATGCCATGCTGTGCCATATGATATGAGACTTACTGGACATGGTTTTGTTCTTCAACTAGGTAACGACCCTAAACACACATCAAAGTCAAGCAAGAACTATGTGAATAGTGCACAAGAAGTAGGAGTGCTAAACTCCATGACCTGGCCCTGACAATCTCCGGATCTATCCCCAATTGAACTTCTCTGGGAGGAGCTAGAAAGGAAAGCAAAACCGATGAGCTGTGGCAATGTCTTTTGCAAGCCTGGTGTAATACAACTCCAAGGTGTTACAAACATTGACTGCAAGGATGCCCAGAGTTTGTAAAGCAGTCATCAAAGCAAGAGATAGTCATTTTGATGAACAAAAACTTTGAACAATTTCCTTATAGGACACAAAAAAGACTACAGACAGTATAAAAACACACTTTATGTGAGTGATTTTTGTGTATTTCCTAGCATAGGCACTGAAGTCTGTTGGAGAATAAAATAAGTATTTGATCTCAATTATGTTTACAAGTACAGCACCTAAAAAGGAGTATGTAAGTTTTTGTATGGCAAGTTTAAACTTTCTGTCTCTAGTATATGTGCGGGGACTTTAGGAGAGCATCTTGGATCCAACCAAACAATTGACAAGCTCTGACAAAGGTACTACTGGTTGAGACTATAGGCAGATGGTACTGCCGATGTCATGTGCATGCAGCAAGTCATAGTCCAACTAGGAGCCAGTGCCGCATCCAGCAGTATAACATAGAAGCACTCTTTGATTGCATCACTATCAACATAGCTTGACTGTTGCCTCTATCCAACAAGAGGAACAAGTATCTGTCGGTGGACATGGATTACTTCACTGCACCATTCCTGAACAAGAGCCCAAGCCCAAGACTACCTAGTGAAAGAATTGTTCTGTTGCTCTGGAGTACTGCTGGAACCACAGAGCAATCAGGACAGGTTTGGGGGTAACATATTAGCCTCCCGGGTTCAAACCCCATGAAGGAGGATTGATGATTTTTGGACGTAAAAATCCTTACATGGTTTCTTTCAGAAGGGAAGTGTAGTTGGTGGTCCCAACCACACATTAAAAAACCTCCAACCTGATAAGGGCCTCTGAGCAAAATTAAGCAGTCTTTCATACCTAATATACAGGGTGAAAGATAGATAGATAGATACTTTATTTCACTGCTTAGAGCATGGCCCGGTGGCAGCGCTGTCAATATAATATACAATTCTTTACAATATGATATACAATTCTTTACAATATAATATACAACTCCTTACAATATAATATACAATTCCTTACAGCATATATACAATCCTTTCATGCACTATGGTAACTATACAGGATTTCTTTTTAACCTCTCTTTGAAATTATTTACATTTGGAGGCAAAGTCTCCAGTAACTCTGCAGTCAAATTGTTCCAGTCATTAATTGTTCTATTGGTAAAGGAAAATTTACCTATATCAGTTTTCTGTTCCCTATTTCTTATTTTTTTAGAGTGATCATTCCTTCCCCTATATGATGGTGTCAACAACCGCTTTGTTATATCTTTCCATGCAGGTTCCCCCTTATATGCTCTAAAAATTGCACATAGCCTTGCCCGTTTTCTACGTTTCTCCAATGATTCCCAGGAGGTAGCAGTGCCTGTAGGGTTTTCAAATCGCTTTCCTCTATCAACAAATTTAGCTGCTCGTTTTTGAACTCTCTCGAGTGCTTGTTTTTGACCAACCCGATATGGATCCCAGCATGCTGCGCTATATTCTAATATTGGTCGGACTACGGATGTATAAGCTAAATTTCGCGATTTCCCATTGCTGCGTTTTAATATTCTCATTACAAAGTGCAATGCTTTGCAGGCTTTTCCAGTGACCGAGTTTACATGTTCCCCCCATTCCAATCTTTCATTTATTATTACACCTAGATATCTAGTGCTACTTACCCTGGGTATTCTCTTGTTATCTAATTTATACATCACATTTTCTTCTGTTCTTGTCCTTGAAAATATAATTGTTTTACATTTACTTGGATTTATCTCCATTTGATTGGATTGCGCCCAGAGTTGAATTTTGTTTAAATCTTCTTGTAAGTTATTAACGTCACCTTCGGTCTTGATATTTCTATAGATTATACAATCATCCGCAAATAGCCGAATTTGTGATGTTATCCCTTTCCATAAATCATTTACATATGCTAAGAAAAGCAACGGCCCGATCACGCTACCCTGGGGGACACCTGAGGTTACTTCGGTAGGGGACGATAGTCTATTTCCCACCCGCACTCTTTGGGTTCGTCCGCTCAAGAATTCCCGAATCCAAATAATCACTCTGTTGTCTATTTGCATATTGCAAAGTTTTTCTATAAGTGGCCCATGAGGTACAAGGTCAAACGCTTTAGTAAAGTCAATAACTATTGCATGCACTTTACCACCTGCATCGAGTGCATCAGCTACATCCTGACAAATAGCTACTAGTTGGCTCTCACAAGAGTGTCCATTCCGAAACCCATGTTGTCCTTCAAAGAGCCAGTGTGAATTATCCCATTCTTGTCTTAAGTATTGCCCTATAAGATGCTCGACTTGTTTACTTACTACTGATGTCAAGCTAACTGGCCTATAATTTGTCGCTGTGGTTCGATCCCCTGTTTTATAAATAGGAACGACTATAGCCTGCTTCCAATCCTGCGGTATACTTCCGTTATTTACCGTTATTTCGAATAGCCTCAGCATATATGGCACGATTGCCTCCCCTCCAATTTTAAGAAAGTCACCCGAAATGCCGTCCGGACCGACTGATTTATATTTCCCTAATTTAAATAATCTTTTTCGAATGTCGCTTGGTTTCACGATCATAGGGGGCCCCTCCGTTCTTTTAATACTGGCATTGCTCTTTACTTGGAACACTGAAGCGAATTGCCGATTAAATACTTCCGCTTTTAACAAAGAGTCGGTAACTTGTACATTTCCATTTTTTATTCCCGGAATCTCCTCCTTATTACCCCTGCGCCTTCTCACGAATTTAAAAAACTGCTGCCAGTTATTTCTGTTAGACGAGAGAATATTTTTTAAAAAATTTTCTTCAGCGGTAATCTTCTCTAATAAAAGTTTATTTGACAAGACATGGAATTTATTTGCGTGATAAGTATTAATTTTACGTGACCCATATGCTCTCCTAACTTGTTTCTTTAGTCGTTTTGCTGTTTTGTTGTAATATTCTGGGTCAGGGTTTTTTGTGAATGTTTTACGGGGTATAAATTTATCTGTCGCTTCCACAACGATTTTTTAAAATTTTGCCATATTTTTTCAACCGAACTTCCAGTTTGGGACCACAAGGAATATCTATCTTTTAGGAATTGTTGCAGCCTTGGAATGTCTCCTTTATAATATTGGTAAATGTGTTTCTTTTCCCCTGTATGGCATTGGGCTCGAATCCCTTCTACTTTAACCACTGCGCAGTTATGGTCACTTATACCAGGAAAAACTTCACACTCAAGCACTGCTTCCTCCGGCTTCACCAGGAAAACGTCTAGAACCACCCCCTCCCTAGTTGCGGTTTTTACAGTTTGAACAAAGGGAAGTCATTACATTCCTTCTGATATGTGCTTCATAGAAGCATTACAAACAAAAATAGCATTTTGTTCTCTGATCAGTCGATTTCAAAAAAATAAATGGTTTTTTATCCAAATTGGATGCGTAATTCCACAGGAATGTACGAAGATAACAATTTGTTACTTGTAAGATGCATAGAGTAACTTATTTCTGATATAGCTTCGGTAGTAATTATGGGACATCACACAGGGTTTCAAAATAATTAATCACTTAAAAGATGTGAAGGAATACTCCAAGCAGCTTTTTCACATGTGCAGTAAGTCAACAACATTGTGTTGAAGTTGGTCAGGGAATTGAGCTGGTTTGTGGATGTAAACAGATCTGGCACTTTTGCTTTCGCTTTAATGTTTTGGGAGCTAACACTTGCGATTAGCCTACACTTGCGCAGTAAACATAGAAAGACAAGGCAGGGTATTTGTTTGTGTTCTCAAGAAGCACTGTTACTGTGTTTATGTACTGAGCTAGGGAAAGTGATACCCACACAGTCTGCAGTGTTGCCAACTTGTTTTCGAGAAAACTAAAATATCTGTAGGAAATGATCAGAGACAAAAACTTAAGATACAAAATGTGTTCCAAATATCGAGATCTATCACTGGTTTAAATTAATGAAATGACTTCCCTTCCACCCGGTATAATGGGATGCAGAGAACATCAGTTAAAGAGTGCCCATAAACAAAAGCTATTTATTTTGATCAAGGCACAAATTTTGAGTCAACCTTATGAGATAAGCACCGGAGTGACTCACTGTGTACAAGACTCGCATAACGGTTGGATGACATGGCAAAGCGGTACATCAAGACTCAAATAACGTCTGAGGAAGGTCATGGCCAAACACCAGAGGGACTGGGATGTCTGAATATTGCTTTTCTTGCCAACCGCTCGTCAACCCATCACACCATCACTTCGGTAGGAAGTTGACATTTGGAAGCCCCTTGGGTTTTTTTTTTTTTCAGTAGTGTTTAACACCCGCTTCTACTACATGCAGTACCATAGGTGGTGCCACTGATGATGCATGAAATGAAGATGCAGTACCGTGGAATGAGATTGCGGGGGAAACTGGAAAATCTGGAGGAAACACACCCCTGTGCTGGCTTGTCAACCACTAATCTGGGATCAAACCCAGGCCGCTTTGGTGAGAGGTGAATGGTCTAACCACTTGGCCATGGTGCAACCTGCTTATGTGCACTATTTACATAATTATTTCCATACACAGGATTCATTAAAGAAACAAAAGATTTTGTAATACTCCATAATGCTGCATTACACCCATGATAAAATCATCTAAAGACAATCTTGACTTTCATAAATGATATAGCAAACTAAAAAATAAAAAAATAACATGGGAAAAAAAAGAGACTACCACTATTTCTTTGGCACTTCTAAATCAGCATGAGATCCAAGAGCCAGTCTATTACAGGCAGCGGCCAGGGTTAGCATGTTCTGTGTCAGCAAGTGGGCACAGCATTGTGTTAGTTGTTTCTTTGACTGCAGCAGTGCCAGACGCATGTGACTAGTGTGTAAGATTGGCTATTGAATTATAGGAACAGTAACTTCTCAAAGTGTTGCTACTTAATCTATCCCTTGCCCATCATCCCCATATACTTTTCTCTCTGTCTGGGAAGAACAGTATTTATAGACATCTAGGCGTTGCAGTGAAATTTTAAGGGTGTGGCACAAAAATTGGTATTATTTTTATAATAAAAGGTAAACAAACAAAAAAGTTATTCAATTAAACATTCATTTTTTTTTATACCAACAAACTTACTGCTGATGTTTTTAAACACATAAGCTGTGTGTGGGCAATGTTTTAAGAGGTGAAATCAGGACTGCAAAATTCAATGCCATAGCCGGGATTTCAACCACGGATCTACCGTTTCACATGCGACTGCTCTAACCACTAAGCTACCATGGCCAACTAGCCACTTGCCTTTTAAATCCTATCATTTATAAGAGTTACAATAAAATATGTTCAATGTTCACAGGCCTTTTTGGCTGCTGGTGGACTTGCTGAATGCAATCCAATCAAATCCATAAGAAATATAACCTTGTGGATACTCCGTATGTGTTAAATAAGATTCACAAAGCAGAACTATCCATCAAATTCAGTTTTTAACTATATTAGTCAACTGAAAAACTCAGAACTTTGGAAACTGAGGTAAAAAGAGATGTCAAATGGCAGTTTGCAAAATGCCCATTTTTCTGTACAAGAAAAGGATTAATTTTGTGTTTGCCTAGCGACTGATGTTTTCAGTTTGATCCCTGTAGAGTTGTTGTTAGCTAATGCTGGATTTCTGACAATGAAGTCATTAATCCTCTTGCTCTCCAATATTTTTCACTGATGGATGGGGCACTAGAAGTGGCCAGGCATATTTGAAGGTGGTCTCGATCCATTTCCTCTTGCAGATCACATAGAGGACAGAGTGGTGAAGAATATACCCCAATTCTGTTTAAATGTTTTGCCAGACAATCATGTTCTGTAATCAACCTGAAGGTTGCAACTGCTGTTTTTCGAGGATACTCAGGCATTACTGTTTGAATGTTTGGTAGTTCCCATCTTTTATTTTTTGATTTTTCATAGTAATATTTTTCAATAATTTTTTTGAATTCAGAGTTGACTAATCTTTTAGCTGCATAAAATGGTAGATTAACTATAGATTTCTGCACACTGCTGGTACCTTTTTTGCAAGAAAATCAGCTTTGTCATTACCACTCAGTCCACAGTGAGCTGGTATCCACTGCAAGACTAGGTGTTTTTGAAGTGCTGTTAGATGGGTAAGGATTTTCCAACATTCTATAATTGTTTGGTTTTATGGTGACAACTTGGAAGTAATTGCTATAATTGCCGCCCTGGAATCTGAGAGAATAACTGCTTGCTGAAAATGTGAAATTCTGTACAAAAGATTTTGTAGGGCCATTCGAATTGCTTCAATTTCTCCATCAAAGTTTGTAGTTCCATAACTTAAAGATTTGTAATAGGAAAAGAGGTGACATGTGACTCCAGCACCTGCTCCATCTTGGTTTGATATAAATGATCCATCAGTATAAATATGGAGCCATTCGTGTTCTAGAAATCTAGTATGGATTGTCTCTAATGCCAATAATTTTAGAACACTAGTTGGACTAACACTTTTCTTAACTTCTTCTGTCAGGTGTAAATAATGTGATGTCTAATGTTTGTGTCGGATTGACTTTAGATATGAAGTTTTCCTTTGAATTAGGAAGGTATACATTCTTCTTGATGTCTTGAATTTTGGAAAGAAAGCTCTCCTGAGTCTTTAGTGTATGTGTAAAATTTCTCTTGTGCCATGTATTGAATGAGAGTCTTCAACTTTTCGTGTTGAATAAGTGCTGTTTTTTTCTATTTCATATTCAATGGGGCATTGGTTGGTTAGTATTTCCATAGCTGCTATTGGTGTGGTTTTGATAGCACCTGTAATTAATCTCAGACTTTGGTTTTGAAAGATTTGAATCTTTTTTGTGTTTGCTGTTACAAGAACTTCACTGCAGTAAGTAAATAATGGCTTTATATATACATTGTATGTTTTGTTAAGAGTTGCTCTGGAACATCCCCACTTCATTCCTGTTAGACGTCTTAACAGTGAAAGGCACCTCTCTGCTCTTTATATTACATTTTCTATTTGTTTGGTCCATGTAAGTTTAGTATCAAATGTAACTCCTAAATACTTTGCTTCCTTTGTTTCTGGTAATTGTTGACCCTCAAAATTTAGTTTTATTTTAGTGGCTTTTTTCTTAGTGAAAAGATTTGGTAGTTTGATTTTGTTGTATTAACAGTCATTAAATTTTCTTTGGTCCACCTTTGTAATTTGGTTAGGGATTGTTGCATGGTTTTTTCTAGTTCTGTACTTTTGCTTTTTGGTTTTGAAGTCCACATTACTAAGTCACCAGCAAATAGTACACACTTCACACCTGATTCTTGTATTTGTTGTGGCAGATCGTTAATAAATATATTAAAAAGTGTTGTGCTGAGCACTGCACCTTGTGGTAAGCCACGGTGTACTTGTTTGTATTTAGATATGTTTCTTCCATATCTGGTTGCAATAAAGCGTTGTGTTAGGAAATGACATAGCCATGAAAACATTGGACCTTGTATCCCTATTTTTTTTTTACTTTCTTTAGTAGTTTTGTTCTGCATATAGAATCATATGCACTTTGGAAATCAATAAAAACTGATAAATTATCTTCTTTTCTATTGAAGGAGTCTTTGATTTCTTGACTGAGAAGTAAGACTTGTTCATTTGTAGAGTGGAACTCTCTAAATCCAGCTTGATATGGGGAAATTAAATTTTTTGATTCTAGAAACCAATTTAACTTGTTTGACACCATTCTTTCCATCACTTTTGCTATTATGCTAGTAAGAGCTATTGGTCTATAATTTTTTATTTATGACGGTTTTGTCTTTCTTCAAAAGTGGGACAATTATTGTTTTTCGCCATTCAGCAGGTACAGTGGTTTTCCAGGATAGATTGTAGAGTTTTAGTAGTTGTTGTTTTGCTGTTTTTCCAAGGTTTTTTATGAACTCTGGATGTATGTGATCAGGTCCAGGAAACTTTTTGTTTTTTAGATTATTTAAACTTTTTGTTTTTTAGATTATTTATTGCAATGTTCAGTTCTTGCATATTAAAATTTTGAAAAAAGATATTGCACTGAGTGATAGGATCACATTCTCTTTCTTGTTTCAAATCTTTCTCAAATTCTTTACATTCCTTTTTATTATTTCTTGTTACTTTATGTGAATTAGCATAATATTTATTATTATGCTAAGATCCCTGTAGAGTAGAGGTGGGCAAAAGCGAATTCATGAATCCATGTGACTTGTGAACCTTTCGCCGTGTAGCTATGAAACACAACGGTACACAGCCCCTTCCTTAGTGGGTTTCAGGTAGTGATGAGAATATTCGAATGAAAAATGTCTATGTATTTGATTCTTCAAAGTTCTCGAGATGTTCTCAAATCCAAATACTGTCTTCGAATACTTCACTCGGTTCTCGTTTGTTAATTACTACTTTGCTGTTATCAAATACTTCACTCGGTTCTCATTTGCTAATTACTACTTTGCTGTTATCGAATACTTCACTCGGTTCTCATTTGTTTATTACTACTCTGCTGTTATCGAATACCCTCGGCTTGTTCTCGGTTCTCGTTTATTAATTACTACCAATTACTACTCTGCTGTTATCGAATACTCTCGGCTTGTTCTCGGTTCTCGTTTGCGTATGTTCTGAATGCTGAATTTGAATGTTTCACTCGGCTTATTCTCGGTTCATGGAATAACGGAACGCATATTACGGGATCAGTTAACTAGAACGTATGGACGTCAATGTTATAAATTCAACACTAAATTCATATTTATGACGCTGACATATTATTGATTTCCAAGTCAGCATATCATAAAATGGTGTATCTGCATGTAAACTACTGTTTAACAATGAAAATAATGTATTATTCTGTCCTACCTTACTTCACAATATTTATAATAATAATAATAATAATAATAATAATAATAATAATAATAATAATAATAATAATAATAATAATAATAATAATAATAACAATAATAATAATAATAATAATAATAATAATAATAATAATAATAATAATAATAATAATAATAATAATAATAATAATAGTGAGTGACAGTATCCGAGAACTTGCATTCGAATACAAGAGATTTCGATTAGCGAATACTACTACTATTAGTGAGTGATAGTATCCGAGAACTTGCATTCGAATGCAAGAGATTTCGATTAGCGAATACTACTACTATTAGTGAGTGATAGTATCCGAGAACTTGCATTCGAATGAAACATTCGATTCTTAAAAGTATTCGAATAAACAGTATTCGATTCTTGAAAGGATTCGATTCTGCCCATCACTAGTTTCAGGGGTTCAAAGGTCACTTCCGGTCGTTTCACAACCAGTATTAGGTCTGTGTCAACATTGTCTGCCTCATTTGTAACAAGTACTACATGAAGCTACATTCAACAGCTTTATTGTAGATATCATGTCGCATGCAATGAAAAAACTACTGTTATTGTTATATGTTTGTTATGATTACACATTTAGAGCGTGCCAAAATTCTAGAAGCTTTACAATCTAAACATGACAAACATACCATGCCACATGACAACTATCTTAACCAACAAATCCAATTATGAAATATTTATCTTAAATGTATAAAATCACTTGATACTGTGCTACAGGATAAACAATTTATATTCCCATTCTCAAAGACTTAAAAACTGAGTTTACTTCACGAACATTCCATAATTTCAAGAATCTTGAGAGTGACATTTCAATGTTTGTTAACCCTTTTACTGTAGATGTAGTCAATGTAAGAGCTAACTAGCAATGTGAACTCATAGATCTACAAACAGATCTAGTGGCAAAACAGAAGTGCAGAGATTTAGTTTGCACAGACAAAGAACTGTGTAAGGTAATATATGTTGGTTTGAGAGAATTTACTGCTTCTGATACACCAGTATTTTGCTCCACATATTTCTGTGAACATTTTTTTTCTCTGACGAACATAGCAAAACGAAAAATGAGATCTGGCGTTTCAGATAACTGCCCTCTTGTTGCAATATTATGCCAGAGTTTGAACGTTTTCTCGTATGTTCAGATGATGACAATGTGTGTAATTCCGATTTCCCATAATAAAAGCATGACCACCTCTTTCCTGTCTGAAACAAAGCGCTGATCGTTAACTGTATCAATCCACCATTATCAACAGTTTAAGAAGCAAAGAACTACCGCTCCTCCAACCAGCAAGAATGTTACACAAGTTGCACGCACAGTGGATTCAGAACAGACACTATTCTGCCTGCCCCTTGTAGAGTATGAGCTACGTCCAACAAAAATCACTTCCTGATGGTTTACTTTTAAGTCTGTTAATTTTGCTTTTGTTTTTTTAAAAATAATATAATGTAAATATGGCTGTTACTATTAATAAAAGAAAAATAAAAAGCTTCATATTAAGATTTTGGAGGATACAGATGGTTATTATATCACAATATTTGCAGAAAATATCATTTCTAATTATAAGGCGACCATCTGACAAAGAGAAAATAAATATCCAATGTTGTAATGTAATCAAAATTGTTTAAATGTTTATTGCATTACATTTACCTTTCCTGGAATTCTCCATAACATCCACACCAAACTGAACAATATCTCCAGAACAGACCTCCCTTGGTGGGGACTCCTCTGCCCCTTTGCTAAGACGCTGATTGTTGACAAATGTGCCATTACTACTTTTTGTATCCTGCAAGTAGAACTGAAATAACAAAGCAGAACATTCTATTACTCATACATTTTCAAATGTTCAGTACTGCCTTAGTAATCACCTTCTGATTCTTAAATAGTTGGAAATGCATTTAAGTACACTGCAGAAAAAAAATGCAACACCAGTAAGGACTGTGTTTATCAACACATGGGTATAGTATGTGGATATTGAGAGGTTATAGAACTGGTGATTGATGTATCATGGTCGGTGGACAACAGATGGCACTGCACAGCAGTGTCTCTATACCTTCAGTGTCCACGGTGCAGGCAGTCACTGTGGTAACCTAACAGTTGAATGGTGGTGTCAAACGACACTCTAGGGTGTAGCGATGCCACGACAATGCGCACGTGCTCCTGTCTCACAGCTACAGCCATTTGAACGGGGTCGAATTGTTGGCCTCCGCAAAGGTGGATGGACCTATCGACAAATTGCTGCACATCTTGGGCGCAATGTATTTGCTGGTGTGTCGATGTTTTCAGTAATGGTCTGTGGAACATTCTCACTCCCATAGACTAGGTTCTGGGCGACCACATTCTACAGACGCACGCCTGGATCGACGCATTGTACGGGCATCAGTGACTGCCTGAACAGCATCCAGGGAGGCGATATGGGCTCAGGTAGCACCTGGAGTATCAGCACGGACTATTGGAAACCATCTTGCTGCAGCAGGACTCAAATCATGTGTGCCCCCAGCCAAAGTACCTCTTACACCACAACACCATCATGTACATCTCCTCTGGTGTCGAGAAAGGCCTCATTGGACAATGGAATGGCACTCTGTTGTCTTCAGTGATGAGAGTAGGTTCTGCCTGTATGCAAGTGATGTCGTATACACGTACGGCGTAGAGCTGGTGAGCGAACTCGTCCATAGTGCATTCGCCCATGACACAAAGGCCCAACTCCTGGTATCATGGTGTGGGATGCCATCACAACTCGTGCTCGCCTTTGGTGTTTGTGCAGGGACATGAAACCAGTGCCAGCTACATCCAGCAGGTAATTAATGCTGTGTTACTGCCATTTCTTCAACAGGAACGTGATGTGCTGTTTCAAAGGATAACGCACGTCCCCATACAGCTGCAGCAATGCAACGTGTTCTGTAATGTATACAACTGCCCTGGCCAGCACGGTCCGCTGATCTCTCTCCCATTGAACATGTATGGGACATGATGGGAAAGTAAGTGATGGGGCCTCCACGGCCAGCCACAACCTGCACCAGCCACATCTTGCACCTGCGACAATGGGTGCAAGATGCTTGGGCCAGTGTATCACAGGGTGCCATTCGCCCCCTGTACGATCGTCTGCCTGCATGAATACATGCCTGTATTGCTGCCCGAGGGGGTTACACCAAATATTGATGCAACTATTGGGACATACCTCCTTGTGAAATGTCTACGTCATTTGTGCTGATTTTGTTATCATATGATACTATCATGACATACTACCGCTCACTTAACTCTGTATTAAATTTAAGCAATCCTTGATGGTGTTACATTTTTGTCCCCCGCCAGTGTAAATACAGCAATAAACAAGCACCCATCTGTTCAAGCTTATACCAAATATTATCATCCCAACTACAGGTTAGAACTATGCTTTGCAAGTGATAAAAGTTACTAAATTTAACCTAATATTCTGCAGTTTAGAAAAAATGTGACATCTAAACAACAATGTTTCATACAGTAAAACCTCCTTTATCTGGCCCTCGTTTATCCGCACCAGATTTGTGGATATTCTTTTTTAAATTTAATGTTCACATTAGATAATAAAATTAACTATACCTCGGCCGCTGTAAGTCTGCACTTGACAGCCAGCAGTTAAGTTGGTGAACTCGCAGAATAACATATGAAAAGCGTCGTCTGCAAAACTTCCTGAGGCAATCACAGGGCAGCATTCCGGTCTGTCAGTCACAAAGCAGAAACAGGCAGAACTCATCCTCATAATTTTGATGGTCCTTCTCAAAATAGTCTCCCATGAATGCGATGCACTTATCCCAGCGTTTCTGCCAGTCTTCAAAGACATGCTGGAAACCGTTTTTTGAGATCCTTCAAAATCGCCTCCACAGCCTTCACCACTGCTTCTGATGATGGATAATGCCTCCCACGAAGGCGTTTCTTCAAGTTAGGGAAGAGTCACATGGGGCTAAATCTGAACTATAGGGAGGGTGAGGGATCCACTTCACGTTGATTTTTGCAAGATATTCAGCAACAACATTGGCATATGCGGCCGCGCATTATTGTGGTGCAGCATCCAGCGTGCTTCACAGAAATGTTTGTCACCAATGTGTGGGTGGCACCCTCTTAAGGTAATTCGTCGATCCTCTCTCACAATGGCAGCAACAGTGTTGATGTTTTCTTCTGTAAGAGCAGTAACTGGAGCACCGGGTCCACCTTCCTTTGAAATTGATTGTCTCCCCTCTTTAAACATTTTAAACCACCTTCGAGCTGTGCCCTAGGGAAGAACAGACTCTCCATAGGCCTCCTTTACATTGTATAGGCCTCAACTGAAGATTTGTTGAGACGAAAGCAGAGTTTCAAAGCTGCATATTGTTCCTCGCGTGTTACCTCCATTGCAGCGGTAGGCGATACTGAACATGTCTGAACTTGCCTGGTTCTCACAGGTGGGAACCAGGAGTACCAACAATGAAACTACTACGGTGTGCTTGTTTCACATTAAGCTAACAGAATATAATAATTCTAAAGTAAGAACAAATTAGAAACTAAAAACTTCACTTATCTTAGTAATGTTGCAAGTTTTTCGTGCAAACTGCTGACTAAAGTTTCGAGTTGACTCCAACTCATTCTCAAAGCTAGCTAGACGAAAATGTTAAAGAGACTTTTGAATCACCCTGTATTATGAGGTGTGAATAACAGACTCCTTATTCCATAAAGCTAGACATTTTGGTAAACCAACACCCTCTCAGGCCACATTGTTATCAGAATTCTACTGTATAAGTTTAAAATTAGGTTTTACCTGCACGTCAGCTTCATGTTTAACAATTTCTACAACCATTACTGCCAACTGCTTACTCTATTAAAAAGCTCTCATTCCATATGTGAAAATGGTTTGGACACATTTTTTATTTTCTTCTGTTGTGCATATAGGTTAAAATAACTTGCATTTCCTCATCACTAATACCATCATCAGGTAACATAGTGACTCCTTAGCTTAAACTACAATTCAGTATAGTTCAAGCCAAGCCACAAGTCAGCTCAGCTTATCAGAATTGTGCATTATAACACTCCACAGTAGCTTAAGTAGGGTTACCAGACGTACAGAAATTCCCCGACATGCTCTACATTTTAACCATTTGTCTGGCATCCGGGGGGAATTTTTCAAAAGTATCTAATGTCCTGTCATTTTCAAAAACAAACAGCAATCATTAGAAAATGAACTGGCAACTGCAAAAATAGAAATGATGGTAGCCGCAAAATTTAATAGCAGCTGATAGGTGACTATTTCTATAGTTTTTCCTGTCATGCAAATAAATTTTTTGGGTGCAACTAATATTTATATCACTGTCTTCACACCATATTTAACTACACAATACTGCAAGGCGTGGCAACTCTACAATTTGATTTTATATCGAGCCAGCCGCCATGAAATTTTGCGACAGCAAAAATAATTGGTCATTATTATCGGCACCAAACAAGAAAAGTATTGACAGTTCTCTGAGAAAGAGAGGCGACATTGCCACTTTGTGACCATGTGGAGAGCACATTAGCATTATGTGTAAGAAGACGGTTGGATTGCGTTTGGAATGTAGAGCAGGTACAATTCATATTCATATTCAAAGACAATAGTGAATCTATATGCAAAGGATGGAACATGCAAGTATGTATATACCTGTGAAATATTGTAAAGGGAGAATGCCGCCGATATCTGAATCGCTTGCATCATGCTGTTGCTGCGTAAATTAGTGGGAAAATGACACTGCTCTATCTTTTCTTCTAAAACTCATTTTCCTACGTTGCACTTATTACACCCTTTGTATCAGTAACCACTTGTTCACAGTTTTCAGCTTTTTATTGATGTAGCTTTATTATAGATGACACAATGAAATCTTTGTTGTTTCACCCAACGTAACTGTTTACCTCAGCCCAAATTAATTAAATCCCATTACACTACGAAAGGGGAGATCAAGCAATTTTATGACTTTGGTTGTGTTGAAAAGTAAAGTAGACAGATGTAGTCGGGATAAAGATACACTTTTATTTCCGTAAACAGTAACTTTGTACACTCGTTGCAACAGCAAGAAAGTCTTTTTCGATTCTCCAACAGCACGGCTCTGAACTCGTAACACAAAGAACTGTCCCTTCTCCGTCGGCACGACCCCTCAACGCTTCACATACCTCTGTCCTGTCCTCGGCACGACTACTCAACGCTTCACATACGTCTGACCTTTCCGTCGGCACGACTACTCAACGCTTCACATACGTCTGACTCACTCTTCTGTCGCACTTTACCGCTATTTATATCTCCCAGGCACTATTCTGGAAGCTTCAGGAACGTTCAGTTATTGCGGCGAGATACAAAGTAGAAGATTCCAGGAGCCTCTATCCTTTTCTCTCTTTTGGCAAGCGCCCCAATAATGCAGCCATTCTCTGTCTCTTTCCTTCGGCTCCTTTGCTGTAGTGCCGACAATAATGCGATGGGTGACACTGCTGTTGTCGGCAATTAGATGCGGCGGGCGCTGTGACACTATGTTCTTCAGCAATACCATTGACTGCATAATCCTTTAATTGGGATATGTAACAAACACAATTTTGTTCACTTCCCGAGTACGTAAAGTTTTTTGTTTGGCTACACTGTATTTGTCAATATTTTTGGACATAATTAAATATTCCTTAAAAGAATAAGACTATTGTAAATGCTCACAACATATGCACAGATACACAGATTGACACACGTAAATACAAGGCAAATAACCACATAAATAGAATAATGCAAACAAACTTATCAGCACACAGGGAATCTCTGACTGATGCAAGCTGGAGCTGGAGGTGACATTGTATATATTGCAGGGAAAACCAAAGGTAAGACACACAGTTTATGTTACTGCTGGATTGCAGGTCAAGCACATGCTAATCACATGTTAAATATCAACAACTGCCGACAACACTGGATTAGCATTTAGCATTGCTATGGAAACGCCTTAGCTCTAATTGGTTCTTCTTTTCATTTCTATGAACACAATGACACATCCATCCCATCTGTTCATTTAGACCTTTCCCCCATGTGGTGAGCAACTGTCAATCCCCTTCTCGTTTGGTACCAAGTATAGCTGCAACTGGAACTTGCTATGGCAACAGAGCTACACGGGCTACAGTCAAAGAGTATACTCATGCATAGTAACATCGAATGAGAGATAGGCAATGCAGTATTTGCACTCCGAGGCAAAAGGTTGGTGTTCTGTGCAGACAAAGCAACACAATCCTAATGCTCAAAGAGTATTTTCACTAATAAGAGCACAGTGGACAGATGACAGAAACAGACTATCTGTTTAGTTGGGGTATTGTTTTAGTGAAGTAAAATTTTTTTTTTTAAACTTCAGTTGTGTGGACTTCTTAATTATATTTCAAACAAGTTCAATGTTTTGTGCAGGATTACTTCTTCAGAGAAATGTAACTGACTTCATGATCACATTTAACACACTATGTTTCAGGATTTTAAGAAAATATATGTGTACATGCTTATGGGTATATAAATAGCATTTAAATTACAAATTTGCATTATTTTTGCATTGACCAACAATGTCCTACATTTTCTACCATTGTGTCCTACATTTCCATAAAATAATCTGGTAAGCTTAAGCTTAAATTGTGAAACTGGGTCTTACAACAATGCTTTTGTGTATGTCTGTCTGCTTTATGGAATAAGCAACCTCTGGAGAAAAACACTTCAGCATACTTACCTTGCCGTTTTCGTACCACAGGAGAGCATGGTTTCTTGAAAGAACTTTACAATCGAATATTGCGTTGTTTGGGGCTGCTCTTGCTCGAGCCACGGATCTCCCAATTTTTACAGGTTGATCTAATGTTAAGCTTCTTTCCTGTAAAAAAAAAAAAAGGTATCCAAATCAGATAGATCTTTTCACCATGCATCTGTTCAAACCGAGGTACAGATTAAGCTGGTCTGCTTTTACTGTTAATTCAATCTTAGAAAATGATGATTTTACTTATAGTTAGAATAGTAATATCTCAGCTTTCTATTGTCTAGGGTAAACACTGTGGATTAACATCAACTTTAACTTTTATGGTGTATGTAATATGATGTAATTGTCATAGTTGTTCAAAATTTTAAACATTTGCCAGCAGGTATAACATTTGATTATTTCCAACATTTCATTGCATTGACCCTGCTGCTGTCGCCACCACCGCCTCCTTCATGGTATATGTCTTGATAGCTTCTTCCATCTTTACAGAAATCCGTACAAACATTTTGTTTTGTAACATTTCTTCTGCCAACATGAATTTAGTATTTGTGTTTATGAAAATTGGCACTTTTTGAGAAACCAGAACCCTTTTAAGGAGATATAAGAAATGTTTGAATATGTAAAAATAAAATGAGAGTTCAGTTACAAAATATTTAGACAAACAGGAACTGCAACTGCTCGACAGTCATTGCTGGATGAAATGAACATGAGGTATACATCCATCGAAGAAAATTAAATGTTCCATTGCAACTTTGTTGGATCTCCACTAAAAAGGACACAGCCCCAGTGGTCTTAGTTGTGCTGAAGGCCGACCTTGCTAACCAAGAGACCTCCACTAAAAAGGACACAGCCCCAGTGCTCTTAGTTGTGCTGAAGGCCGACCTTGCTAACCAAGAGATCTCCACTAAAAAGGACACATCCCCAGTGCTCTTAGTTGTGCTGAAGGCCGACCTTGCTAACCAAGAGATCTCCACTAAAAAGGACACAGCCCCAGTGCTCTTAGTTGTGCTGAAGGCCGACCTTGCTAACCAAGAGATCTCCACTAAAAAGGACACAGCCCCAGTGCTCTTAGTTGTGCTGAAGGCCGACCTTGCTAACCAAGAGACCTCCACTAAAAAGGACACAGCCCCAGTGCTCTTAGTTGTGCTGAAGGCCGACCTTGCTAACCAAGAGATCTCCACTAAAAAGGACACAGCCCCAGTGCTCTTAGTTGTGCTGAAGGCCGACCTTGCTAACCAAGAGATCTCCACTAAAAAGGACACAGCCCCAATGCTCTTAGTTGTGCTGAAGGCCGACCTTGCTAACCAAGAGATCTCCACTAAACAGGACACATCCCCAGTGCTCTTAGTTGTGCTGAAGGCCGACCTTGCTAACCAAGAGATCTCCACTAAAAAGGACACAGCCCCAGTGCTCTTAGTTGTGCTGAAGGCCGACCTTGCTAACCAAGAGACCTCCACTAAAAAGGACACAGCCCCAGTGGTCTTAGTTGTGCTGAAGGCCGACCTTGCTAACCAAGAGACCTCCACTAAAAAGGACACAGCCCCAGTGCTCTTAGTTGTGCTGAAGGCCGACCTAACCAAGAGACCTCTGCTAAAAAGGACACAGCCCCAGTGCTCTTAGTTGTGCTGAAGGCCGACCTTGCTAACCAAGAGATCTCCACTAAAAAGGACACAGCCCCAGTGCTCATAGTTATGCTGAAGGCCGACCTTGCTAACCAAGAGACCTCCACTAAAAAGGACACAGCCCCAGTGCTCTTAGTTGTGCTGAAGGCCGACCTTGCTAACCAAGAGATCTCCACTAAAAAGGACACAGCCCCAGTGTTCTTAGTTGTGCTGAAGGCCAACCTTGCTAACCAAGAGAACTCCACTAAAAAGGACACAGCCCCAGTGCTCTTAGTTGTGCTGAAGGCCGACCTTGCTAACCAAGAGACCTCCACTAAAAAGGACACAGCCCCAGTGTTCTTAGTTGTGCTGAAGGCCGACCTTGCTAACCAAGAGACCTCCACTAAAAAGGACACAGCCCCAGTGCTCTTAGTTGTGCTGAAGGCTGACCTTGCTAACCAAGAGACCTCCACCCCAGTGTTCTTAGTTGTGCTGAAGGCCGACCTTGCTAACCAAGAGATCTCCACTAAAAAGGACACATCCCCAGTGCTCTTAGTTGTGCTGAAGGCCGACCTTGCTAACCAAGAGACCTCTGCTAAAAATGACACAGCCCCAGTGCTCTTAGTTGTGCTGAAGGCCGACCTTGCTAACCAAGAGATCTCCACTAAAAAGGACACAGCCCCAGTGCTCTTAGTTGTGCTGAAGGCCGACCTTGCTAACCAAGAGACCTCCACTAAAAAGGACACAGCCCCAGTGGTCTTAGTTGTGCTGAAGGCCGACCTTGCTAACCAAGAGACCTCCACTAAAAAGGACACAGCCCCAGTGCTCTTAGTTGTGCTGAAGGCCGACCTTGCTAACCAAGAGATCTCCACTAAAAAGGACACATCCCCAGTGCTCTTAGTTGTGCTGAAGGCCGACCTTGCTAACCAAGAGACCTCCACTAAAAAGGACACATCCCCAGTGCTCTTAGTTGTGCTGAAGGCCGACCTTGCTAACCAAGAGACCTCTGCTAAAAAGGACACATCCCCAGTGCTCTTAGTTGTGCTGAAGGCCGACCTTGCTAACCAAGAGACCTCTGCTAAAAAGGACACAGCCCCAGTGCTCTTAGTTGTGCTGAAGGCCGACCTTGCTAACCAAGAGATCTCCACTAAAAAGGACACATCCCCAGTGCTCTTAGTTGTGCTGAAGGCCGACCTTGCTAACCAAGAGATCTCCACTAAAAAGGACACATCCCCAGTGCTCTTAGTTGTGCTGAAGGCCGACCTAACCAAGAGACCTCTGCTAAAAAGGACACAGCCCCAGTGCTCTTAGTTGTGCTGAAGGCCGACCTTGCTAACCAAGAGACCTCCACTAAAAAGGACACATCCCCAGTGCTCTTAGTTGTGCTGAAGGCCGACCTTGCTAACCAAGAGACCTCTGCTAAAAAGGACACATCCCCAGTGCTCTTAGTTGTGCTGAAGGCCGACCTTGCTAACCAAGAGACCTCTGCTAAAAAGGACACAGCCCCAGTGTTCTTAGTTGTGCTGAAGGCCGACCTTGCTAACCAAGAGACCTCCACTAAAAAGGACACAGCCCCAGTGCTCTTAGTTGTGCTGAAGGCTGACCTTGCTAACCAAGAGACCTCCACCCCAGTGTTCTTAGTTGTGCTGAAGGCCGACCTTGCTAACCAAGAGACCTCCACTAAAAAGGACACAGCCCCAGTGCTCTTAGTTGTGCTGAAGGCCGACCTTGCTAACCAAGAGACCTCTGCTAAAAATGACACAGCCCCAGTGCTCTTAGTTGTGCTGAAGGCCGACCTTGCTAACCAAGAGATCTCCACTAAAAAGGACACAGCCCCAGTGCTCTTAGTTGTGCTGAAGGCCGACCTTGCTAACCAAGAGACCTCCACTAAAAAGGACACAGCCCCAGTGCTCTTAGTTGTGCTGAAGGCCGACCTTGCTAACCAAGAGATCTCCACTAAAAAGGACACATCCCCAGTGCTCTTAGTTGTGCTGAAGGCCGACCTTGCTAACCAAGAGACCTCCACTAAAAAGGACACATCCCCAGTGCTCTTAGTTGTGCTGAAGGCCGACCTTGCTAACCAAGAGACCTCTGCTAAAAAGGACACATCCCCAGTGCTCTTAGTTGTGCTGAAGGCCGACCTTGCTAACCAAGAGACCTCTGCTAAAAAGGACACAGCCCCAGTGCTCTTAGTTGTGCTGAAGGCCGACCTTGCTAACCAAGAGATCTCCACTAAAAAGGACACATCCCCAGTGCTCTTAGTTGTGCTGAAGGCCGACCTTGCTAACCAAGAGACCTCCACTAAAAAGGACACATCCCCAGTGCTCTTAGTTGTGCTGAAGGCCGACCTTGCTAACCAAGAGACCTCCACTAAAAAGGACACATCCCCAGTGCTCTTAGTTGTGCTGAAGGCCGACCTTGCTAACCAAGAGACCTCTGATAAAAAGGACACAGCCCCAGTGCTCTTAGTTGTGCTGAAGGCCGACCTTGCTAACCAAGAGATCTCCACTAAAAAGGACACAGCCCCAGTGCTCTTAGTTGTGCTGAAGGCCGACCTTGCTAACCAAGAGACCTCTGCTAAAAAGGACACAGCCCCAGTGCTCTTAGTTGTGCTGAAGGCCGACCTAACCAAGAGACCTCTGCTAAAAAGGACACAGCCCCAGTGCTCTTAGTTGTGCTGAAGGCCGACCTTGCTAACCAAGAGACCTCCACTAAAAAGGACACATCCCCAGTGCTCTTAGTTGTGCTGAAGGCCGACCTTGCTAACCAAGAGATCTCCACTAAAAAGGACACAGCCCCAGTGCTCTTAGTTGTGCTGAAGGCCGACCTTGCTAACCAAGAGATCTCCGCTAAAAAGGACACAGCCCCAGTGCTCTTAGTTGTGCTGAAGGCCGACCTTGCTAACCAAGAGATCTCCACTAAAAAGGACACAGCCCCAGTGCTCTTAGTTGTGCTGAAGGCCGACCTTGCTAACCAAGAGATCTCCACTAAAAAGGACACAGCCCCAGTGGTCTTAGTTGTGCTGAAGGCCGACCTTGCTAACCAAGAGATCTCCATAAAAAGGACACATCCCCAGTGCTCTTAGTTGTGCTGAAGGCCGACCTTGCTAACCAAGAGATCTCCACTAAAAAGGACACAGCCCCAGTGCTCTTAGTTGTGCTGAAGGCCGACCTTGCTAACCAAGAGATCTCCACTAAAAAGGACACATCCCCAGTGCTCTTAGTTGTGCTGAAGGCCGACCTTGCTAACCAAGAGATCTCCATAAAAAGGACACATCCCCAGTGTTCTTAGTTGTGCTGAAGGCCGACCTTGCTAACCAAGAGATCTCCATAAAAAGGACACATCCCCAGTGCTCTTAGTTGTGCTGAAGGCCGACCTTGCTAACCAAGAGATCTCCACTAAAAAGGACACATCCCCAGTGCTCTTAGTTGTGCTGAAGGCCGACCTTGCTAACCAAGAGATCTCCACTAAAAAGGACACAGCCCCAGTGGTCTTAGTTGTGCTGAAGGCCGACCTTGCTAACCAAGAGACCTCCACTAAAAAGGACACATCCCCAGTGCTCTTAGTTGTGCTGAAGGCCGACCTTGCTAACCAAGAGACCTCCACTAAAAAGGACACATCCCCAGTGCTCTTAGTTGTGCTGAAGGCCGACCTTGCTAACCAAGAGATCTCCACTAAAAAGGACACATCCCCAGTGCTCTTAGTTGTGCTGAAGGCCGACCTTGCTAACCAAGAGATCTCCACTAAAAAGGACACAGCCCCAGTGGTCTTAGTTGTGCTGAAGGCCGACCTTGCTAACCAAGAGACCTCCACTAAAAAGGACACATCTCCAGTGTTCTTAGTTGTGCTGAAGGCCGACCTTGCTAACCAAGAGGAATGTCCTGCACCCAAAAATGATCAGGTAAATCTTGTTTTTAATTTTTATACTGACATACTCGTAAAAATCTATCAATTCGCCAATTTTTCTTTATTTTATTTTAGAAATCACCTCTGCAAAGCAGGAATGTGGTACCTGTACAGTAACATTATGCAAGAAAATAATTGCGTGTCAGATTCACTGCCAATTAACAGCTCCCAACAAGAAATCACTGCATATCTCATCTATGATTTGTCACCTCTTCTAGTCGGTCTAGGTGGCTCAGTTGGTTAGACGCTGACCTACTGATCCCAAGGTCGCGGGTTCAAACCCGGCCCAGGCCGATGGTTTTTAAGTGTGCTTAAAAACGACAGTTCCATGTCAGTAGATTTACTGGCATGTAAAAGAACTCCTGCGGGACAAAATTCCGGCACACCGGCGACGCTGATGTGATCCTGGCAATTGACAGCGTCGTTAAACAACAAAATAATTTAATTAGTCACCTCTTCTCTCTAGTCCACTGGATTACTGCAAAACAAATTCAAAATTTCCAAAAGTAAAAAAATTAGCCAGTAAATATTTGTGTGTAATTTTTTTTTTTTTTTTTTTTTTTTTTTTTTAAATAAACGCCCTCCAACATTGTGTCATATCAGACAAAGTAAATATTTGTGTATTCCACCTGCAACAGTTTTCTCTGAAAAACTATTTAGGACAGCAGGACTCATGTGAGAGAATAAGTAGACCTGACCTCAAAAGAGTGTGTTAATAAAAACTTATAAAAGTGGAATGTTTCAAAAACATATTTTGCTTTTAAATGTCTAATGTAGAATTTAAAAGAAGTACATTAGCGGTTTTAAATTTTGTCTCATTAAGTATGTGCACCTAATTCATTAATTTCATTGGCATTACACAGTTCTCCCAAAATTCTATTTTGTATTGAAACTAGAAGTAGAAATGACGGTATCGAGTATCAAAGTATTGGGCATCATGTATCGGTATTGAGTATCGAATATCGAGAAAAACTGGTATCAACCCATGCCTAATTTACAATTTCAGTTCCTCCAGACTGGTTTTGAAAGTGAATCACTTTCTTCATCAGTGCTTTGTAGACTGGTAGGTAGCCTTTAATGAATTTGGGTTAGACACATGTTGTCTTGCAGTGCTTTACATGGTAAGAGTCTGCTGATTAGACTACCTGTGGTGCTGTATGTAGTAAAAGCAGGCGTAAAATACGACCCCCCTCCCTTCTGCTGATTAGAGCCATGTAATATTTATGAAATTGTTTCAGCTTTCGGCCACAACAGTGCTGATGTTTTACTTATCGTTTCCCAGATAGTTAATTTAGAATGGAGTTGTAACCTGTTCAAGTACTTCCATTTCTGGTTTGGAGCACTCATGATGAAAGCAATTTGCTTTTGAAATGAGTCTGGAGAAACTGAAGCTGTCAAGTGAAGTATTATTCTTTTAATACCTAACCATACATTTATGGTTTCCAATTGTCTGAGAATGCACAAGCAGAGCCTCTAAAGCCCTCCCATCTTTTAGCTAAATGTTCAGTATTTTGTAATTTGGAATCTCATGTTTATTAACCCATTTGTATCATTTGGTGACCAGGGCTCGCATGTGTCCTTTTGACATATAAATCGTATGATAAACTGAACTCGCTGTTCTGCATGGCGCCATATAACTCCACATGGTTTAGGTTCCTTCTCATAGCTGTAATTTATATATGACTGGAATGAAATGCTAACATGTGGTGTTTGTAATTCGGATCAGTATGACGTAACTTACTGTGTTTCAGTCAAGGAAAAACAATTTTATCTTAGCATTATACCTCTCGCCTCAATAGCCATCATGGTCATGAAAGAAATCTGCACGGATGACGAGGAGGGTCTGAGAAAACTCACACAAAGTGTATTGGAGAGTGAAAGTGGTGATTTTTTTAAATATGAGAGCATGAAGAAGGTTCTGGTGACAGTGACAATGAATCTAGTGCACAAAGCAGTGAAGAAAATAATTATGAAGCCAATGATGACGCACCAGACCCTTCGAAACACGTTTGCATTACAACACATAAAAAAAATTGTGTAACTGGAATTGGACTAAAACTGACAGCAACCTCATTCTCTACCTCTTTTTCTCCAAATAACGGTATTTGTAAAAACTTGCTCAACAAGCATGCATCAGATGCCATTATTGGTCTTCTATTAATTCCAACATCTTTATGATAATCCCTCCACGAAGAACAATTCTATGAAATTTAATTATTGATAAGCTCCATGAAGAATTTAAATTACTGCACTTTCAATTTTTTCAGATTACATGGAACCTTTGTTTGACAAAATATGTGACGATGTGAGTGCTTATGCAACGAGGCAGTTAAACAATCAGTTATTTTGACGTTTCAAATGCAAAAATCGTGTATTGAATTGTACTGGAGCAAAAACTGATGCCTCAAAACCCCATTTTTTACGAAACAATGAGTACAGAGAGATTTGAACTAACTTATCATTTCTTTCACACACAACAGCAGTATTAGAACAAGAGTATTGTTGAGTTTATGCTTTTAATATTGTGAATGTAAATTTTCAGCAAAAAATATTTAATGGTTGATTTTCAATTATTTTTTTAAAGCATTAAGTTGTTACCAACCTCACAGTTAAGGGGATTTAAATCTAATTTCTTCGTTAGTTGCCAAGGCATTTAATTATGCTGTGATCGGGTTAAATACAGCAATTAAAGTATTTTATTATGTGTTATTTATAAACTTTCAAAATTGTAGTAACATTTTAGTTTACTGACATTTAATGTTCTTATACTTATTAACCTTTAAAAATAACTTTACATCATTGGAATTATACCCAATGTAACATATATTTACATAATAAGAACACAAAATAATTAACTGTTAGTGATCATATAACTGCAAATTCAGTGACAATATTTAAAAGAAAATTTGACACAGAAACAGACAATACACATGAGTTAGAAACCAACAATTAGTGTTGTATCAAAATACTTGTCACAATTTACACTAAAGCACCTTTTCTGTGCAAGTACTATTCTGTAGTACAATACCAGAAATTGCAAACTGGAATTACAAACCAAAACACCCCACACAAACCAAGGTAATCTTCCTGTGTGTTGTATGGGCAGTATGAACACCTCTTCCTTTTCCATAGTACACTTGCCGCAATTTATGAAGCAGGATCCAAACCACATTTTTTATCATATTAGGGACTGCTGATCTTAGTCATTAGGGGATGTATAATCTCATTTGCCAAATCTTTCAGACACGACCTTGTTTGTCCTTTTTGCTGGAATGGTATGTAGGAGGTCGGAAACAAAACAGAAATTCACTGTTCATTGCAATGATTCATCATATTCGCCACATAACAAACAGGCTTGTTGTTTGCCTCTGAAAAGTATACTATCTCATTTTTTGGTCCACGTCTCCTTTTTGTTGAATTATGTTATCTCTGGTTTTTCTTGGGACGATCTTGTGATTCATTTCTATTATGATGCATAGTACTAATCAGAATAACAGCTTTATTTGTCTTGGGTACATAGCTTACCATCGATACATTATCTTTGAAGCCAAATATAGAACTGAGAGGTTCTTTGTATGGTAATGCCTTTATTTCAGCAGAAATATCTGGTTTGCTTTTCTTTATTGCTCCCAGTATAGCAATTTCCTTATCTATACTGGTCACAGTTTGTCGGCAGTTCTCAAGAGTTCAACATGACCGACATTACAGTAAACAGGACACGATATTATCCCAAAAAGCAGTCCTGCCAAAGTACATATTAACAGCATTTCTAACCTCAAATATCACAGGGTTAAAGTATCACACTTTCAAAAGATAATAATGCTTGAACATTGTTACCACACAACACAGAACATACCTTCAGCAAATCTTGTTCTGCAGTAACACTTTTGTATAAAATCACTTCCGAGCGCTAAATATAATATATATCTAATGCACTACTGTGAAGCAAACACAAAAATAACAGTAACTATAACGGCATATACCGCTCTAAAAGAATTCAAGACAAAATCACGCAAACACGAGCAATACAATGGCATCCACAGATTAATTAATACAGTGTATAAACAGAATCTTGTTTTAAAATCTATCAGTTGGCTTTTCTGTAAAGCGTTCCTAAACAAGGGCTTCTGTGGCAACATAACAGACGCAGTAACACCAGCTATGGCCATAGCTTTACCATGGTTATATGTTACGAACAGTTGGCGGCACTAATGCAACCTAACAGATGGAATATCACCAAATATAACCAGACTGCACCATAATGGGGGAAAAAATGTAAAGGTTCTTTTTTGGGGTATCTCAATAAGCTGTGCCTACTACAGGATGATGGTGGCGGTGGTGGTGGCAGTGGTAGTAGTAGGGCTTTAGGGCGCACAACTGCTATGGTCATTAGCTCCCAATCAGAACAAAATGGCTAAAACAACTGAGACTAAATCCCTAAGTCTAAAACATTAAAAAAACTTTACATTAAGAACATTAAAAAAAAGTCACCAACAGTGCCAGAAGCCGTAAAAGTAGAGCAAAACTGGGACAAGGACCCATTAAGGGATATACAAACAAACTGCACGGCCAACAAAATTAAACAATAAAACCAAACAAACCGCACGACCAACAAAATTAAACAATAAAACCAAACAAACCGCACGGCCAACAAAATTAAACAATAAAACCAGTGAGTCAAACACGGTCGCCCAAACCGCTAAGGTGGATAAATGCAATAAACGCTCTATGGCACTAGATTTATCTGCCAGCACTTCAGCCAGTGTGGCTGGCAGATCCACAGACAAACATAACAACTAAAAACTGGCACTGAATTAAACCGTGCCGCGTCAATGGCTCATGACAATGAGTACAGAGCGGCGCAGCATCAGATGATAAAAGGTGACTATGGCTAAAACGACAGTGCCCAATACGCAATCTGGTTAAAATCACTTCCTTGTGGCGACAAGCGTGCAAGGAGGTCCTCCAGGTGACAGGGAGGGGCTTCACCTCCCTGAGTTTGTTCCCCTAAATATTCAGCCACTCCACTGTCCAACGACAAAGGATAGAAGTGCGAAAAGTCATGCTAATATCAGCAGAGGGAACGTGAGAGCTAAAACCACTGCCTTCGCGGCAGCATCAGTAGCCTCGTTTCCCGGTAGGCCTACATGTCCAGGCACCCACAAGAAAGACACGCTAGCGCCAGCACTAGCGAGGGAATGAAGGTTGTCCTGGATACGCGGCACCAGGGAGTGGTAGTTGTACAGCATTCGTAGGCTCTCCAACGCACTCAAGGAATCCGAACAGATAACCCAGCGCTGCAAGGCTTGCCGACGATTTTTTTTTATTTTTTTAATTAACGTCCTCCAACAATCGACAGCTTTTACCATGGACTTGGAACCATCTTGGTCCTTGGATATACTTTACATGAGCTAATCAGAGATGAAGGATTGGATAGGCCTGACTTAAAACTGTCACTCCTAAGGCAGAATGCCCCACTGATGGAGAGTACGAAGAATCCCATACCTCCAGCAAGTGTCATACGCCTTCTCTAAGTAAAAAGTAAGTTTAAAAAAAAAAAGCAACCGTTTGGCTCTTCCGTAGAAAACCGGCCATGATATGCGTCAACAAAGATACCAAGTGGTCGGCCGTGGAACGGAAACGATGAAAACCGCACTGGACATTGGGCAGCAGATTGTTAGATTCAAGCCACGTAAATCGTCCGTTAATCATGCGTTCCATCACCTTGCAGAGGACACTAGTGAGGGAGATCGGACGATAACTGGAAGGTAGATGGCGGTCCTTACCAGGTTTTAAGATCGGGACGATCTTCGCGCCAAGCGGACGGAAAACTACAGGTTCGCCACATGTAGTTATAAACTTCTAAAAGAAACTGTTTACCAGTCAAGGACAGGTGCTGTAGCATGGAAATGTGAATACTATCCGGTCCCGGTGCGGAGGACCTGGAAGAGTCCAGGGCACGCTCCAGTTCCGGCATGGTGAGAAGGGCGTTATAACACTCGCGGTTAGAGGAACAAAAGGAAACTCCATGAGACTCGACCCGGTGCTTGATAGCCGAGAATTCCGGGTGGTATTGTGAGGAGCTAGAAAAACTACCAAAAGCCTCACCCAGAGCGTCAGCAACCTCCTTAGGGAAAACGAAGGTGTCATTGTTAACCTTACAACCGGGTAAGGTAGAAAGTGTAACTCTGCCCGCCACACGACGGAGCTTCTCCCAAACGACTGACGACGATGTGAAATGATTAAACGATTCCACAAAGTTGTGGCAGGATATCCTCTTCTTGGCCTGTATTATGCGACTAGCCTTGGCACGTAAGCACTTGAAGGTGACCAGATTTTGTAGAGTAGGGTGCCGACGAAATGCCCGCAGCGCAGCCCTCTGTGCACGAACCGCAGCCCGGCATTCGCCGGACCACCAAGGGACGGGTAAACGCCGCAGGCGGACAGACGAGCAAAGGACAGCATGTTCGGCAGCGGACATAATCACAGCTGTAAGGTGAGTCACCATCTGGTCAACATCCGGGGAACAGGCGGTCGTCAAAGTTGGCCAAACTGGGAAAAAGGGGGCAGTTTGCCTTGTGGATTTGCCAGGTAGGAACACGTGACGATGGCACATCGTTGGACAGCAGGCTGATCAGGCAGGGAAAATGGTCGCTAATGAGGGTGTCAGAGACGACGTTCCACACAAAACGATGAGCAAGCTGCGCTGAACACACAGATAGGTCTAAGTGAGAAAGCGTGCCAGAAGAAAAAGAAACAGAAGTCGGTTGATCAGTGTTCAGAACAAAAAGATTATTGCGAGCGAAAAACTCAGCAAGGTGCGTCCCCCTTACGCAAGCCTGAGGCGATCCCCAAAGGGGGTGATAGGCATTAAAATCTCCCAGCAACAGGTAGGGCGCTGGGAGCTGCGAAACGAGATTGGACAGGTCCGAAGTAGCAAAGGGTGAAGGAGGTAGATAAACGGAACAGAGAGTGAAACAGAAACAGGGTTAACTAAAGGTAATAGCAACAGCTTGCAGAGTGAGCACGACAGGCTGGTAAAAAACGTCGTCACGTATGAGTAACATGACACCCCCATGAGCAGGAGTACCAGGTTCTGGTGCGAGGTCAAAGCGCACCGGAATGAAGCCAGGGAAAGCAAAGGGGTCCTGCTGGCGAAGCTTAGTCTCCAGTAAGCAGAGGATACTGGAACACAGCGAAGTGGTAAGTAACTGTAGATCAGCCCTATGAGCGCGTACACCACATGCATTCCATAGAACGATTGACATCCGGAGGCAATGGGAGAAGCTGTTTACAAAGTTCACTTAAGCGAAGGCTGCCGTTTCAACTTGCCCTTCTGGTTCCTCGTAGGGCTTTTAAGAGGAGGTTCTTGTTCCATGGGTTCCTCGGTTTGAGAAGGCTCAGATTCGCTGGAGACCGGAGTGAGAACCTCAAACCTGTAGGCATGGGAGGTGAAGAAGTCCGCTGGACACGACTGCGCTCCCGCCCATCCTGAGAGCGTGCCCTGTGAGGTGGCGAGGGTGAAGAGGCTGAAGGAGTACCCTGGCGGCGAACAGGGGCCGGAGGGTCCTTCAAGAAGTCGGTGCGTTTAGGCTGGATCTTAAACTGGCGTGTCTCGGTACTTATTGTTATCTTCTTGGGACTAGCGGAGTCAGAAGGATGACCTGGAGTGTGGGTAGGAGCGACTGCGGTAACGTTAAAGGGCACGTCTGGGTACCCATATCGCGCTTTGGCACCTGTCTGGAGACTACGGAGCTGCAGGTACCGAATTTCAGGACAGATGGCTGGCGAGTAAGATGAAGTTTGCATGCCTCGGTAAACGATATACATTCTTTGACACGCAGCTCTTGGATAGCTTTTTCGTCCTGAAAACGCGGACAATCGCGAGAAGATGGATGGGTACCGCAACAGTTCACGCAGGAAGGCACGGATGGACAAGGCCCTTCGTGAGCTTCCTTCCCACACTGAACACAAACAGGGGTGGTAGCCTTACAGGATAATTTGGTGTGGCCAAAACGTTGACACTGAAAGCAACGCATTGGCCGTGGGATATATGGTCGAACATTTATTATTTCATAGCCAGCCTTAAGTTTGGTAGGAAGATCCAGCCAGTCAAAGGTGATGAAGAGGGTGAGGGTAGCCACCTGAGCACCATCCCTCATTGCGCGCACACGATAGACTTCCGTCACGCCCTGGTCTACAAGGTAGATCTCCTCCGTCATATCATCTAACAAGTTCGTGGTGATGACGCCATTTGAATAGTTGAGACTGCGGTGCTTCTCCACACGGATGGGGTACCCATGGAGAAGTTTCGCCTTCAAGATCTTATCGAGCTGCGTAGCAGTGAAGGTCTCAACCAGCAAAGAACCATTGCACAGTCGATTGCAGGATTTAACCAGACCAGCTATTTTGTCAAGACCCACCTGGATGACAAAGGGGTTGACTTTAATAAACGACTGAACCTCTTCTGCTCGATGAATTACTAGGTAACGAGCCGTTGACACTACGTTAACCTCTCTTTCCTCTGGTACTTGACGTTTTCGTTTTACAGTGCTTGAAGCCATAAAAATAGCGCTAGAAATTTCATCCCCCAGTGCTTCCCACCCACCACCGAGCCCAATGAGGGGCCATCCCACTGGGATGATAGGGCTACACAGGGGATATAGCGGGCTCGCCGTCCCACTCACCCTGGAGCTAAGTGCAATACCTAATCCTGGCCGATTGACTAGGGGATCTCTTCTGCTAGTTTCACGCTTGTAAAATAATTTATCCATAGTGATAGCCCTTCCGCACTTTGTACCAGCTGTTTTACCACATTCATTCTTGAATTTCTGTATAGCTTCATCTGGATTTTGTCCTGTATAAACCATTCCATCTATAGCGTAAGCTGTTTTAGAATCACATTTCCAGAATATTTTCATGTATTTGCCTGGTTTACTGTATATAATGTGTAAATCCACATCTTCCATGGAATGTTACTAACTGTTTGACAGCAAGAGAGGTACCGTTCTTTTTCTACAAAGTTCAAGTAATATTTCCCAGATATAACACAGAGGTGATGGCTTATCACCATCAGACTGGACTGCCTTAGTAGGCCTATCATCAAACCTATTCAACCAAAAAGAACTCCTTCATTGGAACATCCCAGCTCTTATCAACACCAGCAGGGAGTACTAAGCCAAAAAATGTGTTCATTTCCTCAATTATAATACTGCTCCAGGCCTTACTACCCCTTTATGCACATACTTACCTTACATCCAGATTTGTGCAGCTAATGATTTCACCTATTATATTTCTTTGGGCATGAAATAGTCACATGGATTTTCAGAAGTACAGCATTCTTCATTTAAAACCTAACAGGCACAGGGCATTTCGTCCGTGCATGATTGGGTGTGCCACAGCCAGCTTTGCTCCTACATAAACTCTACACATAAAGCATGTATAACACACTTACTTTATACCTTTCATGTGTAAAAGTTATTATAAATGGGAATCACCAAGCCTTGTTCACATAACATATATTCAAACGCTCCCTGGTGAAGCACAAGATTGTGAGGAAAGTTGAAACCACTGGTTCTGTGGCAAACAAAAAAAAAAAAAGTATAAACATGCAGTTTTAACAGAGGAAAAGATAGACGAAATAAGTGCATATTTTGAACGTTTGCCAACCAAATTCACCCCAAAATTAGCACAAGTGGGAATTTCAGTCTTCTGCACATTGAGCAACTAAATTCTTAAAACTAAAACCATGTAAGTGTACAAATGTCTATGCTTTAAAACAAAGTGACCCAGTATCATGAATGCATTATTGTAAATGGTTTCTTTCATCAGTGAATGAAGATTTAATTGATCCACAGCTTCTGTTCTTTTCCGATGAGGTGTGGTTCCACCTAAATGGTCATGTCAACATTCATAACAGTTGGTGCTGGGCCTCTGAAAATCCCTCATTATGATCGAAGAGTTGGAGTTTGGTGTGCTGTAAGTGCTAGACACATAATCAGCCCAATATTCTACGAGCAGACTGTAAATGCAGAGGTACCGAAATTATGTTTTGACGCCATTTTATCATGAACTGACAGAAGAAAAGAAATCATATGGTTGATTTCAACAAGATTCTGCTACTGCCCATGCAGTAGAGGAGTCCATGAATAAAATTAGGGAAGTGTTTGAAGAGTGATTAGTGCTGGTGTATGGCCCTCTCACTACCCCAATCTAACAGTATTCGCTTCTCACCAAAGTGGCCCGGGTTCAATCCCCGGCAACCGCATGTGGGATTTGTGGTGGAAGAAGCGGTGCTGGGACGGTTTCTCTGGCCATCTCATTCCATCGGTGCTCCATCTTCATTCCATGTAGCATCAGTGTCACTGCCTCCGGTACCGTATGTAGTAATAGCGGACGTTAAACATTACAAAAAATGTAACTATGTGATTTTTACTTGTGGGTAACCTGAAAGACAAAGTTTACGAGACAACTCCTCATACATTGGAAGAACTAAAACAAAATATTAGAAATGAAATCAGAAACATTACAGTGACCCAACTTAATCGTGTGAATCAGAATGTGTTCTCCCGATATACATATATCCAGCATCTTCTATAAGCTAAGAGTGTTATACATGCTTTACGTGTGGAGTTTATGTAGGAGCAAAGCTGGCTGTGGCACACCCATCAAGCACAGGCGAAATGCTGTGCACCCGTTAGGTTTCAAATTAAGAGCCCTGTATTAGCTCATAGGGTCTCAGAAGCCCTAAAAATGTATTCCATGGCCTGTGCATGGCAAATTGCTCCAGTATAATTTACTGTTAAACATAAAAGGAAGTTTTGTGAAAAATTCAGAATTGCCTTCTTTCAGACTGCACCTCTGTCTGTGATGACAATGCTCTGATTAGGAAATTGCCAACAGGCAAGCCCTATTGCAACTGGCAATTCTATTAACATCATTACTTTGTTAGTATAAGAGAGATGTCAACATGTCTAGGTGTACCCAAACACTGAAATGTGCCAAAATTCTCAATGTATAAATGTTGTTAGGTAATGTTGGATTTCTGACAGTTAAGCCATTAATCCTCTTGCTCTCCCAATGTTTTTCACTAATGGATGGGGTGCCAGAAATTTGATATTGAAGAGAACAATAGCAGTAATAGTAACCGCTTTTTAGAGAGCACCATATTTTTGTTTTGGCAGTTACATCGCTCTCTCACAACCCCCAGAATGTCTAGAGGACCACATCTGTAGTTGGTTTATGGGTCTCACCGACCTGACCGGGAGAGTTATCAAAATAAATTCACCGACCATATCCTCTGATTACCAATCAGAGGACATATTACATACCGTAACAGGTCAGCATGTTAGGGGTTAAGAGTTTATAGAGATTTCAGAGAAATGGAAAGGTTGGAAAAATAAAGACTCCCTAGCCCTCAGAAACCCTAATAGCATCGGGTTTGGAAGAGAACAAGAGATGACCAAGGTAAGGTAATAAAGTCAGATAGAAAAGCTACAGTGAGGAGCAAAACACCAGTAAGTGGAATTAATGTTCTGCTCAGCTTAGGTACCTTGTGGTCGCCATCCTCATATCCCCTAGATGGGGACCAATGTGTAAATAAATGTAGTTGTTCCAATGCTCTTCATATGATGAATGAGCTCTCCAATGCTCCCCATATGGTCAATGAACTCTGGAAGGAACCTCGTTCCACCAAGCGATGACTGCAGTAATTTATTAGCTGGAGGCAACCAGCGACAGTTTCCAAGATGATGGCAATGGAATGAGAGGACTCCAGCTTTTACCATGGACTTGGAACCATCTTGGTCCTTGGATATACTTTACATGAGCTAATCAGAGATGAAGGATTGGATAGGCCTGACTTAAAACTGTCACTCCTAAGGCAGAAATCAAAACACACACCCTCATCAAGAGATGTAAACAAAACCACTGAACAACCTCACCACCCTCATTGTATAAATGTTAATGATGACAAAAATCATTGCACTTTTTAGAAAATTATGTAGCCAAACACCAATCAAACTGATCTAGATTTGGCAACCTGTCACTGCAGTTGTGAAACATTGTTTTCATCCACTACTTAATGAAACAGCAGAAAGGAAATGTTGACCATCAGCTGGTAAAACTAGTTCTTACTACATATAGTACAATGACTGCCAAAGAAAATCTCTCAGCACCTCCGGTCTATGTCACAATTATCATTGTACAAAGCCATGGCCACTTCAGGCCATAGTGCAAGGGTATATTGTCTAAAACAATGAAATGGCCATGGCTTCATGTAACGATAAACAATGTGACATAGACTGGAGGTGGCAGTCATTGTACCACATGTGGTGACACTGCTTATAGATGAAATGATAACTGCTGAGCCGATATTTCATCTAGTGCTCCTGGAATAAGTCAAACTGCCCACCTCCACTCCAAGATATTGTAAGCGGAGTATCAGAGAGGGAGCCAAGTGTTCTCCGAAGTCAGCGCCCCTGCACTAGTTAGAAAATGAGTCACGCATGCACAGATCTAGCTTTCAACCAGGCTTGGACCGCCGTGGGATATGACTGGGTCTTCTGCACTGGGGTCTCACAGTGAGAGGATGTTGGCTCTTCGCGGCTTAGTAGGGAGGCATTAAAATGTGCTCGCGTTGTCTGTAACTTTGCAAAATTTTATTCTATCTTTCTGGTTTACTTATACTCTGTTCATCAAGAGATTAGAGGAGATATAAACAAAGCACCGGTTTGTATCACTCCGCGGCCACGTGCTTTCACAATGACGCAACACAGTTACCTACCGCTACGCGTAGGTATAATATGCATTTTACACTACTAAAAGGATATATTTACTTGATCCAAATAACACGTAGCACATGGAAATTAACTACTACTTACGTCATCTTTGTCCACAATAACGTTTTCATTTCCTGCTCACAATCTCGAAACCGATCTCCAGGAGCAGCTTGTGGAGGGAAGTTCGTTTTAAATCTGGAAGATCGGGATCAGAGTTAACTGCCAACAGCACTTTGTTTAAGGTGGGGGTTCATTGTTAGAACTGGTGAACTTTTCGACGGATTGCAGATCTCACACTCACAAATTCGTCGCAAACTACATCCACCATTTATCTGGCATGTGGTCGCTTTTTGCCGGGATCTTCACCAACTGAGGATTTTTCTTTGCGTGTGCTGTCAATGCTTGCAACTGACTCACTGATAAACTCGGATGTTAATTTCATCACGTCTTCGATAGCAAGTTTGGGATATTTCTCGCAGAACTTGTTAAATACGTTCAATATTGTTGTCTTTTCACCACTTCGCAACGGTTTGCCGTGCTTATGTTTTACAACACTCACTTGTTCCGCCATGTTACTTTCATACTGAATAATGTGCGCGCAGAATGAATTAGGCTGATTACACTCACTTAACTGTGTATTCTTACACTTTAACTATGCTTAGTACACCTAGTTCATGCTTTAGCAAACATTGTCATTTCAGACCTCAGTAACAGTATTTCTTCAAGGGACTATTTAGACAGCGAAAGCGTCAAGTGCTGTGGTCAAAACGCACGTGGCTTTGTTTACGTCTCCTCTAATCTCTAGATGAACGGAGCATAGTTTGCTTGATTTGTGTTTGCTGTTACATAAGGGTTTAAACAAGCTTTGGATGGCAGAAGTTTAGGTGCAAGAATTTCATTTCATTTAAAATATAGCTTTATGACATTTCTAATATGTGAATCTGTCAAGTGAGTTTGTAAGTTTTCCAAGGCAAGTTCAATTCAAGTTGTTATATTTATATTTGTTATTTCTTGTTGTTTAAATAAAGGCAAGCTAATCTTGCCCACTTTGAATTCTTAATTTCTTTCCAAGATCCTAAACCCAGCACGTTCACACTACAAAGGTAACCCATTACGTTACACTGCATAGGGAAATATACCAAGCCTAAGTTATGATACCTCCCTGGTATTTGCCAGTTACGAAGAAAACCTGGAAAAATCCTCAGTCAAGGAGGAACTGCAGACTCCTGCTCACAACTCCATGTCTTAACGACCTCAGCCACATATTGGTCTACCAGCTGAATACAAGAGGGAACAGGAAGAAAACAGAGGGCACTCTGAAAGTGCATTATTGTAGAGAGATTTGAGACTCTCAAGAGAGAGACAAATGGGATGTGACAGTTCAATTCAAGATGCACATTAACTGGACAAGTACCTACACACATTCACATGTTTTCTGTACATAAGACAGTGCAGCAAAAGCCATTAAAAATGAATTGGTTACATTTACTTCCACTCATTCATGACTTGGTTGAAATCAACCAACCTTGTGCATAACAATTCAAATTTCCAATCAATGACAGCCTTCATTCACAAAAAATTTATCAAATTTCATTATTACCTCCTCTGCTTTTCTTATGTTGTGATCAGGTTAGAGAATCTAGCTGCACTGTGCTACAGATGGGCAACAGCTTACATAATTTGACACAACAGAGTTGCTAGATTTAAACGTCAAAATGACTGACTCTCACTTCAGTGAAGCATCTAATGCTGAAATAATTTGAAGAGGGAAATCTCAGAACACAGCATACAATAAGAAATGTACTTGGAATCAGTTTGACACATTTTGGATTGAACAAAATTATTGCATTGTACTCTTCTCCCCAAAACATCATTTTCATAAAATGAGGTAACAAGTGCCTTATTGATGGTTTAGACTACAAGTTTACTCAGAGCACTTATTTGCCTTTCTTACATGTGGCAGACCATCCTACAACAATGACATAATGAAGAAGTTGACTTACTTGAAAGGGGTGAGAATTTGGTCGACAAATTAGTACAGCCTTCGCAGCCATTTTGTTACCAAATATTAAGTCCCCGCTGGATGGGTAGGCTACATTGCTCACCCACCTCCCGCTCACCATCACCATCTGCAACAAATTAAAAGGTTATTAATTATTCACAAAATCAGGAACTTCCCAAAGGCAAGCAAGTAACATCTGAATAAAGGAGGCTAAAAATTACACTTTTGTGATCATCCTCGATCTTCTGCATCAAGGAGATAAAATTCAAGTTTAGTGATTATAAACGTCTTGGCCTTCATCAGGAAAGCTGGGCAATTTTACGTCACATAATTCAATGGTGGATATGTTGATATCTGATAAGGCTGTTTTCAATTAAACCCTTGTTTACTATCAGGTCCATCATATTTTTTGTATATCCTTTTTATTCCTCAAAGACTGGACCAACCGTCAACCATTCACACATGCTAAGCGTATAAAACCTGTGAAACCAAACGGCTCCACATTGGTCATTGCCAAGACTAGCAGAGTACTACAGTCACACCCCTGAGGATGTTTGACGCAGCTTTGAACGAAGCATCTGGAAGGAGATTTTTCCACTAGACCACAGTCCACAAGCCTGGACAATCATTTTCTATTTAATGACACCGGCAATGAAAGCTTACGCTATCTGTAACAACATTCAGTGTTTGTTCACTTCATTTCAGTGCTGCATGTTGAGACTTACACTTGCTTTGTTTTGTATAGCATTTTACATAACTGAGAGATAAATGTGCCTACAAGAGAAGAGGTACTAATTGGTAACTCATTATTAGAAAGTTTGAACATAAGTAGATTTATTGGATCAATAGTGAGTGAGTATGCTTTAAGGGCCCATCGACAGCTAGGTCATTAGGGCCCCAAGTCAAAAAGATAAAAAACTGAAAAACTCACCACCACTTCACTCTCAAAATTAAATATTAAAACAGGAAAGCTAAAACAGATAAAAGCTAAAACAGTTAAAATGTAAAACTGGTCTAAAAAGGTAAGCAGATAAAAAAGTAAAAGGTAACAGTAAAACCACAAAATAAAATACCAGTTAAACCTGCGTGCTGAAGCTAATACTGGCAACAAACTGCAGCACTGAGTCGCCGCCTAAGATGGACTTCCAAGTAGAACCCAGGCCAAACAGCTGGTGCTCACGAGTGTAACGCAATCAACAAGGACATTGGATCAATAGCACAAGATGAAAACAGACTGATCAATCAGGTGACAAACATCCAACTACATCTAAACAAATGAATGCTGCTTTTTGAGCAACTCCATTACGTGTTTTCTCTGACGAGGTGCCACATTTACTTGGAAAGGTCAACCGCATCAAATAGTTTAAGCTTTGCCCTCACCAAAATGCAAGAGAAAGGAGGCAGAACATTTTGACATGCTTTCCTGGAGTCAAAGAACAAATGAAGGTCACAAACTGAGTCATAGAATATGCTTTTGTCAAAATAACACGATAAATCAGTGGATTTCTAGACACAGGAAAATCTACAGTAGAGAAAGTGATGTGCAAGATACCAACATTTTGCACCAGTCATGAGCCACTTGCCTCTGGCACAGGGGACCCAGGTTTTATCTCCAGTACTGGCGTGGGGATTTTTCTCCACTGGGAGATCTGGTGCAGGGTGCACTCAGCCTTGTGATGCCAATTGAATAAATATCCTGATAGAAAGTAGTGTTCCTAAAGGTCAGGTAGTTGCCCTGCTTGGGGGAGTCGGCATGCTGACCCCGAGCCACCCCCATCCTGCACTCCTCCATGGCCTTGGCTGCCACTGGAGGATACAGTGGCTGGGCAGAAAGGGTACCCATTGTGTAAGGGAGACACCCTAGGGATTATTACAAGTCATGAAATCGTTGGATGGTATTTCTGCCTTCATTTTGACGGTATCTGGAGCCAACACTCATGAGGGATGTTTCTGAATGCTTCAACATATGAGTCGTCTAGTATCAAAACTGGCAAAGTCACAAAATTTTGTAAAGTGAGTTTTTATTATAAACTGAAAGTAGAACAAGTACTCTTTCTGTTGATAAATTAATATGCATCAAATACTGCGAAGACAGCACAATACACATCGCTGAATTTAGAGTTGTGCAACAGAATGGGCCAAGTCATGCAGGAAGTGCATTCAAAACCGGCCAAGTCAATGAGGAATGTCATTGTCACAAGAACATCCAGCTTCGGCGTTTTCACTTTGAAACCTTATTATTGCCGGCTCAACAAATCATCAGCTCTAAATGGATACGCAGAAGTTAAAAATAATTTATTACTTTAGCTGCAGATGTTACGTTGGTACAAACGACCTTTTTAATTGGCACAAAAGCATTTTCCTTAATGCCACGTTATACACATATACCAAGAGTATGCCAGATATTATAATCTAATGTGAAGTACAATTGAGGTGTGTTGAATTATATCTATCAAAGTGCTGTTGTTTTAATAGAGAATTCGTATTATTTTTCATACCAAATCTCCCCTGTATTAAAGTTTAAAGTGAAAGGAAAAAACTACTCATTTTTTTAATTTTGTAATGTTCTTATTAATTTTTGTTCTACTGTAATATTATACTGCATTTTTTTACAATTAATGAATGAATTATGTTTTTTTATTGATGTTGGGTGCCAATTGAAATAAAGCCTGTCTTATTTGAAAGATTTAGAATTAAAAAATGTCTATCTGCAACAAAACCAGCCAAGACGAAACTTAACATTTTGAAACAATATAGTAAATCATTAATATGATTTTCCACATTAGTTTAACATGAACCCATCATATGAAGCCTAATAAAAGTGAAACAAAACATTACTACCTTTCATTAGTTTGTCTGCAGAAGTTTTTAATGAATACCGAAAAAAACATTTTGTGAGTTGGCCGGTTTTGATACAAGATGACCCATGTGCTATGTATATGCTACAGAACACTTTAGAAGATCCTGTAGCTTCCATTGGTGTAGCATGGCATAAAGATATCTGCCCTGACAGTGGTATTTGTAGGACAATATAACACTGAGCCATTTCAGCAAATAGTTATGCACTTAGCTGAAACAGGACAAAACATAACTTGGTGCAGTTCAATAGCAACAGAGGTTATCCATAGATGCCATGCTGAGAAAAAGTAATCCCTACATTTCCACTGAAGGAGAGCAATTTGAAGAATTCAATAGTATGTTTGATTTTGGTGAAAACTTCATCTTGTCGCACAAAGCAAAGGAGAACTGAATGGTCATGCCATCACCTCAGTGGCAGCTCGTTACCCAAACTATAGGAGAAGCTCTTATTACATAAAAATAACATGCAAGATACTGTCGTGCCGGCTGTGGCAGGGCCTGATCTCCACCCGGCAATATGAACGGGCTGGACTCCTTTTTACCTGCCCGAAACACCCGGCTGCCAGTGGGACAATAGAGCCTCCACAAACAATAGCTATTGTTTACTAGTGCGGTATCTGGACTGTTCTCTCACAGCCTCTCCCAATCATTCTACTTCCAGAACATTTCCATTGTCTAAAGCATTATTTAAGGGACCTGCTCGTGCCCAAGTGGAAGAACTGAAAGAGTAGAAGTTGTTCCAGTCGTGCTTGTGGTGAAGTGTTGGAGTGAGGAAAAAAACATATATGAAGCGTTCTGTGAATTGCACCTGTGTAGCAGTTCAGTGCAAGTGTAATTTGACAGTTCTTTACTGCAATTTGATTCGACAGTTCTGTGCTCTGAGTTTGTACAAAAGTGATCTAAGTGTAACGTTAGCACTACGCTAACTGATTAGAAGGCAATAAAGTGTGAATAGCGGTAACTGGTACTTTCCCATTTGTTACAATACCTATTTCTTTCATGAGGGCAATAAACCAATGGACTAGTCTCTACAAGGGGCTGAGGTTCACTAAATCCCTGAACCAAGTAGCTGCACTTTAGCCTCGCAGCAGGTCTATGTGGAACCTTACATTCTGCTTCGTTGTCATGGCAACCGGATATAAACATGCAGCTGTATGCTGGCTGACAGAAATAGCTGCACCTTCAAGGCTAAAGCGTTAGAGAGAAGGCAGATAGCTTGTAGCTTTCACCCATCCCTTTACCCTCACAGATATATTTCCTAATGGTTGTTTGTACACAGAGTGGAAGTGAAATGATCCACCAGACTTAAACAGCGAATTTCTCATGTTATGAATAACAAGAAAGTCTAGTACCAAAATGTTGAAAAGTTTATAGTTTTCTAGAAAAAAAATATTTTTATCAAACAAATTTATCATCACCTGGCTGAATTATTGATTGAAGGTTCTTGATTTATGGCTATATTCATAGAAAATTGAATAAACTAAAACTTTCTCCTTTGGCGTCTTTCAATAGGTTCAAAGGTTTTTGTGTAAATTAAATTAAAAAACCCACAATTTATTACAACACAAAGGCAACAGCATTACTAAAATAAGTGAAGGTTTTGGTTTCTAATTTGTTCTTACTTTAGAATCTTGTTGCTTCACTGTTAATAGCTTCAATTTTTTCTTTATCTGGCAGATCATTTCACTTCCATCCTGTATTTAAGCCTACAACAAGTTAAACACCTACATAATATTTAATACAACTAAAACTAGTGAAGTGGAGCTTCACTAGGTTCACCTGAATAGCCACCACTGCATCACATATGCATTTTTTCTGATACTATATCGGTGGAAGGGAAGTCACTACGTTAATTTAAACCAGTGATAGATCTCGATATTTGGAACACATTTTGTATCTTACGTTTTTGTCTCTGATGATTTCCTACAGAGATATTTTAATTTTCTCGACACTGCAGATTGTGTGGGTGTCACTTTCCTTAGCTCAGTACATAAACACAGTAACAGTGCTTCTTGAGAACACAAACAAATACCCTGCCTTGTCCTTCTGTGTTTACTGCACAAGTGTGGGCCAATCACAAGCATTAGCTCCCAAGCGAAAGTTCCAGATCTGTTTACATCTACAAACCAGGTCAATTCCCTGATCAACCTCAACGCAATGCTGTCGACTTACTGCACATGTGAAAAAGCTGCTTGGAGTAGGGGAGCGAGGGGTAGCGCCGTTAGGAAGGTAGCCCCGGTAGGTTGATTTTCAGCTTTTATTTCCATCTGGAGGAGGTCTAGGTGGTGCTGCACTCTTTACATTGGTTATGGTAAACTAAGTTCTCATGCGACGCCATTACTGAATCATCTGTTGTGCAGTTGTGCTTGGGGAATGTTTTAATGTGCTTCTGCAATAATTTTCATCGGCTTTCTAGCCACTGTAAGTACTCTTTACTTTTGCATGTTTTTCACTACATCATATTCCCTGAATAGTGTGTTTTATAAGGTTTAATTTACTGTATTACACAAGTATTTTGTATAATTATTCCTAACCTTTAAGGACGATTTTTTTGAACCACGCAAAACGGGTAGCCCCGGTAGGTAACAATGGGGTAATGGCAGTAGGCTACCGGTGCTCCCCCACATGTACATAAATGCTTACTTTTAGCGGAATTAAAAACACGGCTTATTTTAATTTTCTATTCCAGTCATTGAGAATGATGACATGGGGGTTGAACCCTCGGATTCACCAACTACGAAGTCCAATGAAGAACCAAACCAAGAAGGTGGAGGATCAAAAGAACCTCAAGATCCCAATAACTCAGTGACTTTTGAAGACCTGATACCGCTTCCTTCTACCAGTGGCACAAAGACAAAGCCTAGAAAACAAAGAGAGAAGCTAAAGTCAGAAATTCTAACCTCCACACCAAGAAAAGCTGAACTTCAACTGGCTGCCGAAAAGAAGTTAGTAAGGGACCTCAGAAAAGAAAATTCATTACTGAAAACAAGTGTAAAGCAGCTATTCAAAGACATACCTAAATGTGGCCTAAAAAGGATGAAGAAAGGGGGTGTTAAAAAGAAGAAAGCAATGTCCGCACGTAGACTCAAAAAAGAAATGTCTTCTGACTCTGATGAAGATTCTATTGATGAAAATTGATTGTGTGATGATGATGAGATGGCCGATTTGCCAGGTATGGAAAATGAAAAAACATTTTTCATCTGTGGAGAATTTGGTCAGGATGGGGAGGAATGGTTTCGATGTACCAGCTGCGGAACATGGATTCATTCTCTGTGTAGTGCTGCTGAATCTGCTGAAGGTTTTCAGTGTGATAGGTGCCTTACTAAATGACTTTTATTGCTTTTTGATACTTTTTAAGGATGTGTCTATGCGTTATTATATGTTTATTAAATGAATAAATTGTATTAATGTCATTCAACCAGTAGGACTGATAAGACTTAGAAATATTCATAATTTCTCAAGATTAAAATAATTTTCAATTGTCTATTGTTTTAACTAATTTTTAAAAATAAAACTTGTTTTGCAACATTTGTGTACGAAAAAGAATTATAGACTCTAACCTCATTCAAAAATGTCAGTAATTTTATGTTTCTCAAAAAAACTATTAAAATGTGTTTTACTCATTTAAAATACATGGAACCAAGGCTACCGGCATTACCCCATGGATCGGGGAGCGCCTGTACATGTAGCTAGTCTGATTGCTATATATTTTTACGTTAAGTTGTTTTCAGAATTGTTTTACAAGTTAACATATTGAAGTACACATACATGGTTTGGGTTTGAGAGTGTGAAGCTTTGTATGGGGTAATTTTAAACAGCGATATGAGCATTATTGCTTAACCTACCGCCATTCCCCCATTCTCCCCTATTCCTTCACGTCTTTTAAGTGATTAATCATTTTGAAACCCTGTGTGATGTCGCATTATTACTACTGAAGCTATGTCAAAAATAAGTTACTCTACGCATCTTACAAGTAACAAACTGTTATCTGTGTACATTCCTATGGAATTACGCATCCAAGTTGGATAAAAAAACCATTTATTTTTTCCAAATCGGCTGATCAAAGAACAAAATGCCATCAGTTTTTTGTTTGTAATGCTTCTATGAAGGACATATTAGAAGGAATCTAATGACTTCCCTTCCACCCTGTATATGGAACTTCTGGAGAATAAAAATTTGTCATCCAGCATTATACAAAGCATGCAAGAAACTTGACTGGAGACAAATTCAAGATCATACACCATCAACAGCGTCAGTCACAGTAAATACCAGCCCATTGATAACAATCAGCAATGGAAGCAGCCCTCATTTTAGCCCCAGCCCATGCAGCAGCCGAACCAATAAACAAAGGACGGAGCAACCGTCAACCATCCACACATAAGTGTATAAAACCTGTGAAACCAAACGGCTCCATATAAGTCATTGGCACACCACACAGTACCACAGTCACACCAATGAGGATGTTCAATGCAGCTTCGAACAAAACATCTGGAAGGAGATTTTCCACTAGACCATGACCCACAAGCCCAGATAATCATTTTGTATTTTAAAGTTTACAAGGTTTGCACGAATACCTAAAAGCAAAACAGTTTTAGAATCTGGAAGATGTTTGTTCTGCACACGGAAGAGAACAGGAAGACAAAGTAATAATGAATTACATCAAAAGTTTATGTGTGGAGCACACAAATGATTACTTTCAGCAGGAATTGGAAGATGAAAAGTCAGTCACAGTGTAGTATACCAGAAAGTAATATGCAGGACTGGAGATAAATTATAACAAAACCAAATACATGGTAAATGTAAATAATGGAAATGATATAATACTAAATGGAGAAAGATATGAAAAAGTCAATTCATTTAATTATTTAGGATCAATGATTCTTTTTAAATTAACATCCTCCAACGTAATGTCATATGAGATGGTAAATGAATGAAACGGATGAAATGATACTCAAATGAGCCCAAGGTCCATAGAGCTTTAAGTTACCTGACATTCGTCTTCTAAGGATAAAGGAAAACCCCGGAAAAAACCTTACCCGCATATAACTTACCCTAAGTGAGACTTCGTCCGATATGACACAATGTTGGAGGACGTTAATTTTAAAAAAAAAAGTGAGACTCGCACTTGTGACCTCTTGAACGTGAGGCAGACATGCTGACCATCACACTACCGAGGTGGGCAGGAGATCAGTGATGAATAAGAATAATGACATATTGAAAGAAATTAGAGAGAAAACAGCAAAAGCTAACCGATGACTCCATGTAATGAAAGCCAGGTATATTGGGAAGAAAGTTAAAATATGGCTGTATAAGGTGATAATTAACCCTATTGTAACATATGGAAGTGAAACTTGAGGAAAGATTTATGGTCCAGTATGTGATGGTGGAATTTGGCGTATCAGAACAAATAATGAAATAGCAGAGCAATATAAAGATTTGAATGTAGTGAACGGTATAAAAATCAGAAGGTTTCAATGGCAGGGCCATTTGATAAGAATGGAAGATACAAGGATCCCTAAAATCACAGTAAATGCAAGGTTGGATAATAAGAGGAGAACAGGACGCCCAAAACTAAGATGGATTGATGATATGCACTGGATGTGAGAACATGGTGAAGGAAGGCACAGGACCGAGTCGAATCAAACTTCAAGGACTGTAGAGCCATAGGAAGAAGCATTTCAAATGTCCATTTGTAGAAATCAATGATAATTGTACATGCCTCTCCATTCCAACAGTTTTTGTATGTCATTGTGTAATTGTGTGTTAATGTTATCTTGTACTTCTTGAAACATAAAATTGCACATCATGAATAATAAATTCAATAAAATAATATTTGGCAAATACAATAACTAGAAATATGTTTCAATGATTTTCCTAGCATGTATCTCAAAAAGTAGCATAATTTTGTTTTCTTCTTCTTTCCCTGCTTCCCCTCCCCTTATGTAGGACTTACAAGCCAGTGCCTAGGGTCAGGGAGAAAACCCACCCAGACAGCACTTCGTCCACCACGAATACCACATGCAGGTCCCTGGGATTGAACCCGGGCCACCTAGGTGGTAGGCGAGCAGTCTAGTCACTCAGCCACGACACCGCCATTTTGTTTTCTAAAAAGAATTATTTAGTCAAAATGGGACCATGGGCTCTGACTGAAAACCCTAAGAGGCACAAAAAACTCGATGAATCTACATGTAGGCTTCTACGGAAAAATAGAAATTTTTCCATCACCGCCATCAAAACCCATTTGGTCAAAATGGGTTGGTTCTACGAAGAGTAGCCCACCTCTGTAGGGTGTCTGCCTCACATCCAAGAGGTCACAAGTTTGAATCTCACTTAGGGTGAGTTATCCGGATAAGGTTTTTCACCGAGGTTTTCCCTTATCCTGAGAAGACAAATGTCGGGTAACTTAAAGCTCTATGGACCTTGGGCTCATTTGAGCATCATTTCACCCATTTCGGTCATTCACCATCCGATATGGCACTACGTTGGAAAACGTTAATAAAAATTTTAAAAATCTACAAAAAGCAATTTTGCAATTACTCCCAAAAAATAGCAACTGTACATAAAAATTATTCAGTAAATCAATTGTCATAAGAGGTACAAATACGAAAACGTAAGTTTTTTTGAATCGCAGTAAAAAAACATAGGGCTTCATCCTGCACAACAAAACAATTATTTTCTGAAAAATCACGTACTATTGCTGTCAGTCATATCCTTCTCAGAAAACCAAATGCTGATTGCTGCTTCGCAATGAGGTCATGTTGTTTTCAACTTGTTTGAAAAATCCTTGACAAAGTCCCCTGTACATTTGATGATGGTTTCAAAAGTGCAACAAACCACAGATAGCCACTGCTTGTAAGTGATGTCTTCACTCATTTCTTCTTCTGAACAGTCACGCGAATTAGCTGCGAAATCAGTTACCCAGGGACATAAATCACATTTATCTAGTCAATATTTTATTTCAGGTGAACTGCACATAATTTTGGAAAGGCAATGTTGATAATTTTTCAGTGGCACACATTGGTCTCTTAATGAAATTTACTCCTGCCAGCTCCACATTCTGGTGTATAGTGTTCTATTTTCCCCATGCACTTGCACAGTTCTTAGGATGCAACTCAGTAAATTTGGAGAGACCCATCTTTTGGTTGGGAAATTTTATCCTGAGTTCATAAATTTCTTGAAGATTTACAAGAACCATTCGTTTTTGCACCAGAGCTTTAGCTCCAACTCTTCTTTTGACTGACACAATGTTTTTCTTCCCCAATATTTGCTTGCTGGCCTATCACTGAAATATAACTCTCTCACATTAAGAGTATCTTCTGACAGACTTTTATTTGGTTTTGAATTGAGCGAGGATAGAACATGTCTTTCTTTATCTAGAGACTTTACTTCTCTTGCCAAATAATTAGTAACAACAAATTCATTCTCAATCCTTTTAATAGACCAACTAAGAATTTGAATCTTTTCAACATGAATGGCATTTGTAAACTTGTCTTTTAGCTGGCGTCTTACTACACTATAATCAGTGCCAACCAAGAAAGGGATCGACAGTTCACGATGAGGGAGAGGCGACATTACCATTTATCACAACCACGTGGAGGGCGTGGTATGAGAATATGTATAGAGAAGAAGATTGCACCTGGAATGTTGAGTGTTGTGCGATGACAACAGTAAAATACTGAATCTACATTCAAAGGATAGAACATGCAATGTATATCACTCTAAAGATTTGCGTTAACAAAAGAGACATCTGTGAAATGTTGATGCTTACTCTAATGGGAAAATGCCGCTGATATCAATATTGCTCTTCTTACCGATTCCTATAACACACGAGGTCATATCAAGTACATTAGAGATTGGCATAAGAGGCCTTCTATCCAAGTTTTCCTCTTCGAAACATTCTGTTACACAGCATATTATTTCCCACGTTTGTCCTTCAATGTATACCATTTGGTATACCAAATAAGTTGATGTAACATTTTCTGTTTGAACACCCAGTGTGACCAGATACAAGATTGCTTCACTGGCATTGTTGCAACATGGTGTCATAAGTGCAGCCTAAGTTTGCATGAGATTCTAGCATGGAGCTTATCGATAAGAAGTGAAAATGTTTCTTGAAAATTAAATGGAGTTTATCAGAACATAAGCAATGTATAGAAGTACTTCAGGATTATTGTCAAGAAAACGACACATTAACAATAATTAATAATGGTGATACCAGTAATAGTGATAAGATAATCCTGCTGCAAATGTGTACCTGTCATGGTGTCATGGGGGGTTCCTTGCAGCGTTAGCTATGCCACCGTATGGAAAGAAAAATCACTAAAATTGCACAAGTGAACAGGCTTTAGCTTTCTGAATATCGATAGTTGTTATACAATTTACGGTTATGTATTCTGGCACAAGTTATTCAATTCCGGGTGGTGTTTTTGCATGACTCACTATTACCATGTAATTTACTTGGGAGTAAACATGGATAACCTACCCATGCCAAGTTTGAAATGTTGAATAATAATTGTATCACTAAAGAGCAGAATCTCCATAGAGCATAATTATATTTATTACTCCATCTGTCCAAAATTATGGTATAAATAATGGAACAGTGTGAGATTATGACACATGCGTGAATATTACCTGTTCTATATACAACATTACATGCGGTATAGGAAACACCTTCCAGTCTGTGGATGTGAAATCTCCAATGTACTGCATATACACATAGCTCAATGTGAGCACAAATCAACTGGCCAAAGGCAAATCATTAATCTGGCCTAAGAAACAACTGACAGGTGGGTTTTTTTTTGTAGTGTTTAACTCCCACTTTTACTATTACTACGGCACCACAAGCAGTGACACTGATGATACATGGAATGAAGATGGAGTACTAGTGGAATAAGATGGCGGGGGAAACCAGAGAACCTACCCCAGTGCCACTTCGTCCACCACAAATCTCACATGTGGTTACCTAAGATCAAACCCGGGCTGCTTTGGTGACAGGTGAGTTCTATAATGCTATTCTGCAATATCTGCTGTAACACAACAAAGGTGGAATTTTGGAGAGGGGTGCTATTAAGAAAGTAGCATATCAGTTTCAAGTGACGTCACTAACTCTATCCCAGATTTGGCTCTGAGCCAAAATGCACTATGACCAAGGCAAGTTGTGCGCTAATGTTAATTCTGGGAACACAGGAAATTGTGGTTGCCCACAGCAAAGATTATTCTGCACAATTGCATAAAAAATAGAACACTCCTTAACGCAAACATGGGACAATTCAATCTTTGGCATGTGCAATCGAAATGCCAAAACTAACCCTCTTTCAGTATTTCTACGCAAAACAATCAAATGGGTTTCATCCACTTTGAAACCTCTTCTCACAGAAGAAACCAAACATGAGTGTTCGCACTTCTGTTTGTCCATGGTAGAGAATAATGGTATACTTGGCAGCAAACAAGAAGGTGATTGACAGTTGCTCACCATGTAGTGGAAAGGTCTAAATGAACAGATGGGATGGATGTGTCATTGCGATCATAGCAACGAAAAGAACCAATTAGAGCTAAAAGGTTTCTATAGCAATGCTAAACCAGTGTTGTCGATATTTAACACGTGATTAGCATGTGCGTGACCTGCAATCCAGCAGTAAAATAAACTGTGTCTTATCTTTGGTTTTCCCTGCAATATATACAATGTCACCTCCAGCTCCAGCTTGCATCAGTCAGAGATTCCCTGTGTGCTGATAAGTTCGTTTGCATCATTCTATGTATGTGGTTATTTGCCTTCTATTTACATGTGTCTGAATCTGTGTATATGTTGTGAGCATTTACAATTGTCTTACTCTTTTAACGAATATTTAATTATGTCCAAAAATATTGACAGACAGCGTAGCCAAACAAAAATCTTTACGTACTCGGGAAGCAAATAAATTGTGTTTGGTACATATCCCAATAAAAGGATATTGCAGTCGATGGTATTGCTGAAGAACATGGTCACAAAATTGTTTGGTTCCCCCTTTCCTAGTGTAATCCGATTTAATTAATTTGGACCGAAGTAAACAGTTATGTTGGGCGAAACAACAAAGATTTCACTGTCATCTGTAATAAAGCTACATCAATAAAAAGCTGAAAACTGAACAAGTGGTTACCGATACAAACAGCATAATAAGTGCAACATGGGAAAATGAGTTTTAGAAGCAAGGATAGAACAGTGTCATTCCTGCAGGTAATTCACGTAACAGCAATGATGCACGCAATTCAGATATCAGCGGCATTTTCGCATAATATTTCATAGGTGTTTCTTTTGTTAATGTAGATCTTTACAGAGATATATACTTGCATGTGCTTTCCTTTGCCTGCAGATTCACTATTTTACTATTGTCGCAATAAGCAGCAACGTCACCTCTCTCACTGTGAACTGTTAATCCTTTTCTTGTTTGGCGCCGATAATGAATTCAAGTCTACATATGTATATATTAATGAAAAGTGGTCAATTTCACTAAGCTACAGTAAAAATATTACCTCATGATCACGATTTGGGGTTTTAATAAGTAAACATAGGAATGATATAAACAGCACAGAGTATAGAGCTAGCAGGTAGTGTGAGGATTGAGGAAATGACACGCCCACTGCTACACAAGTCTTGTTTCTAGCAACTGTGTATGTTTTCGCTGAGAGCCGAGACAATATGCTTAAAGTAAAGAAGGTTCAAACATCAAAATCGTCACAATTGACATTGTGCAGGAATTTAGCAGGGAATATTCCAGTACAAACGGCGAAACCATCATATGTTAGGTATGTCACATAGAGCTTACAGGACGTTTAAAACCCCATGTTAACCTCTTCATCGATATGGACATGAAATCATGTCCATTTAAAATGATGGATGAGCGATATGGGCGTGTATACACGTCCTGTGTCTTTGTGCATTTAACCCTTATTTATCCCTTATCTAACTCAACTTATTTTAATTTTCCCTTTATGAAACATTTAAGTAAAGTCTATATACTTTACTGGCTTACCTTAATGTTCCTTGTGCAGTGATATGCCTCAAAACAGGGATAAACACACAAGGGTACATCTCCACATTTGCAAATTCCCTTCTTGCAGCACACGAAACACTTTTGAGATGGGCGGGACTTCTTTGCTGTTGGCGGTATCCTTTTAGGATAATGTTTTCCTTGAAGTCTGAGAGGTGCAGGGGTTCTGGATTTTCTACCCCCAACATGGTATTGTTCAATTAGGTTGCGAGCTATTGATAGTCGGAAGTCCAGGTAGGTCATTGTCCTGTGTGGCTTTAGAGCTCTCCAAATTACCAAACAATTGTATATGGTTATATCCAGTTGGTGCAAAAATACCTTTTTATACCACTTCTCACTTCAGCAACAAGCAGGAAAGTATATGTATGTATTTCAAGAAAGAAAGAAATGGAGTCTACTAAGTTACGAAACACGCGTAAACAAAAGTTGCAAACATGATGTATTCTGATGACTCAGAGACCACACATACAGTAGTGCTTTATGTCATATTATGCCTTGTTTTGCTGACACATAAGCCACCCATACAATGGGTCGACTACTGTTTCTTTCAGAGAATTTATATTAGATGCGTTCGACAGAGCAAAGTTAACTTTTCACCACAGTGAAACAAAATAGTGCCATTTCAACGTTTTGTAAATGCAACTCAACTTTGCTGATGACGTACATGTATACTGCATATAACGAGTTTTATACCAGTTTTTATTTCATTAAAATAACCTAATATTTACACAAAATACAGCTGTGTATATACAAAGCACTTTTACCGCATTTAACAATTTAAATGCTAGCAGTTCTCAGCTCACGGATGTTTTAAATGGCCATCGCGCAAGAGGTTAAACAGCACTGCAACTCAATGAAACAAAAGAAACACGTGTTATTAAAGGGGAAAAAAAGAAAGAAAGAAAAAAGAAAAAAAGTGCAGAAAATGTACATCCTCCTCAACTCCAAACTACAAAAACTAATTTTTTGAGGAACTGTGTCATTTGCTAATAAAGGCTGATATTCCTTTAAACTAAGCGCAGCACCCTTGTTCCATAGCCTTTATAAACAAGTATACCAATAGAAATATGCCTTTGGAAACAATTACATAAAACATTTTTACCAATAGCGTATGAAAAATGCCTAAATAATATGAGATGAGGTAGCAGATAAAAAAATCTTTATATCTATGGACGAAACTAAAGATAAGATGCTGCTAATAGGTCAGTTGCTATGTTGTAGGAAACCTCACGCCTGACGGTCCAGGTAAAAAATTTATCTCAATGTCCGCAGAAATGCAGGAAGTTAACCATTTTACAATGACCAAATCATTTAATTATTCATTGTCTTTGCTGTGGCCTACCAGTATTAAGAAAGAAAGTGTTTTGCTACTTGTTACGGACGGGGCTTCCTATATGAAGAAAGCTGCCACAACAATACAACAAACATTTCCAAAATACATTTAACTTGTCTACTGTGCTGTTCAAATGGGAAGGAGTTTGTCCTTGAGTGTCTCCAGGCCGGTAACCAGTCGGAGTCCTGCTGTGTTGTCATATTGCTTTCCCCGTAAGAGGGGCTTGACGCGTGGCACGAAATATGAAGAGTGGGGTAATGAGCTTGCAACACTGTGCATGTAAACATATCTCACTGGCTGCAGATCAGAACTCTTCCCATTTGAAAAGCACTATAGTGCATAGTCTCCACCGAGTTACAGAAGAAATTGGATCCTGTTTTCCGGATGCTGATGATTTTATAGCCAATATGAAGAAGATATTTTGCAAAGCACCCCCCATAATCAAGACATTGAAACAGATGGCACATGGAATTCCCTTGCCTCCACAGCCAAATATAACTTGATGGGGGACATGGCTACAGGCTGCAGTACACTATGCTCAACATTACACAAAATTATAAACATAATATATGTATTTGACAAGCAGAAAAATGTTGCATTACGTTTCAGAGGAATTTCAACAATATAGTAACAGCAACAACATATTTAGTCATCTGCATTAAAAATGCCTGAGGCTATTAAGACAGAAGAAGTTTCAGACACTGAGTCAAATACCAGCAAGCACTGTTGGGGAAAGGGTGACAAACTTAAAGGTGTTCTAGAGAATAACACTGGACATTTAGAAATTTGTAAAAGAAAGAATGCGTTGCTCCATTAGGAAAGCTCCAGCTACCCCGATATTTCATGTTTTTGTATGCTCCTGTTATGTCATGTGACGTAGAACATACTTTCTCAAAATACAAAAACTGTATGCGAGCAAATCAGATGCAATTTACTTTCAATACATTTAGAAATTATTGCACATAGCAATAACTGTGCTCAAGATAACGTTTCTAGCTAAAATGTCTGTACATTAGAGCGTTAATAAAACTGAAGTTTATTGTGCGCTACAAATGGCTAAACATTCATTACTTGCCGCCTAGTAACACTCTTCAATCCTGGTGTTTCTACCGTTGAAGCAGGGTGTACTCTGCACTGCCTACCACTCTTATTCATTTACTGAGCAAAGGTCACTTCCCTGCATGGTTAACTTGATGGATTTCTTACTAAAAGACCAAACCCTGCTAATGATAAACAAGGAGTCTTTGCAATGCAAATGCTTCATTCCTAAGATCATGCTTATGGCTACACAAATAGCAATAGTACAATGGTCAAATAGGCATTTGGCAATTCATTGATGTAACAGAGGCAAAAACAAATAGCAAAAACCAACCATATAGCAGTCCCCTCATAAGGCCTAAAACACCAGTAATACAGAATGACATTCGAGAAATGCTTGTCTAAAACATAATTGCAGCTATTCAACAACAGTTTCCGGCATTTTGGAGAACAAAACAGTCACAATTCAGCAGAACAATGCAAAACCCCATTGTGTTGACTACGATCCTGAAATTCTTGCAGTGGCCAGAAAAATGGATGGAATATTATCCAAATGCGACAGTCTTCCAACAGCCCAGATTTAAATGTTTTAGACCTTAGATCTGCTTTATTGCAATTCCGTCTTTGCAGCACCAGAAAAGTCCAAGACCACCAAAAGAACTGATTGACTACATTCTCGAGGCATTCAATGCTCTCCTCAAGGACAAACTGAACAATGTTTTTCCTCGCTCTGCAGCACTGCATGGAGTACTGTATGACGACAAAAAGAAGCAATGCATACAAGCTTCCACATTTGGGAAAAAACAAACAAAGACGTTCAGGAGCATTACCTGAATCTCTTCAATGCAAGTAACAGGCTATGTATGTGGCGCACTCAATCTCAGCCAAATGAAGACTTATTAATGTGATGCTAAAGTTGGTTGGTTTCATAGAGTAATTGCTTTTTAAAAATTTAAACATTACAGCATAACATAATTTAATATCAACATTTAGAATTAAATAAATGAGTGAAATCCATACTATGATTTAATAATAATATGAATTATGCACAATGTGCAAAGAAGACTGTTCTTAGTCTCTACAGAATTGCACCAATGACTCTGATCTCATCTTACAGTGTAGCACATGATATCCCTCACACAGATCGTCGCATCTTATACACACACAATCTGGGCCAGGTAGAGTGAAACCATGCACAACCACCAACGCTATGAAAAGGTATATAGCAAAACAAAAAATTACAGAGAATGTGATATGCGAGGAATTGGCGACTAGTACAAGTATGAAAGCTTTTAAGCTTGGAGTCCCTTTCAGCTTCTTAGAAAAGGTAAATGAAGCAGAATTTTGGCCAGCAGGGGAAACGGTCAGACGGTTCCGCTTCTTTCGTTCCTTTCGGGACAACAGAAGGGAACTCTAAGAATGAGACACAAAACACACAAAAGGATTCTAGAATAAGAACACTGAACTGGAATAGTGAAGGATCAAAACAGCAGTAACACATGTTCCCGAACATTTCTTTAAACCTTATACTATGTTGTTGTAGTGTTTAACGCCCGCTTTTACTACTACGGCACCGCAGGCGGTGACACTGATGATACATGGAATGAAGATGGAGCACCGGTGGAATGAGATGACAGGGGAAACCGGAGAACCCGGAGAAAACCCGCCCTGACGCCGCTTCGTCCACCACGAATACCACATGCGGGTCCCTGGGATTGAACCCAGGCCGCCTAGGTGGTAGGCGAGCGCGCTAACCGCTCGGCCACGGCACCACCACCTTATACTATGATTTGGGAAAAGTACTATTGTTGTTATTCTTCTTCTGTCTTCTTCTTCTTCTTCTTCTTCTTCTTCTTATTATTATTATTATTATTATTATTATTATTATTATTATTATTATTATTATTATTATTATTATTATTATTATTATTATTATTATTATTATTATTATTATAAATCCTAAATGTACGACAGTAAGTAGAAGAGTTGAAGACATGGCAGTTGACATTGAAGAAAATCTAAAGAGATGTTGGGAATTTAAGTGATCTATGATTGGGAAAGCAATAGATTTTTGCTTTTTGTGAAAAAAGACTGCACTGATTTTGGTCACGAGATTATTGCATGCCACTGCATATTACACTACAAACATCTTTGTGCAAAATCACTTCAAATGGAACATGTAATGAAGCCAGTGATTAAGTTGAAGTACATTAGATCAAGGGGACTGATGTATGGCAAATTCAAAGAGCTTTTAGCTGATTTGGATGAAGATTATAACAATCTCATGTATTTTACACAAGTTTGATGGCTATGTGCAGGTAACACGATGAAATGAGTACATGAATTTTGGGAAGATATTACGTTACTTTTGACAAATCAAAACCTTATGATGGAAGAACTGCACAGTGGTGAATGGTTATCTGACTGACTTAATATGGTGCAGCACTTTAATGAACTAAACACCAAAATGCAAGGAAAAAACTGCATGATAAGTTATATGTTCAACCTAATCCAATCTTTTGAAAGAAAACTTATAGTTTGGCATACACAAATAAAAAGCGGAGTATTTGTGTATTTTCCGACAGTGAGCAAAACGATGGAACCTATTAATAGATCTCATTTTGAGAAATACATTGACCTTTTGAAAAATCTCTCACAATTCAACACCCGTTTTCAAGATGTTCGAAAGCTCAAAAAATCATTTGAAATATTTTCACTACCCTTTCATGCTGATATTAAGACTGCTCGAAAAATTTCAGATGGAATAAATTGATATCCAGAGCAACACAGATTTGAAAGCGAGTAAATGTGTGGGGTTTAAGGGCCCATCGACGAGGTCATTTGGGCCCATAGTCACACAATAAAATCTAAAACACACTCACAGGCTTAAAATGAGAATTGAAAGAGAAGGTTAAAATACTAAACAATTAAAATAGTAAAATGCAAAGGATAAAAAGCTTAAAAGAACAAAAAAACTTCAAAATTCTAAAACTAAAACCAAGTCGGACTTCTAAAAAAAATCAATACTTTAAAATACCATAAAAAATATCTTAAAAAGCTAAAAATTGCCTGTAAATATTACACATGTCAGAGCTGTTTTTCGAAGCCAATATTGGCAACAAACCACAGAGTCTTGGCTACAGACAACGGGTCATCGCCCAGAATAGAGGCTGGTGTAAACCCCCATAATTGAAAGCAAAATTTGATGATGTATCAGTGCTCGATGTTCTACACTTGCCTAAAGAAATGTATAATTTCCATGACCATACACTGAAAATGGCAACTTTATTTGGTAGCACTTGTCTGTAAACAGTCATTTTCAGTGATAAAACAATTGAAATCCAAAACTCGATCCAGATTTACAAATGAAGGTTTGGAAGCAAGCATGCGCATTGCAAAATCAAACATTGAATCAGATATTGAAAAATTAACAAAAGCAAAATCTAGTTTCTCATTAAGATGAATAACATTTGTGACTTTTCTGTTATAACCAGTAATTAAACTGACAGGCATGCCAATAAAAGGCCTATTATCACTATTGAAGTATTGAATATTAGCCTATTACATTAAATAAAGAGAAGTCCTAATTGAGAAGTAAGATATTTAATAGACCTACAATGGGGGGTTAGATGATGGATCACTGTGACTCTGTTTACGGTTTTAGAATAGAATGGTCCTTGGCCTAAAATAGGTTGTGTACCCCTGATGTAAAGCGTGATTAGGCTGCAAATGGGTTTCTTGTAAACAGACAGGTGAAGATGAACTGAGTGCTATATGTCCAGAGTATTTCCATTGCTGACTTTGGACCGAGTACTCCATAGTCCCCATCCTCTTGTGGCTCCTCCGATGTCAACGAGTCTAAAGATCCCCTGCAGCTCGCAGATTGAGGCTGCGACTTCATAGAGGATGTGCAACTATTCGCTCTAGGTTTAGGCCTGGACAGGCAACACAGGTTGACTAGCACTTGTAGACGGCAGTGGTTCCCAATACCCATGGCTGATTTGTGTGAGCCTACCTGGACGGGTCAAGGTCCCAACAAACTGGCTTTCAACAATTACTATTCCAATTTTGTAAAGATGTTTATTCAAATAATTATGATTAATAAAAATGATGTTAATACTGCTCAAGCCAAAGCTTTTACGCTTGAAACCCTCAATACAATATACCCACCCACTCAACAACTAGATTCATTTCTACAGATTATCGACAAGGAGCTGGAGCTGCTACATTCTTCCAATTCTTTTTGTTATATAAAAAAGTGAAGAAATATGCAACCAATTTTGAAAATTGATGCCATATGCATTTACTACTACACAGTCCAAAATCATAAAGATTAAAGAAATATATATGAACAAACAAATACAGAATCTTACAGTGGATCCCCTCACACTGCAATGTTTTTGGAAATAAAATGACACATATTTTAGCAAAAAGGAGAATTAATATAAACTTTGTAGTAAAACACAACTTCTACCACGAATCAATTAAACAAGTCGTAAAGAGAAAAAAACCTTGTGCAAAAGTGCCACATGCCACAGATTACCATATCAAGTTGGTTTTACAGATAGGCATAAACCTTGGAGACTGAGAGCAACTGTAGGTCTCTGATGAATGTCTTTCGAATGTACAGAAAACACTGAATTAGTTTAAAGATGATGTTTACAGTCCATAAGGGGGGTGGTTCCAACCATTCCAGCTGCTGTGGTACGGGCATCGTGGACTCTTAGCACCTGTGGTACTTCTGATGTTACTAGAAGTACACGAGGCCAAACATTCGAGCCCCTCCCAAAGCAGAGTTGTTCAGACTGGGTTGTGCTCAAAGGACCAGTGGTTCCTGATACCTCTGGCTGATTAGTTTGTCTGGGCAATGCACAGGCGTGGCTGTAAGACCCCTTAATTGTCTTGGCATTAATCCAGGGAGCTAGTAGATGGAGCTCGACAATAGACCCCACCAATGGCTCAGCAGTTTTCCCTTATAGCCTGAGGCATATAAGTTGTGTATCCACTTCCATTCTGGTGTAAGCTGGTCCAAGTTGAGGAGAGGGGAGGACGGGGCTGGAGAGTGGTGGTGTATAAAAGTTACCATCCCTAATGAATTATTTAGTCTTTGCATTCTCATTAATTTCAATATTTCAGAAGTTTTATCAAGAATTTGTTACCCTTCTGCACTGGTATTCTGAAAACTTGAATCTTCTTAACAGCCAACCGACCTGTGCAAAACAAACCGCCATGTTGTCAATTTAGCTCATGTAAGATATCAATGCCTAGGTTAGTGTGTGTATACGAATGGGATGACAGCACCTAGTGTTATACAAATTTAGTATATGTTAGCTTAGTATGTGTGTATGAACAGGATCCTGTGTTATGGAAATTTAACCTGAGGTTAGGTTAGGTTACTGTGTGCATATGAACAGGATCACATGGTCCTGTGTTATGGAAATTTAACCTGAGGTTAGGTTAGGTTACTGTGTGCATATGAACAGGATCACATGGTCCTGTGTTATGGAAATTTAACCTGAGGTTAGGTTACTATGTGTATGTATAGATATAAACTGAGTGCTGTTGACAATTAGGTATATAAACAGATGTTAGTGTTTAAGATATTGGCAGAAAAATAAAGAGATAAGCAGGTATATAAAATGCCTTTCCAAATATAACTGTTCTCCTGCCTTTCTAAAAGTGTAAACATTTCTAGTTGCCATGAAAATCTTACCTTTTACAAATTGTGTGGGTATACAGTAGTCCAATAAAATTTTGTCCCAGAAAACTACACACAATACACTTACACATGGGAGAGTGTTATCAACAAAGGTCATGAAGCTGCACTTTTCTTGCCAATGTTCACTTTCTTCCTGCACCTAATATGCTTTGTGTTCACACTAGTAATTAGAGAAGCACCACAGTTCTGTACAGCTCCAAGAATTCAGCAATATGCTAAGGTTGATCCAGAAAGATGCAGATTTTCTATATTTGGTACAGTTTGTAGTAATTTTGCAGCTATTACTACACATCCATTGCAGGAGCTGAAGCTGTGTGCTTCCAATGTACTCAATTCTATTTTGCAAGTACAATTACCATAAGTTATCTGGCCATGCACTTTGACATATGGTCAAGCAGATGTTGCTTTTTGACCTGTGACATCTGAAGTTGTCATCAATATAGCAGCTTAGCAAACACAGGGTAAAATAAGTTGAGAATATGAGCAACACCTGCTCAAAGCAAAAAGGAAGTGACATTACCATTTGATGATCGGAAATTTGGTGGATAAAGGAAAGGAAGTGAACATTTATGCTGGAAATAAAATGACTTCCTTATTATGTAGTTCTTGTAAGGTATATTATTGAATGGGCAACATGACAAAGTGGATGACGTGTTGGATTGCAAAGTTGGAGTCTGTAACATCAAGTCCTTTAGAGTTAAAGTAATTAGAAAAATAATGTATGTATGTAATTTACTGTGTAAAAGGGCAAGGAAGGAGCAGATGGATGTGAGGAAAGAGGAGAAGGGGAAATGAGGGAGAAAATGGGAAGATAGGAATTACTATTTCGACAGTTCCTATCCAAAATCCCTCCTTCCCACGCTTGCCACGTTAGAGTGCGAAACTGATCTATGTCGCGGCAGAAAGAGTTACCGTCCCGAGTTCTGCATAAGTACCACTAAACATACTGATTCCATTGAGGGTTATAATTTGGTATCGGCGGGGAAAACTTTCTCAACGGTAATGCGCACATCTAGCATTCCTTTACTGCACAACTACAAGGTATACGCGTAATTACGTGGTGACAGGGTCGTGTGGTATCGAAATATAGCTATAGAGCTGGGCTTATGAGGCCTAGGTTAGTGTATGTGCAAGGGATCACAGGGTCTTGTGTTATCTAAATATAACCAGAGTTAGGCTTACGAGGCCTAGGTTACCGTGTGTGTGTGTGTGTTTGTGTGGACACACCGGATGACAACAAGGCAACATCTAGGAACCACGTCTAGTACTCAAACCACTCCTTGTAAACACAGGTTTATCATACACCTACCCAGTAATCGCTAACGTAGGCATCCCACGTTATATTGTTTTCCCCATATACAAAACCGAAAACCTCAATTTCAATACCAGTGACTTAATATTGAAATATGATACATATACATACATATGACGTGCTCCAAATAATATGTTCACCTACAACCAAACTGAAAGTGTATCATTACTAAAGAAATAACGCAACTACCGCAAGGTATGGAATGCAATAAAAAAATATATAAGCCACTTTAGATCATATTCAATCACATAACAGCACTAACAAATGCTTTTATAGCTACTTACTCTCTCGCAAACACATTCAGCTACCCAAACTGACTGATTTCTAGCCCACCATTTTGAGTGATTCCTGCTACCAACCTAGCAAACAGTGTTGTCAACTAGCAAATAAAAACGCACCGAATTCTTTTCCAAAAAGCACCAAAACAGCATGAATCTAACAAGCACGCTAAAAATTGGATACCTCTTCCGCCATACAAAGAATTTTGCTTAAGTAGCAAAACCAGTTATATAAAATGTGTGCATTTTGTTTTGAAACTTAAGGTAAAAGCATTAAAAAGCCCTGTAGGTAATGTTACACTGATATATAATATTCAGATTCAGATGTATTCACCGAGAAAATTCTCACAGAATATAGGCTTCTTCAAAAATGTTAAGACCGACATTAACACATTTACAATATACAAAGTTTAAGAAAATAATACAAAGACGCACCGAGGTGGAACACAGATACCCAGCACGTTCCTATCAATTTTGGAAAAAGGGGAAAGGTGTCAAGGGAAAACTTAAGTTATGTAAAAAAAAGTATACAGGAAAGTTATCAAGGGTGCGAAAAAACTGGAAAATGATAAATATATTCAAAGAGCAACAAACCAAAGTAAGGCAATCTGGGAAGTAATAAATAAGGAAACCGAGAAGAGAAATTCGTGCATAAACCAATTTTAATTGATGCATGAAGGTCAAAAAATCAAAGGTAGCTGAATTGTTTAATACATATTTTGTTGAGCGTCCAAATAAACTAGTAAGAGATAAATATGACACAGGGGCTAATAAAACAAGAGAACAACAGTGAGGTTAAGAGATGCACGAATTCAGTATTCATTAAATAAGCAGGAACTGATGAGGACAGCAAAAGGGCTGAAAAGCAAGCTCTCTACAGGTCTAGATAAAATTCCTGATCTAGTAATCAAGTGTTGCGTAGAGGAAATAGCAAAACCATTATTGAATATTTATTACACCTCTTTTGACACAGGAGCATTCATAGTCATATAAGGTATGGAATAATGTTCTTGGGGTCATCAGCCATTGCTGAGGTGCTTATACCCGCGCCGCCAACACCTCATTCATCGCGGACGCCGCCGTCGCCACAGCACAGGCAACCAGCGCCATCGCCCATTTCCTTAGGGCAGCTGATCGACCTCCAGAACGACGAATTAACGCCACCGCAGACACTCTTTCAGCAACAAACAACGTCGCCACCACCATTCCTTCAGCTGCTCCACCCTACACCACCGCCGAGCCAAACCCAGCACCACCAGCCGACGCAGACACCGCCACCACCCACAGCGCAGGCTTGGCGACACAGTGCAGTGGTATGCGGGGTGCCTCGGGACTTCCCGTGCCGCTACCTTCTGACCGCCGCCAGGCAACACTGGAACTCAGTCAGCAGGGCCTCACGGATCATCACTGACCGTGGCCAAACATCGATGGTTCGGCTGGAATTTCGGGACCTGGGCGACCGAGAAGTGGCCCTAGCCGTGGGACTGTCCTTATTTGGCCAGCGCCTGCGTGTTGAGCCCAGCCGAACCGGTCGTCTGGTCCCCTGTCGCTGCTGTTGCCAGTACGGCCACACGGCCGACACTTGCACAGCCGGCCCCAGGTGCCACTACTGCGGCTCCCGGGCCCTTACAGCACAGTGCACAGGTCACGACCTTCGACGCCGCCGTAGGTACTGCGCCACCTGTAATGGCTTTGGTCATTATACAGGTCAGGCACAGTGCCCTCTCCATCCCCGCCGAGCCCTGCAAAGACCCACACCAGTGGCGCACACTGCTCCACAGCCAGCTCCATCAGACCAACAACCAGCGCAGAGCACATCACCATCACATCTCCGCCGAGCACAGCAGAGACCCACACCAGTGGCGCACACTGCTCCACAGCCAGCTCCATTAGACCAACAACCAGCGCAGAGCACATCACCATCAGCAATACCTGCACCAAGAGAAGAAGTTGTCCCAGCCGCCCCTTCCCTGGACCGTGCCTGGCTGGATGAAGTACAGAATCTCCACTTACAGATCCTCATCATCACCTCCCGCCTGGCCACCCTGGAGGAGGCCATCTCCACACTTACAGACGTCATCAACAGAATTTGCAGTCACTCAGCCTCCACAGAAGTCCAACATAGCCACACCACACCAATAGCCACAACAGATGCAGACTCTTCATCTACACCAGTTCCTCTTCGACAACATAATGGCCGTGGCTGTGACGCACTATGTCGGCATATGAAATGCACCAACAAATTCAACTGACACCATGACTGATCAACGACATCATCCACCACCACTACAGAGTTCATCACTCATAACATTCACCATCACTTGCTACCAGGGGGCGCTCAGGGCTTAGGTCATGTTTGTCCTCTGGCACTTCAGTAATTTCACTCGCTGTTACTGCCACTGGCAGGCAGCATTCATTTATCACCACAGAATGCGCAGGTGCATCTATGCGGTACTGCAGCAATGAGGTTTTGACCTCAATACTTCCGGTGGGGTTTTTTAGTGAGTAGGCTGCCCGGGTTCGAAGCCCGGGTAGGAGTCTTACACTCGCATGCTTGCATGCGGTTAGGGCGTAAGTAGCCTTTTTCCCCACCACAAAAAAAAAAAAAAAAAAACCTCCACGGCCACCGGGAAGAACCCGTCTAGCTGTTTGGTACAGCGAGAAGAAGGGATCAGAGCCAGCTCTACAAGACCCAACTTCGCAGCGCCGCGAGAGGCTTCACTGGTCTCGGCCAGCACAGCATCGACTGCCGGCACACGCGCTACGCGTTTGCCGCACCGGTTAGCAACTTAGTTGCTGACTGCAACTACACTTAGTCTTTTTGGACAGGCAGAGCAGCAAGGCCTTAGCCACCATCCATCTGGATTGGTAAAGGCGCACCTAGGTGTCCGGCCCCCTGTTGCTCGCGTCTTTCGGCACCTGCCAGAGACTCTTTCTCTACCACTATATTCTTCTTTCCTCTTTTCTATTAGGCTAAGTCCCCCCAGCCCCCTTAAAACCTACTCTACTTAAACTTTTCAACATACTACGACTGACTCATCTCTCTGAGATGGGTAAGACTAAGACTAGATGGTCCCCGACTTCCCTACGGACGACGCGACGTAACGTGACGCGTACTAACCTTGACTTTACCGGCTCCCAACCTAGTACTCCCACCCATCCCTCCAACCCTAATCCCACTGCCCCTGTTGCCTCCTCTCCTACTCCCACCGCCGAGCTTCAGAACACTCCTCTGCCGCCATCCCGCTCCTCTTCCAGAGCCTCAACTTCTTCGCGCTGCTCCCTCTCCCTCTCCCACATCCAAAATCCACCAGCAGCCATTTCTCCTCCCAATACCCCTCCTAGGCTTCCTACGCCCAAGTCCCATACCACTGCTAACTCCAAAACCTTCCCAGATCCAAATGCCCCATCCAGCGATCCGCAGCTCGGCTCCCCACCCCTGCCCGCTCCCCCTCCTACCGCCACTTCCCATCCCACCACCCAGCCTGCTCCTTCAACCCAGCCCGATCCCCAACCTCTCCTTGATTTCCAGCCCAGTCCTCAACCTGGCCCCTCAACCCGACCCGATCCTCAACCCCTCCCTCCAACCTGCCCCAACCCCCAACCTAGCGACTCAACCTTACCAAACCCGACCTACGCTCACGTTACAAAACACCAGTCCCCCATTTACATTGATCAAAGACACTCGACGGACATAAGTAAACTCCTCACTGACTTCGCGAGACGGACTGGTATAAGAGACTTTGAGGTACGCCGGGCCTCCCTGACTCATGACTACCAAGTAAGGACCAAAACCCCAGACGATTACCGCCGGCTGTGTGATCACCTCAACCAAGCCAACGTCTCATACCACGTTGTGACGCCCAGGCAAACCCAAACCTGTAGAGCGGTTATTAAACGCATCTACATGAATGGCGCAGAGCACGAGATCAAGGAGGAACTGGCGGCCTCCAACATCTCGGTGGTAAAGGTGACGCAGCTGCGCCACTTCAACAGGGAAAGGACCCCTTTGCCCCACTACCTTGTTGAGCTGACATCCCTGGAAGATCTTTCAAGACTATCCCGAAAGACGTTCATCCTTTACTCTAAGGTGGTGATTGAGGATTACTGTCCTCCTCGCTTCCCCAAGCAGTGCGGCAGGTGCCAGCGATTGGGCCATCTGGCCCCCAATTGCAGGGCCGAAGCAGCCTGCTCGAGGTGTGCGGGGAGGCATGAGTCGCAGTCATGCAACGTCCCTCTAGAGCGGCGCAGGTGTATACTATGTGGCTCGCAGGGACACGGGGCACGTTTTCGTGGCTGCCTGGTGTACCAGCGACACCTGGCCGCGCTACGGACGTCAAACCAGGGAGTACAGGCACCAGCACAGACACAAACACAGACACCGGCTCAGACACAGACGCAGACACAAACCCAAACTAATGGGAGAAAGCCGGGACCACCCGCCAACCGGGGAGCTCCCACTGCAAACCCTGGCACGAGCACAGGGACCAGTGCGCTTCCTCCAAAGACGGCGGCAAGAGCTCCCAACAGCTCGAACCGCGACGACGTCAGGCCACCCCCAAAACCAGACAAGCCCAGGACCACTCCCGCGACAGTCACTACCCCACACGTCTCTCCGTTAATAGCCCAGAGTGGTTTCACAACCTAGAGATGTGCTACATGGCCCTGGACAGACTACAAATCAAGCCTGACGAGACTATGGACACACTCCAGGTCTACTATAACTTCTTCCAACGACTTCTTGACGTGACACATGATGGACGTTAATCCCACGACTAACTTAATGACCTGGAATACACATGGACTGAGACAAAGAAAACATGAACTTCTTGACTTTCTAGACAAACACGACATACCAATAGTCCTTCTGACAGAAACTCACCTAAGCCCTAGTGATAGATGTAACTTACCCTGATATTATCTTTATAGAAACGACAGAGATAGGCGTGGCGGCGGCACAGCCATAGCTGTCCGCAGAGACACAGCCCACCATCAAATACCAGTTCCACTCTTGCACAGACTCGAGGCAACTGCTATAGCTACCACAATTAACAACAATCACATAATCATCGTCTCAGCGTATAACCCACCAGGCGACATAGTCACAGCAGACATTAACTCGCTCCTGCAGTTAAACCCAAGTGTTATAATAGCAGGCGATTTAAATGCCAAACACCCACTTTGGAACTCAACCAACATGAACGCGGCAGGCCAAACCCTATTACGCCATGAAAACAGATCTGATTATATAATACACGCACCCACAGAACCGACATACGTCCCGTTTCAGGCAAACCAAACGCCTGATATTCTAGACATAGTGCTAGAAAGGCAAGCCGGCGCCCGCGTGTCGCTCAAAGTTTTTAACGAGCTATCGTCAGACCATCTACCGGTCCTTATCAAACTTGAAGGCCCTCTCCGGAGTGTGCCACCCAGACCAAGGCGAAATTATAACAAAGCTAACTGGGACACCTTCTCAGAAACCGTCGATGCCCAAATGTAGGACATTAAAGTTGACTCAATTGAGGATATAGATGCTGCTACCGAAAAGGTGGAAAAAGCAATACAGTATGCCACAATGGTGGCAGTTCCACTACAGCGGCAAAAGAAAACAATCGTACGCCTGCCAACAGACATACAACGTCTTACTAAACAAAGAAATAGAACCAGGCGACAATGGCAACAGCACCGACATCCGACACTTCAGAACCAACTCAAAACACTGAACCAACAACTTCGCGAGCGAACATCCACTGTTATATCCACCCAGTGGAACGATACATTACAGTCACTAAATCCGGGCACCAACACAGTATGGAGAATAGCAAAATGTCTCACCAGAGACAAGATCTCCATTCCCCCTCTTCACGTGGGTCAACATATCGCAACCACGGATGAAGAGAAAGCAGAAGCACTGGCAGATGCACTAGAAAATACACTCAAACCAAACATAACGCCATCACTGCCAGTATTTGTAAACGAAACTGAAGCCGTAGTTCAAAACATACATGAAAGGCAAACGCACGACAGAATTAGAAAAACACATGCCTGCGAAATCAAATGGATCATCAGACATTTACCGAAAAGAAAAACACCAGGACCAGACAAAATCCCGAACATTGCGCTGCAACACTTACCAGCCAGCGCACTCGAAATACACCAGGGACAGCGAGGCAGCCTTGAATGGAGGACTTTTCCTGCTTGGGAGGCGTCTTCTTGCAGAGCCCAGCCGAGCCACTCGTCAAGTGCCCTGCCGACGTTGTTGTCGGCTTGGACACGACGCCACATCCTGCACCGGACCACCAAGGTGTCACTATTGTGGGGCACGTCGCCTTACACAATGGTGTACCGCGCACGACTTGCGTCGACGTCGCCGGTACTGTGCTACCTGCAATGGCTTTGGCCATTACACAGGGCAAGCACAGTGACCCTTCTATCCTCGGGCACTCAGCAGACATCCAGCACCAGTCGTCGCAGCTTCTAAGCCCCATAACAGACCTGCACCTGCCAACGCAGACATAGCACCAACTCAACATGATACTCCAACGCAGTCTACGCAGCAACCAAGACCAAACTTCAATTACGCCGCCGCCACCGCAGAAACACAACTGCCCAGTAAGGAGGTCCAGTATCTCCGTACCGAGGTTTATAGCCTCAATCAACGCCTGGGCACCATTGAGGTCTCACTTCAACAACTCACCACCGCCGTCTCCACTTTCATCAACACCACCACCAACACCATCTCCGAACTTGACCCAAAATAACCCGTGAAAGCCCTACAAACAGAAGTCCGAACACTGCAACACCACCTCAACTCTTCAAGAAAGACCACCAACAAGAGGCTTGCTGGGCTAAAACGTTTGCTTACTCACCACACCACCGGCTTCAACGCTGCAGCAAGACTTCTTAACGAACTTCGAGCTGCAGTGATTGAATTGGACAACACTGAACGTCTTCAATCCATCCGGCGTGAGCTTGCTCGGCTCGAGGAAATTCCAGACCCGCCCACTCCTCCAACAACACACGAAGCAGGAACACAAGTAGAGGAACAGCTCTACAAATCTCAACCCCAGCAGACAAAACACCATCTACAGTATAAACGCCAACTTCACCAGCCACACACCGCAGCATATACGTCCAGTCCTCCTCAACAAGCTCCACCACCACAACGAAGAGAACAAGAGTCAATCGGCTTCTACGACCATGGTCATGCACCTTGTGACGAGATGTGTGACTACATGCGCTGTAGCGGCAAAACTCCAAATTTCCACAACAGACGCTCACCCAGATAATCCAGATTCACCTAGATATCTTCCGCCGAACTCCCCGTGATGTGCCAGTCAGGGCCTCGGCCATGACTGTCACCCGGCTACCCTTCACGTTACCGGTAATTAATTACCGGGCAAGAACCTAACTATCGAGGGTGCTCAGCGGAACCTCATCCCAACGCCACACTCCTCCCAACCCTTCCCGTGAAATCCTTACATTCCGCACTTCCGGCGAAATAAGCCACTCTTTTATCTCCAACTCTCTATCTGTCTCCCCTTTAAAAAAAATACCCTCCACACAATTACCACTAATCTAAGAGACTAATTGTACGCACTTCCTTTGTTCTTAGTGTATGTACATGTATATTTAGATTGTTTCAGGGATCCAGCATGCAGGGTATCGACACGCTCCCAGACTTCTGAGGCGCACGAACAGACGCGGCGTATACACGCCAAGCAACATAGCACCCTGATTCCTGACAGCAATCACAAATGACTCCTACCAAACCATCCATGACTCCTCTAGGGGGCAAGCTGGGCTTCGGTCAAGCTCGTCTCCAAGCTCCTAACCTTCTCCATCTGGTTACGCTATGCGAACCAGCTCTATCTTCAACACTGAATGCGCGGGTGCTACAGGCGGTACCGCAGCAGGCTTTCACCTTCCTAATCCGGTGGATGGGGTTTTTTAGTGGGTATGGCCATCTTCAATGGCGACTCCCACAGTACCATGGGGTCTCGTAACAAGATTTTTCTCCTCCACCTTATTTAAAAAAAAAAACTCCACACTTTATAAAACACTAATCCGGCCCATCCTAACATACGCTGCACCCGTATGGGGACATGCAGCGAAAACATACATAAAGAGACTGCAAACGATGCAGAATAGAGTACTCCGAATAATCGCGAGACTACCCGAAGTAGCTCCAACGCTCCAATTACACGAGGAGCTAAAAGTGCATTCCATTGAACAATTCATAAAAAGGCTCACCTGTAACTTACTTCATAAGAAAAACAAAAACCACAACGAACTAATTCAAAACCTAGGAAATTATGATATAAAAACGACAAACATGCAAGGCCACTATCTCTATTCCAGAGAACTATTGGTCTCGGGGAGCCAGATGTTGACATGCAACAATATCTGGACAACCTAGTTAATTATCCCGATGTTATTCACATGTGAACTGTGCATCACTCTCTCTCTCTCTCACACACACACATTCATACCTACACTTTCTCTACAGATAACCCTCAAGTCCTTATTTATAAGGCGGACCCAGGGGGATGAGGGCCCCCTCGGTAGTGGCACTGGCTCGCACCTGCATTTCAGGCAGACTGCCCGCCAAGTGTGCACTCCAGACGAACAGGCGATACAACGGACATGCACTCACCTAATTGACGATGCCGGATGGTATATCAACAACCTCAATTATGAATTGCAGACGACGCCATACGGCGGAACGTAACAATTATAATTAACTCTAGACTGACGACGCCACTAGCGCGCAAATTACCACTAATCTAAGAGACTAATTGTACGCACTTCCTTTGTTCTTAGTGTATGTACATGTATATTTAGATTGTTTCAGGGATCCAGCATGCAGGGTATCGACACGCTCCCAGACTTCTGAGGCGCACGAACAGACGCGGCGTATACACGCCAAGCAACATAGCACCCTGATTCCTGACAGCAATCACAAATGACTCCTACCAAACCATCCATGACTCCGCTAGGGGGCAAGCTGGGCTTCGGTCAAGCTCGTATCCAAGCCCCTAACCTTCTCCGTCTGGTTACGCTATGCGAACCCGCTCTATCTTCACCACTGAATGCGCGGGTGCTACAGGCGGTACCGCACCAGGCTTTCACCTCCTAATCCGGTGGATTGGGTTTTTTAGTGGGTATGGCCATCTTCAATGGCGACTCCCACAGTACCATGGGGTCTCGTAACAAGATTTTTCCCCTCCAGCTTAAAAAAAAATTAAAAAAAAAAATACCCTCCCATGGGGATGGACTAAGCGGGCAACATGGGAAGAAGAAAGCACCGCCGGAAATCGCCGTCTTCACCGGGAAATGGAGCTTCATCGGCCCGGGAACCTGAAAACATCGCCACACCAGAAAATACTGAGGCAGTCAGCGCAGTCGCCGTAGTTTCGTCCGGAGCCACACCTAGCGCCACTACTACCACACCGCAGCTAGACAACCGATCGCTAAGAAAGATAGTCAGCTCCCCGGGAAAGGCAGTGGGAGTGCCAATCCCGGGATTGTCGGCTTTGTCACTGCAGTCTACCGTCCATCTCCCGGACAACTCACCTTCGCCGCCTGCACACACCGGTCCCTTCCAGGGGACCAGTGTCATCATACGAGGAGTACCTCGAGACATCCCTGAGAGACATGTTCTACACGTAGCAAGACAGAAGTGGCCCTCTGCAATGAGGGCCACTCGCATCATCACCTCTCGGGGACCTTCACACCTTCTTAGAATCGTCCTCGCCGACACCACCGACAATGAAGCCACCTTGAGGACGGGTCTAACCCTTCTCGGGCGACGCCTGCTTGTCGAGCCTGCCAGAACCACCAAACGAGTGCCCTGCCGCCGATGCTGTCTTTTTGGCCATGACGTCACCACATGCAACGCTGCTCCTAGGTGCCACTATTGTGGGGCCCAGTGCCTCACACAGGATTGCACCAGCCACGACCTACGCAGAAGACGTCGGTACTGCGCCACCTGTAATGGCTTCGGCCATTTCACAGGCCAGGCGCAGTGCCCATGTTACCCAAGAGCACAGACATCACAACCAGCACCAGCCACCGCAGACTCACAGCCTCTTCGCCGACAAGCACCAACCAACACAGTATCTTCACCAGCACAACAGTCCACTCCATCCTACGCCGCCGCCACTGCAAGCGCATTACTGCCCATGAACGAAGCAGAGGACATCCGCCACGACGTTCCTAAAAGACTAGACAAAATGGAAGAGACCTTACTTCAACTTACCGCCGCCGTGTCTACCATAGCCAACTCCACAGCTACTATCAAGACTCAACTTCAAGTCGCCATAGATGCAGGACGCGAGCAACACAACACTACAACAGGCCGTATGACATCACTTCTCACAGACATCAGGAAAATCAACAAGAAAACCAACTCTCTCCGCCGGACATACCGCAAAGAATTTACTTCAATCCACCGACGACTTCTTCAATACACCGCCGACTTCAACGCAGCAGTAAAAATATTGGAAGGGCTTTGTACCGCGACCTGGGAACTGGACAACACAACCACCCTGGATTCAATACAACGTACACTACAACGAATGGAAAACAAAACTTCAACCACGACACACGTAGCCTGTACTCAGACCTCCATACTTCCATCAGAACACAACAGAATAGAGAACAGTCAGCCCTGGACCACCTCGCCTCAACTAGCAACGCCAACTCCACAGATAAGAGAACGTAGGATACCGACACAAGAACAACTTGACCGTTTCAATAGGTATGGTTTTCACAACCACGGAGAGCGCCCATGCGACTTCAGGTGCAGGAGAAAGCTCTGCAGTGCCTCCGGACTATCCGCCACGGACTTGCTACCACCACTTGAAAGTCAAGTGCCACCGCAGCCATCGCAGTTCCTCGGAACCCCCTACACAGCCTCCGCCGAAAACACGTATACTCCTAACTATATCCCACGTCCACATCCCGCGTGTGACAGTCAGGACTTGCTCATGACTGTCACCCGGTAATCCTCATCCGATGCCGGTAATTTACCGGCTGTACCCCAACTCACTGCGAGGGTGCTTCGGCGGTACCTCACCATCTACGTCACACTACTCCCCTTATCCCCCCGAGAAAACTCTATCCCATAACCCTTTCTCCCTTCCCGGCGTAATAAGCCAACTCTTTCTCCCTTCCAACTCTCTTTCTGTCTCCCCTTAAAATAAAAAAATAAAAAATAAAAAAAACTTTCGCCACTTTTCTTAAAAAAATATATATCCTCCCATCACTGACAGTATGGTGAAGAAGAAGTATCGCCGGAATACGCAGCCAACGCCGGAAGATGGAGCCACATCGGCGGCCAATTCCGACTCAACGCAGAACTCCGCTACGAACAACGCGCCACCTCAAGACAACACCACCGCCACCAAACCTCCTGTAATCAACCCACGGTACGGTCGCTTCGGCGCAGTTACCGTTGGTGTTCATCGACACCTGCATCCGCAGATTATATTACAGGAGGGACAACGAAAATGGAGCTCACTTGTCGGTGCCTCTAGGATTAGGGGTAACTAAGGAGGGACACCTGTAGTGCGACTTGTCTTCCAAGACAGGACGCATTACACCGCCGCCATCCCCTCAGGACTCACCCTCTTCGGCCGACACATTCGTATTGAGTGTAGTCGCAACGAATGGATCCAGGGTTGTCGGAGATGCTGCTCTTATGGACATGAAGCCCAGTCCTGTGTCACCCGAGCCAAGTGTCACTACTGTGGAGCAGCAGTACTGACATCCTCCTGTCAGCACCATGACCTCACCCGACGTCGTAGGTATTGCGCCACCTGCGACAGGAGAGACCACTACACCGGGCAGGTTTGCTGTCCGCTCTACCCTAGGCACGAAAACCACGCCGCACCATAACCTCCTCAGCTTCCACAACCGACAACGCAGTCAATGCAGCAAGAATCTACAACACTCCAAGGGTCGAACTTCACATACGCCGCCGCCACCGCTAGTACACAACCGCCCAGCAAGGAAGTGGAATATCTCTGCTCTGAGGTTCTCACCCTCAACCAACGACTGGGTAGCATTGAAGATGCCCTACAACAACTTACCAACGCCGTCACCACCTTAATCAACACCGCCGCCAACACATTCTCCGGACTTCATCTTAAGGAACCAGTAGAGGCGCTACGTACTGAAGTCAAAACTCTCACCGAATACGTCGCACTCAACGGAGAAACTCTCGAATCAGTCCAGCAGAAGCTGACACAACTAGAGAACAGGACGACTCCAACAACACAAGTGGCCGCTACACAAACAGAAGTACACCACCTCTCGACACCATCCCCGCAGGCAATTGAATTACAACAGCGACAAGTTCGACTTCAGCAGCTTCTTGTAAAAGAGCACGTCTCTCCTCAACCATGGTGGCCACAACAGCTCGACCACCCCGAGTTTGCACACTCTGGCTACTACGATCACAATCGCAGCCCTTGCGACGAACGATGCAAGGTAATGATATGTAGTGGCGTCACAGGAAAACGCGCGTTGAATTGGAACCACCAACCATGAAGATCCTGGAACTTACCATCCCACTCCTAACTCCCCGTGTGTGGCAGTCAGGGCCTCGCCATGTCTGTCACCTGGAATACCCTTCCCGATGCCGGTAATAGCCGGCTGTATCCTTCCGTACTACGAGGGTGCTTCGGCGGTACCTCGATAGTTACGATACACTTCTCCCTCAACCCCCTCTTGAAACCTTTAGTTTAGTTTTTCCTCCCCTCCCTTGTTCCCATTCTTCCCGGCGAAATAAGCCAACTCTTTCTTGTCCAACTCTCTTTCTGTCTCCCCTTTAAAAAAAATATCCTCCCATCTGGTCGCACACTACCCCCTCTCCAACTTTTTGGTAGGGACATTACTTGGACGAATCAAGTTACGTACCTTGGTGTCGTCATGGACCAGGGACTCACCTGGAAGCCCCATATCCTGTCCGTCCGTCGTAAAGCTCAGGCACAACTTAGAAAACTTTACCCACTCCTCCATCGAAATAGCTCGCTGAGTCCTAAACTTGGGGCAATTCTTTACAAAAGCCTCATTAGGCCCATAATAACTTACGCTGCCCCTGTTCGGGGCTATGCTGCCCCAACCCACATCAAGACTCTAACTACTTTCCAAAACAAAATCCTTCGCATAGCTGCTAAAGTGAACCTCTATGCACCAGCGTACAAATTGCATGAAGAACTTCGCATCCCTACAATTGAGCAGTTTATTAAAATTCTAGCCACCAACCTCTATAAATCAGCTTCCACAAACCACAATCCACTTATTCAACAAATTGGAACTTACGACACAACTGACTTGAAACACAAAACACCACTTCACCTCTTTGACCGCATCTTAACCGACCCACACGCAGCTATCGACGTAGCCGTGCATCTCCACAATATTACTGCAAACATCCACTAACAATTCTTCTAGTTCACATTCACAGGTTTTCTCCTAAAAGCCGTCAGCCCTCCAAGTTCATCAGGGCGGCCAGGGGGGAAGAGGGCCCCCCAACTGTGATGAATCTGACCTGGCTCTGGAACTGGAAATGATTAAGGTAAATGGAACAAACACCTACTTTTGTAGGTATACACAAAATCTTACATTACTACACACCACACTACTAACAAACTGCCATGTTTTAATTGCGTCTCGTCCGTCTGTCCCCAACACCGAAATACACAACCTTCGTTAACAACATACCACACTCCCCGCGGTGTTACTCAGACTCCGGTATGGGTACCACCCGGACTACCCAACGCACCCACATGCTCACGCATGTAGCCAGAAAGACCTCACTATCCGGAGTGCTATGCGGAACCCGATTACCACATAATACCACAACATCCATCATTACTACACACACACACAAACGACATCACTCAATCATTCCGCCCTCATCAATACATCCATTATCAACAAACAAAGGACGCCTATGGCTCTTACCATAGCTGTCCTTTGAAACTTCTGTAATATATCTGCTGTTACTGCCACTGGCAGGCAGCTACCATTCACCACCATCACCCGAGGTTCTACCTCAGGACTTCCGGTGGGGTTTTTTAGTGAGTAGTGCTGCTCTGGTTCGAAGCTGGGCAGGAGTTTTACACTCGCATGCATGCATGCGGTAAGGGCGTAAGAAGCCTTTTTCCCCACCATTAACAATATATATATATATATATATATATTCAGCTATTGCTGATAACCAACACCGCCGCCTACGCCACTCACAGCAACCATCGCAGACAACGCCGATCTACGAAAGCACGAAAGTGCGCACGAATAATAATATAACCACAAGAAGCACGCAGTCTACAACACACCGCACTCCCCGCGGTGTTACCCAGCCTCCGGTATGGGTACCACCCGGACCACCCTACGCACCTATAACGGTACGTGTCCTGGAGTTAACTAGGTGATTTTAAGAAATACTCTCACTGTAACTTAACTAATTTTATTTAACAACTAAGCCTACAATTAACAGATTAATAAACACTTAAACCCTTTTCATTAAGTAAAATTCAATAATACAATCCCGTTACCTCTTACATTAAACCATTACCACTTTTCCTATTATTTCTATCCCTAAACCTTACACGTAGTTAAACTGACTAAATTTTGAGCCCATCTGACATCCTCAAGTTTTCCAAAAGTATTTTAGAAATTTGGTATTTAGATCAAATACTTGGCAGTAAGTCTAGCACAGAAATAAAGCCTCTTTACTCACATATTACATGAAGGATTATCGTTAGGATCTGCATCCTGGTCCAAAGCGACGTGGAGTCGTCTAGCACTTCCACACAAGAATCGCCCCGAGCTTTAGCTCGGGAGGTTTATATAGGATCTCCCAGACAACGCCTTAACGACGTCATAATCTCCTAAGCAAAGGTGACCATATCCCGTCACGTAGTCCAACTTGGAGAACCCATCTAACCGCAGATTTCTCACCAGCGGAACACAGATGTGAGTAAGCTTCCTTTTGCGTTCTCATAAAACATAATAATTTTCAAAGAGACCTTATGACTGCTATCCTTTGGTTTTTCATGAAACTGTATATCGTAGGTAACCTTTTACCTGCGAGCAGACACCGGACACGTTGGGGGTCCCGTACCGAACTCACGTAAGTGTACAGGATGTTCCCAACCGTCTCCCGGCTGCTCTCCCTTTACCTGGGAAAGTACGTGTGCTCGGCGGGGCACTATACCCTCCCCACCTTGACATGAGCAATGGGTACAGGAGTACCGATTGCGAACCTCTCAATTAACTTGGTGAGTTCTCATTTCTCTTAATTCTTGTGCAAATTGTAAATAAGATAATAATTTTTTTTTTTTTGCTTATCTTAAGTAATTTGGATTGCGTTTTCTTTTTCAGGTGTCAGGGCTACGTCTAACTATGTAAGTACCTTTCCTTAAACTAGTTACAATGACAATACAATATTTTTGTATAGTGTGAGATGTTACATAAATTTCATTTGTGTCAACGTGTTGGGTGTGTGATTTTGTGGAGGTTCCACCTTCAGTATAGCGAACTAGTTGTAGCAAAACAAACTGTTGGTTCCTTCTTATCACTTTCTTCTTCTAGTGTCGTGGGACCTGTGGTTGTAGTTCTTCCCACGAATTGCTCTCCTTCCTCAGCTTCGTTCGGGACTCGGGTTCTGGCTGAAGATTTGCTCCTGCGTGATAACAGTCTCCGTTGAAGTAGCAGACGAGGACACCAAGACCTTTTGGTGACCCCTAGTACCACGGCGACACCCAATACTGCTAGCAGTGATCCGACACCAATCCATAAGTGAGATGGAGTCCCTTGTTGTTGGTTCAGTGACTCGCGTGCCTCATGCACGCTGCTTGCGAGCCGTTGTAGTGACACCTGCGGCGGTCGATCGTCAATCCGGATCTCGGTTTGAAGGTCTTCCAGCTTCTTCAGGTCCAATGGATGTCTATTGGGGTTCGACAGGTTGTGCTTCTCTGCAGGCGACAGCAAGCTGCTGATATCTGGAACCACGATCGCTTCTTCTTCCAGGTTGAGCTGTGACTCTCCTACGATGGCCGGTAGCAGCGTCATCGTATCGGAATGGTAGTGGCAATCGAGGTCATCAGTCAGTAACCCCGTTGCGTGGAGGATCAGTGGCCTGAAACGTGTCTCTCGACCAAAACAGGTTTTAGCGATCTTTAGAGGTTTCGATACTGAGTAAACCCAATAATTTTTCTTTTGGGTTTTTACATGGTACCAGACAGGCGGGAAATCAGGTCTTAGGATAACTCTTTTACATAGGGTGTGGACATTTTCTTCTTGCCCAAAGAATAAAGAGGAGATGCATGTTGGGGAGGTAGAGGAGTACAGGGCAAATTCTGCTGGGCAGACAGAAATGGTTCCGGATTTACATGAATTAAGGTGGGACTCTGTGAGTAAGGCGTATTTCTGCCTGTCACTAGATACTGCCAAGTACGGAATCGATGTATGTATAGTTATGTATTTCCCTACCTCCTCTAATTTTGTTGGTAACGGCAACACCCTGTATAAGTCAAGCGTTCGATCAGCTCCCTTTAAAGGAACCCGAATTAGAATTCTGATTGCGGCTGGCATCGAGTATGCTGTAACGTCACATAGTTTGTAATACGCGTGCATGTCTGATAACTCGGCCCCTGCCAAAAGTGAAGTTCCCAAGGGAAGTTTAAGTCCCACAGTTTGCAAAATCTGTGATAGATTCCTAGGCGGCACAATAGCTGCGCTAAGCCTCCCTGTGGCAATTACGTCTAAACCTTCCTGAAGCTGTATTAATTGTTGTTGCAAGTTTAATATAAACAATGAAAGTTCTCTTATCACTGACGATATCCTAAACTGATTTGTCACCCAAATTTTAAATTCGTCCACATCATTCTCTATAACTTCCCCATGACGAGTGATCTGTTTGATTTCATTCACTAGCTCATCGGTTAAAGTCTTCAGTATTTCCGTGTTATGGGTAGTTCGTCCATCTAATTCCTTAATGTATGTAAACTGATCTGCTACATGAACTAACTTAGCAGTCGTAGTTGCATATTTCGCAATCTGCCTATGCACTTTGTTTATTTCCGCTCTGTCGGGAGTACCAAACAAAACCTTTAACACCGATCCGCCTACATCAATAGCTCCACGTTTTCTCCTAACATCTTTAGCAGGTAAGTACTGTTCTATATTTCCCATTTCATTTTTTAACAATTCATATACCCTTTCAAGTCTCGCAATTTCGTCCCAGTCTATTTGATTCCCTGTATCATTAAATCTGTGCTCATCTAATTTCCGAAAAAGGTCGGTTATTTTGGTTATAGCGTTTACATAACGCTGGACAGGCACGTCGATGCTAATGGTCCATCGACTGCCAGTGACTAGTATTGTCTCCTGATAGGCGAAGATCACCCCTTTTGTCATAAGAGGTCCTTCGGGCGAGACATCTAATGGGTCTCGGTCATTACCACGTTTTGCCAAAACGTAACCTGAAAAAATCAAAATTAATACGAATTAGATTCGTTCGCGCCGTCTTGTATAGTACGCTGTTACTTCTCTAGCATTTTTGTCTTGCCCATTGTGGCTCACATTCCCTACATTATTTTCTACGCATTCGCCGGTTACTGACTCCTCTCGTACATTACTAGTGGACGGTTCGTCCGGGTTTCGAACTCGCGACCTTAGTTTCCATGGCAAACTTGTGGGTCGGTCTACCTGATTTCTCCCTTTATTCCCCTTATATCTCCACGTTGGATCTCTACGTTCCTCATCTATCTGAGGTAAATTTAATTCTTCATCGCTTTCATTATTGTTCTCATTCAAGGTTTCTACGCCGTTTTCATTTCTTGTGGGTTTTTCAGCTGCAGTATCTTCGCTCACAAAACTTGTACCAGTTATCACCTCCGGCCAGGCATCCGTCGTGGCCTCTCCTTCCTGCCTCCCACTCGCGTGACATTTCTTCAATCTGTTTATATGCACGCAAATTGTTCTGCCTGTTTCCAGTTGCAGCTTATAGCTTAAGGGGGTAAGTTTCTCTACAATACGATACGGTCCGCCATATCTTGCAGCTAATTTTCTATTTGCCTTCTTTCCTATGTATGGTTTGTCTAAGTAAACGTAATCTCCGACTTCAAATTCTATGTTAGATGCTTTTTTATCATAATGTTGCTTTTGCTTAAATTTGCTTTCTAGTATGTGGTGATACGTATTGTTGTATGCCTCACTCAATCTTTGTTTCATAGCTTCGATATGTTCCTCAGCACTACTGAGTTCTGCTTGGCTAACCTTAGGTTCGAGTTCCATCATTGTTGGCAATCTCATCTCTCTCGCGTAAAGTAAATAAAAAGGACTGTAAGTCGTTACTGCATGTGGCGCAGATCGATACGCCATCAGCGTGAACGGCACCATCCGGTCCCATTCGTCCCCATGTTCAGTTATAATCATGGATAGAGAATCATTTAAGTATCTATGATATCTTTCAATCGCGGAATTTGATTGCGGGTGCAATGGGCTACTGTTTACGTGTTTTACACGGAATATCCTGCAAATTTCTGTGACTAGTGCTGACTGAAAATTCGTTCCCTGATCTGATAAGATTTTCTCTGGTGACCCATACCTACAGTAAATTTCTGTTACCAATGCTCTTGCTACTGTATTAGCGGTTTGGTCTGGTATAGGTATTGCTTCCGGATACTTCGTAAAGTGATCGATGGCAGTGAGAAGATATTTATTTCCAGCTTTTGTGATATTCAAAGGTCCCGTAATGTCAATCGAAATTACTTGAAATGGTCTAGTTGCGGTCTCTGAGATACCCAATGGTGCAACGTGTTTTCTCGTGACTTTTCGTTTAGCACATGTTTCACATCTCTGTACATAACATTTTACATCTTCTCTCAGTGAGGGCCAAAAGTATCTCTTTTCTAGTACTGCTTGAGTTCTTTTAGCGCCTTGATGTGCGCTATACGTCGTATCATGGTGCATCGAAATTATTTCGTTCACCATTTCTCTTGGCACAATTAGTTTCGGGTTTTGGTTACACCCTGTATACAGCACACCTTCCTCATCCAGAAAAACTTCATGATTTAGCCCTGATTGATATTCTGTAATCAGTTGGTGACAATATTCATCTAATTGTTGCTGCCTTTTCAGATGATACATTGGGGATGGCCAGCGAGCAGACTCCGCCGCCCTCTCCCCCTGTGGCTGGTCGAGATGAGCAAATGCAAGAGGAGCTTCCGGAGACTCGCCCAGTGTCTCCAACCGTGATAACGCGTCAGGTACGATGTTTGCTTTACCTGGCCTATGGTTAACTGTAAACTCGTACTCACTTAATGCCAACATCCATCTCGTTAGTCTTGCACTTAGAGGACTCTTTGTAGTAAGCAGCCATGTGAGAGCTTTATGGTCTGTGTATATAGTAAATTTATGCCCGAAAAGGAACATTCTAAATTTCTTTACACCAAACACAACGCTAAGTAATTCCTTTTCTGTCGTAGTGTAATTTTGCTCGGCTGACGTTAGCAATCTGCTTACGAAGCCTAGAGGTTTATCTAAATTGTCACATTCTTGACTTAGTACAGCTGAAATTCCTATATTTGACGCGTCGCATGCCAACACAAATGGCTTTGCAAAATCAGGGTGTGCTAACAATGTTTGTCTTGTTAAGGCATTCTTGAGAGCAATGAACGCTTGCTCCGCTTCTTCGTTCCAAACAAATTTTTGATTTTTCTTTGTCAACTGAGTTAATGGTTTGCTTATCATCGAAAATTCAGGTATAAAGGCCCTGTAGTAGCCTATCGCGCCAAGAAATGATCTCACTTGTTTTACAGTGCTTGGTCTTGCTAACTTTTTAATTGCCTCAACCTTTGAGTAATCTGGTTTTATTCCTAGCGCACTGACAGTATGACCAACATAGATTACCTCTCTTTGTGCAAACTGACATTTATCTATACCAGGCTTTAAATTGGCTTCTTTCAATTTTTCAAATACCTGTCGTAAGTTGCGAGCGTGTTCTTCTATGTCCTTGCCGATTATGAGTATATCATCCATGTACACCAAACAAGTTAATCCCTTAATATTACCTAATACCAAATCTATTGCTTTAGACCACGTGATTGGAGCCGAAACCAATCCGTATGGGAGTCTTACATATTGAAATGAGCCCAAACTCGAAGTGAAGGCTGTCTTAGGCCTATCCTCTTCCCTTACCTTGATGGCATGATATGCAGAATCAATGTCGATAATTGAAAAATACGTATTACCAGAAAGCATGGATAAGTTTTCCCTTATATCTGGCATCGGCCAGGTCGGCACTTTTGTTACAGCGTTTAAACGCCTGTAATCTACACACAACCTATACTTAACTACTCCATTCACTGCCTTTTTCGGGACAAATAAACACGGGCTTGCCCAATCTGACTTCGTGTGTTCAATAATTTTCTTTTCTAGCATTTCTTGAATTTGTCTCTGTAACTCGTCCTTTAATGCAAATGGCACCCTGTATGGCCTCAATCTTATGGGTTTCGCATCCCCTGTATCAATTTCGTGTTCGACTACTGTCGTACACGGTAATTCTCCTGAAGGTTCGTCCAAATACAATGGTACAAAATCATAGAGTACCCTTAATATAATTTCTCTCTCTCTCGGCACTAGATGCCTTACCTTCTCTTCTATTACTCTATAAACCTCGTCAATTTCGGTTGTCTTCCGAAAATCTGCATTTTCTCGCTTCTCCTTCAACTGTGGCTTCGTAACTCGTAACATGTGCACATCACTGGTAGTAGCTATCTCTTCTTCACATAAAATACAACTCATTACTTCACATTTAGGTTCTGGGTTCATGACTCCCACAAACCTGCCGACTGCCTGTACATCGGACTTTTGGCGCGCGGGGCTTACCTCTCTCTCCTTTCCCCTCAGATACTCACTCTCACTGCGATATAAGGTTCCCCTGTCATTTCGGATATGATCAAGTTTCCCTTTAAATGTAATCGCTTCATTGGGCTGCTGATATTTGCCTCCTTGCGAAATATCAGGCGCTGGCCAGCGTCTCTCAAGCCCATATATATATATATTCAGCTATTGCTGATAACCAACACCGCCGCCTACGCCACTCACAGCAACCATCGCAGACAACGCCGATCTACGAAAGCACGAAAGTGCGCACGAATAATAATATAACCACAAGAAGCACGCAGTCTACAACACACCGCACTCCCCGCGGTGTTACCCAGCCTCCGGTATGGGTACCACCCGGACCACCCTACGCACCCACATGCTAACGCATGTGGCCAGCAAGACCTTAATATCCGGAGTGCTAAGCGGGACCCGGTCACAACGGCACACCCCTCCTCATCCTCTCCTGAAATCCACATACATCCCGCACTTCCGGCGAAATAAGCCACTCTTTTATCTCCAACTCTCTATCTGTCTCCCGTTTCAAAAAAAAAAATCCTCGCGGGGACCAACTTTTTCTGCCAGAGCTTCGCCATATGAGCAAATATAATAAGACTACCAGTCAACTCATCTGCTTCTGCAACAACAGTAACGGTCAGCCAACAAGGCCGCAGCCAACGCCTCAGGGCGGTTTTTAGGCGCATCCAATGGGTGTCTGGTCCTCTGTTGGCTACGCTTCTCAGCAACCGCCACTGCAGGTAAGAGGTCAGTCAGACGACCCTGTACGCGCAGCACCTCAGGGTGCAGAGCAGCATGCCTACCTCTAAAGGCTCCTCTCAACCCCACCCCACCCCTCCTGTGAACAGGCCCGACCTGCAACGCAGGATCCAACCATGCCAAGCACATCTGGCACAACCACTCCCCCTCACGTGAGCCCAGCTCCGGAGGGATCCAATCGGCGTCGCCGTAAACGCCAACAGGGCGGAAAAGCCAACGCAAAACGACTAGCGATAGAGGATCAACCCCCTAACGCAGGCGCTTCTAGCGAAGCTTCCTCACGGATAGGCACCAGCTCAGAGTCTGACTCTGATCAATCCCGCGCTAATTCAGACGCGGAATACGACACCGACGCGACTATTGTCTCGTCAGTACCGTCCAGGATGGACGAGGATGAGGCTTCCTCCTCAGATATCTCGACAGAGGTGGATGAGGCGGAATTTCGCGAGGTGGTCAATCGTCGGAAGAGACATCGACGGAGCCCCACTAATATTTCAACTGATGGACCCGCTCCACAACAGAGCCAGTAAGGAAGACGGCACATTACACCAGTGATTGTGGACGACTTCAGGGGCATGGTAGGCTTCCTGAAGGAAGTCATGCCTACGCTCTCGTCGGCGTGTACTGTCACCAGGAGGAAGAGCCGGTATGTCTTCCAGGCAAAAACAGTAGAGGATTATAATCTTCTACTGAGATCCCTTGACAGGAAAAACCTCCCATACTTCACCTTCGGCCTCGACAAATCTCGGGACGTCCGACGGATCATCCGGGGTCTTCCGGTGTATACGCCCGTGGGCGATATCGAGGAGGACCTTATTCGCCAAGGCATCACCCCTAGGCTAGTGAGACAACTAACAAAGCCGGGTGAGAGTGGCGAGCCCGAGAGACCAATCCCCCTTTTCTTGGTGGTGGTGGACAGGGCGAGCAACCCGGAGATGAAAATCGACGGAGTCTCGGCCATTTGCTACCTCCGGGTGAAGGTGGAGGCAGTGAGGAGCTCTTTTGGGCCTCCTCAGTGCTACAGGTGCCTTGGGTTCAACCACTCAAGCCACTTCTGCCATCGCAATCTCCGGTGCCTACGCTGCGGCGAAGCGCACCTCAAGGACTCCTGCCCTCGTGCGACCACGGACGAACCCACCTGCGCAAATAGCAGGGGTAAGAACGTGGCTTGTTACGGTGGGTGTCCCACGCGGAAGCGTGTTATCGCCTCCAGGCAACCCCAACCTGCGCAGGGGACTACAGCCCCCTCCAGCGCTATGGGACACCAACAGGCACCTCAACCGACCGCCCCCTCCAGGGGGACATACGCCCGGCGCGCCTCAGAGGCTCCAGGGACGTCCCGAGGTCAACCCAAACAACAGACACAACAACAGCCCCAGGCAAACCATCCCATCCAGACTATCCCCCTCCCAAGGAGGCAAAGGAGGACCCGGGAGCCCAGACCTGAACCCAGATCGGCTGAGGAGGGTGGCCCGGCCACTCCTCAAAGCCCTCAGGGGGAGACCAGGGCTGAGGTGCCTTCACCAGCCCCACTCCCACCCTCAACCACCACATCCACAACCACCACACCCTCAACCCCTGGCTTCCAGCTCGCGGACCTGCTCAAGTGGGTGCAGCAAGTTCTGCAATCACACGGGCAACAGATCTGTGAACTCCTCGCCAGATTCTTCTCCAGCGATACAGCAGGAAAAACGCTGGTCGCCATGGAGGGGCTCGCCCTCCTGACATCTATCCTCCAAAGCGCCCAGGATGGCCAGTCGAACTAGGTCTAGTACCTCGTTTCGGCTTGCGTTTTGGAACGCGTGTGGACTGAGTAACCAGGCGGGTGAGCTGACACATTTCGCCCGTACCTATGCCCTTGATGCCATCCTAGTCGGCGAAGCACACCTCCGTCCAAACGACCGCTTCCGTATTCCGGGCTACGTCTGCCATAGAACAGATCGTCAAGGCCGTCCTGGTGGCGGAACGGCGGTGTTCATTAGGCAGAGCGTGGTCCACCGTCCAGTCCAGCTCCCACCTCTTCAAACCCTAGAGGCCACGGCTATCACCATGGAACTCGACGGTACTGAAGTCATGATAGTCTCTGTGTATCACCCTCCACGCAGGCAGTTCGTGCCCAACGACTACCTCTCCATCCTGGCCCTGTATCCTAACGCCATCCTGGCCGGCGACTTCAATGCCAAGCACCAGCGCTGGCACTGTGGCCGACGGGCAGATGCACGAGGCAACGCGATCATCCGCCTCATCGACGCGGATCCCGAACTTCGTGTTCAGGGTCCGTGGCAACCCACGGATCATCCGCTAGGTCGAGGACTGCCTTCAGTCATCGACTTCGCGATCATCAAACACCTACCATTTCATCTCACCCTCACATCATTAAACGCCCTCCAGTCAGATCACAATCCGGTGTTGACTGAAATCAACACTAGGATTGCGAGTCACGATTGCTCGAGGTTAACTCGAGAAACGGACTGGGAGGGTGTGCGCAATTGCCTTCGCACCTCCATCCCACCCAACCCAAGAATCACAGACATCCCTACCCTCGAGGCGGCAGTCTCGTCCTTCACATCCATCGTGACACGAACTGCCCTCAACCTAACAGTCCAAGCTCCAGCACCCCTTCACCCGGATGTCCTAACACTGGACATCATCCTTCTCATCCGACGCTCCTGGGCGGCATGGAGACTATACCAGAGGCACCGCACACCCCACAATAGAGCCTTGTGACAGCGCTTGCGCCGACTGGTCAGCACCTGCCTACGCGAGCACCGAGTGCAAGCGCGGGATGACAAGATGGCCTGCCAGGGCACTGAGTCGGGGGACGTGTGGCGGATAGCAAAAAGCCTCCGCAACCGTCGAGGCCAATATACCTCCCCTCTCCAAGGCACCCGAGGCCTGGCCTATGAACCCAGTGCCAAAGCCAATGTTTTCGCCGACTATCTGGAACGTACCATGTGTCCGAGAGAAGACCCCCAGGACTACCACCACTCGGAACGGGTCCGCCGGGACGTACGTCGATTCTTTCGACGCCCCCCCGGAGGACGCGGACCGACTCCCGGTAATACGCCCCAGCGAACTCCAGGGCGCACTCCAGCGTCTCAAACCCAAAAAGGCGGCGGGACCTGACGGGCTTACACCCCTCATGCTTCGCCACCTTCCCTTCAACGCCGTGCTCTTTCTGACTAGGGTGTTCAACATGTGCCTCGCCCTGGGTCACTTCCCACGAGAGTGGAGAGAGGCTCGGGTGATCTGCATCTTGAAGCCCAGGAAAGACCCGGTACACCCATCCAACTACCGATCCATAAGCCTCCTTTCCACCCTCTCGAAAGTTTTCGAGAGGATGATCTTAAACCGCTTGTCCCCCCTGCTGGGGGACATTCAAGCCATCCCTGAACATCAGTTTGGGTTCCGTCCTGGGCACTCTACGCCCCAGCAGCTGCTGCGGGTGGTGGAGGCTGCCGCCCTGGGTTTCCAGGAACGCGCCTTCACTGCTGCGGTATCACTGGACGTGGAGAAAGCCTTCTCGACGACCTGGCACGCAGGGCTGCTCTACAAGCTGATCCACCTGGGGCTACCCACACAGCTTATCCACACACTACACAGTTTCCTCCGTCATCGGACTTTTAAAGTCACAGTCGCGGGGCGAACCTCCACAATTAGGCCAGCAAGAGGCGGAGTCCCCGAAGGCTCTGTTCTATCCCCTACTCTATTTAGTGCCTACATGGCAGACTTCCCCATAGAACCACAGGCCAGTATAGCTCAGTACGCAGATGACGTATTGCTATACTGCACCAACCGACACATCCTCAGAGCCTTCAACCCCATACAGAGACACCTCCGCCAAGTCCAACAGTGGTGTTGGCGCTGGTGAATGTCCGTTAATCCGGACAAGAGCCACGCAATCCTCTTCACGAGGCGCCACACCCCCGCAGACTGCCCCACATTTCACCTTCGAACCCGAAGGATCGAGTGGACAAATTCCATCAGCTACCTAGGAGTGAAACTGGACAGAGGTGTGACTTTCCGCGGTCACATCAGAGACCTCTCGGCAAGGTCCCAGGGGGCTATTGCCTCCCTGTACCCCATGCTGAGGTCCGAGATGCCAGTCCGCCTAAACCTATACCTCTTCCGGGCTCTTGTAGTCCCCCTCATGCTTTACGCTTGTGAAGTGTGGGGCATGGCTGCAGGTAGTTGGCTCCTATGGCTCCAGAGGGTTCAGAACAGAGGGCTTCGGTCCATCTTCTCTGTCCCCTTACCCTTCCACGTGAGACTATTTCACGAAGCCTCATCTCTTCCATACGTGGAGGATGAAATTAGGCGCCTGGCAGCAAAATTGTACGCCAAATTACCCAACCATCAAAGCGCCCTAGTTAGGTCTCTAGGGGACTATGACCCCTCTACACGCCGCTTCAAGGCGTATAGGGTTCCCCGCATGGCTTGCGGGCACGCCCCATAACCATGGAGAACTACCACCAGCAGCTAAAGCTGATCTCCAAAGATCCCTACAGAGAGTTGATCCTCTCCAAAATTTCTTCCCCATTCAAAATTCTAAATTCAAAATTCATAAAACACCAATGTAAAAAAATTAAAAACTTTTTAAAATATTATTTTCAAACACGTCAGAATGCAGACATGGCTGCATCCTGCAAGACAGCTGTCAAGGGGCTTTATAGCTCCCTTCTAAACCTCACCTACGTAAACTAAAACAAACCACCCTATAAAATCTCCTACCCTTAAATATTCCTATCTGCGGTTAAACCCTAATAGGGGTAGGCACGCAGCAAAAGTCGTCGGGCTGAACCTCAGCCTGCCAGTAGCTCGTCGTCGTCGTTGGGGTCATCAACAGAATCCGAAAGAAAATGTTTCGGTTGCAAAAGCGGGCCATAAGAATAATGACCAGCGAATCAAGTAGATCTCCATGCAGGGAACTGTTCAAAAAGTTAAGGATTATGACTGCAGCAAGTATGTATATATTAGGAGTTATCCATCATATTAGACAAATAAGGCATCAGCTACCAGATAACCAAGAGATTCATTATCATAGTACAAGGCAGAAAGAAAATCTACATGTGCAATATTGCAGAACGGACCTAGCCAAAAACAGTGTAAATCAAATGGAATAAAACTGTACAATAGGCTACCACTTTATACAAAAAATCATGGAAAATGTAAATCTGTTTAAGAAAAAGCTCAAATTGTACCTATTAGAGAATGCATTTTATTCGGTTATGGAATATGTAAATAGATAACTTTGTGAAGTCTGACTAAGTAAGGCTGTATGGGTATGTGTGTATGTGTGGTGACCTTAAATGCTGTGTGTGTGTGTGTGTGTGTGTGTGTGTGTGTGTGTGCGTGTGTGTGTGTGTGTGTGTGTGTGTGTGTGTGTGTGTGTGTGTGACCTTTTATTTTGTTATATTTCTATTGTAGCTTATTGACGATTCCATATCATGTATACATGATCTGAAGGATGAAATAAATGAATATGATTTAAGGGGTGAGAGAAACCTCGGGAATAAACCTCAGTCAGATATACAGTAGCATTTGAACATTTTAAACTGATTCTATACACAGAATATTCACAATTAAGGCGATTAGAGTACTAAATACGGGTGATAACGAATACAGTCTTTGTCTTGGAAGCTGTCATCAAGCTTCTTCTAGAGCCGAAGTGCATCTCCCAGGTGAACAGGACTCATGAAACAAACAAGTTCCGTGGGGTACTATTTTTAAAACTTTTATAGGATGGGTGGCTTATTTACATAAATTCTAATTGGAATGTACTAAGATGACGCCGGTTGGTGTAATAACGCGATCAAACAAGCAACCAGTTGTTGAAAATAGCTGTGTAAGTGATAAAGTAAAGCAACCTCAAGTGCTCTCAACAAATAATGAAAATGATAAAATACGTGAAAATGATAGCAACATTCAGGAATGCATAAATGCGAAATATCGAAATCTCTGACCAACAACATCAAGGTAAACCGCTGCATACGGGTGAACATAACTGCATTACATCACTACAAAAGATCATCGAAAGCATGAATAAGGAACTACAAGAAGCCCGTTATCAAATTACCAGACTAAAAAATGAAAACAAGAAACATGACGGCCTAACCTCAAACCAACATGCTGCACACGATTGGAATACCGCCTCAAGACATAAAAGGCAACCAAGGAAAGTACAAATCCTGTCTCCCACGTACATCCTATACTAGCCACAACAAATACATGGCTCTGGCAAACTACAGCGATGAGACCAACCACGAAATAAACCACAAGACCAATCTAAAGAAAAAAATGGATGGAAACATACTACTAAGAAAAAGAAGTCTCGAGGCTAAATTCTCCTGTTAGGTGACAGTCATGGCAGGGGTTTAGCCAAAGAACTAAATTATAAGTATGAAAATATACCCAGGACCAGCGTGATCGTAAAACCCGGTGCAAGATTTGCAGATGTGGCGAGTAACATCAACAAGAAATGATCGCATTTCACCAAAGAAGATTGTGTGGTGCTTATTGGCGGCAGTAACGATGTTGCAAACGGTGAAGTAAGTGACATAGAGCAAAACATGGAAAGTGTAATCCAGAGCCTACACCATACTAACGTGATAGTCGTAAAACTCCCTCAAAGACATGAACAAAATCGTAATTCTTGGGTGAACAAGCAAATCAACTTAGTGAAATCGAACATAACTTCTATTACCAGGGAGGGGAGAATAACGGGAGATGGTGCGCTTTCACTATCCATGCAAGACAGATGAAGCCAATGACCACGCCTCCACTGTACTTAAGAAAGATGTCCGCTTACATTAAAAGCAATGATAAATACTTCGGAGTTTAGCAGTTTATAATCGATTTATATTACTTAAAATGTATAACCGGCATCTTTTAATATTACGACCGAACCTTTTAATGCATTTCCTTGGCAGAATACAACACACAGCTAAGAGAGAACTTATAAATTAATTGAAATCTGCTCGGCATGCTAACCAAATTATGCTACCCATCCACAAGCAAAACTCCTCTGTTTCATTTAATCGTGAAAAAATCATACTTCAAAAACGTACTTAGGGCTTAATTATTCCATTGACGTACTCGTTTACAAATAAAACAACTCCCATACATGCTGGAAAACAATAAATATATTTAATTAAAGCAGCACATGCTATTTGCATGGCCCCTAATCAAGGAAGAAACTTTGGGTACTAATAAAACACATGATTAGGATCTATTAATATATTCATGTATTAATTAGTACGTATAATGTAAAGCACACTAATTTTTTTTATTTAAACATTTGCAAAATTACAATCTCTTCAATAGTTGAACAATAAGTAACAATGATAGCATATTACTTTTACAAACTATGGCCCATTGGCCATAAATTTGCTTATAATTTGGGTGCAAATCTGTACTGCAATTCCAACACTTGGTTTCTCTGTAGTCGGCTCGTTGTGCTACTGCTGTTGTCAAGTAGATTTATTGCCAATGTATTGGGATGACTGTAGAGACGCTTTTGGTGGGACAGGTTGTATGCTGCGATTTCCTGTTTGATTGTTGGGAGTTTAAAATCATTGTAGATGTACTTATTACCGATGTACCAGGGGATCTTATCAATGGTTCGCAGAGTTTTGTTTTGAAAACGTTCTAGTATTTCGATGTTTGAGTTGCTTGCTGTACCCCATAGTTGAATTCCATATGTCCAAATTGGTTTCAGTATAGTTTTGTAGATGATTAGTTTGCTTGTCACTGAGAGTTGTGATTTAGGTCCAAGAAGCCAGTGCATTTTGAAGTATTTTAAATTTAGCTGTTTGCGTTTGGTGCATATGTGTTTTTTCCAGGTGAGTCGTCTGTCAATGTACATCCTAGATATTTCACGTCTTGTGCTTCTGGAATAATCTGATTGTTAAGAGTAACAGGTGGACATGAGCGTTTACGGCGTGTAAATGTTACGTGGTGACTTTTGGATTCATTAACTTTAACTCTCCACTCCTTAAGCCAGATTTCAATGTCAGAAAGATGGTCTTGTACAATTTGGGAGGCAGTAGTAGGATCTTCAAGAACTGACAGAATGGCTGTATCATCTGCAAAAGTTGCTATAGTTATGTTTTCTTTTGTTGGTAGGTCAGCAGTATACAGTATGTATAGAATTGGTCCTAGTACACTACCTTGTGATATGCCTGGCATAATAGGATGAAGTTCTGTAAGGCTATCTTGGAATTTCACTTGAAAATATCTGTTTTCTATGTAAGATTTTAATAACACAAAAATGATGCGGCAAAGATTTCTTCAGCTTAAACTTTAGTCCAGTATGCCAAACTTTATCAAATGCCTGACTAACATAAAAAAACACTCCTGAGCAGTACTGTCGTCGTTCAAATGCGTGGTTAATCACTTCAGTTATTCGATGTATTTGTTCAATTGTGGAGTGTTGGGGTTGGAATCCAAACTGCAAGCTGGGAATCAGTGAAGACCAGTGAGGTTTCAGTTTAATGAGAAGTAACTTCTCAAATAATTTAGAAAGCACTGGGAGCAAACTAATCCGTCGGTAAGATTTTACTTCATGTGGAGGTTTTCCTGGCTTTAGAATGACTATGATCTGAAGCACACTAATGACTGTATATAATTTAAAATATTTACATACCTAGATGAATTAGGTTTAAAATTACAAGGGAACAAAAACCGACAAATGTTGGAAAGATACCCTACTTCAAAATCGTACTTAGGACTTAATTATTCCATTGACGTGCTTGGTAAATGCTTTATAAGTAAAAACAGCTCTCATACATAATAATAATAATAATAATAATAATAATAATAATAATAATAATAATAATAATAATAATAATAATAATAATAATAATAATAATAATAATAATAATAATAATAATAATAATAATAATAATAATAATAATAATAATAATAATAATAATAATAATAATAATAATAATAATAATAATAATAATAATAATAATAATAATAATAATAATACTAATAGTAATAGTAATAGTAATAGTAATAGTAATAGTAATAGTAATAGTAATAGTAATAGTAATAGTAATAGTAATAGTAATAGTAATAGTAATAGTAATAGTAATAGTAATAGTAATAGTAATAGTAATAGTAATAGTAATAGTAATAGTAATAGTAATAGTAATAGTAATAGTAATAGTAATAGTAATAGTAATAGTAATAGTAATAGTAATAGTAATAGTAATAGTAATAGTAATAGTAATAGTAATAGTAATAGTAATAGTAATAGTAATAGTAATAGTAATAGTAATAGTAATAGTAATAGTAATAGTAATAGTAATAGTAATAGTAATAGTAATAGTAATAGTAATAGTAATAATAATAATAATAATAATAATAATAATAATAATAATAATAATAATAATAATAATAATAATAATAATAATAATAATAATAATAATAATAATAATAATAATAATAATAATAATAATAATAATAATAATAATAATAATAATAATAATAATAATAATAATAATAATAATAATAATAATAATAATAATAATAATAATAATAATAATAATAATAATAATAATAATAATAATAATAATAATAATAATAATAATAATAATAATAATAATAATAATAATAATAATAATAATAATAATAATAATAATAATAATAATAATAATAATAATAATAATAATAATAATAATAATAATAATAATAATAATAATAATAATAATAATAATAATAATAATAATAATAATAATAATAATAATAATAATAATAATAATAATAATAATAATAATAATAATAATAATAATAATAATAATAATAATAATAATAATAATAATAATAATAATAATAATAATAATAATAATAATAATAATAATAATAATAATAATAATAATAATAAATGTGTGGTTATTTAAGGACTTACTGTTCTAAATCCAGCCCCTATGGTTGTCAGCTGTTTGCCAGTTAGTATGTGCACCTCATTTAGTATCAGAAAGTCTACCCAGCTGAGCCCGTGGCATTTTAGACAAATCACATTTATTAAAATGCTAGAGACAGCGCTGCGGCAAGACGAAAACTTTGGGTACAGAAATTCAATGTTTAACCAACCCGCGTCACCGACAGCAGTATGAGATATGGAGATTCTATTCTATTAGTGATGTTTTGGAAAACGTTAATAGCTTTTCAAGATTAATGTGCATTTATATATGCAAAATACCTGACAGCGCACTTAGTTGTGCCCGTTCCGTATGGCTGTTTGTACGATCGTTTCTTATATCGTGATGTTACACGTACCCGCATAGCGGTAAAGAAAAATTCCAATAACTCTTTAAATACGCATGCAGTCGAAATTTCACTTATTCCAAAACTTAATATCGTGGGTAAAAACATTTGCTACGGAACATTTTTGTAAAAACTCCCAAAAAATGGAAGTTATTTCGATTTATTCAATTTGGGCCCCATTAGGAACCTTCCACCTCAATGGTCTATTCTTCAAGTGGGACCAACTACCCAAGGTAGTACACAAACCAATTTTTATAGAAATCGGTTTGGCCATTTTGCATGATGATGAGGTAACACACATATAGCATTTTATAGCAATAAAGTAGGATATGACAGGGGGCCCGGGCCCCCTGGCACCACCCCTGGATCCGCGCCTGTCTACAGCGTATAGTAAACAGCATAAATACATATTTTGAGACTGTGAGTAAAAAAGATATACTTCTATAAAAGATATGTGTCTTTGTGAACAGTGTAACTGATAGGTCGGTTAAGTATCAATATTTGCTCTTGAATGTCACTGGAAACAATAGCTCCATCAGATAAAATAATGAGTAATTCTCACAGATGTTGGCAAAGCACCATGAGGTGGGGGCGCACACCTAGTGTGAGAAATGGCTCGCCTTCAAACTGTGGTGGGAGAGTCACATGTGATGTGATCACAAGAGTTATCCTATGGCATAGCAGCCCCATGTGGTTCACTGAATTCTGCCGTCTGCTATGGAGGGAGAGGACATGGCCAACATAATAAAGATGAATACACTGAAAACACTAACACTGCGTCAAAAGTAGAATAGATAACGATACTTTCAAAACATGTGGCCCTGGGTGAACAAAAAGTAATTTCACTTCACACGATTACAGAATAATAAAAAAAAGAAGAAATGATGTTAATTTTACATTTTGCCCTGGTTACAATACGTCCTTGGCAATTTTTATTTCCTGTGGTTGGCAACATTCACATGCTTCTGGGGATTTCATTGTTCCAGCATTGGCAACATTTATGTCATTAACGCCTAGCAGAACTTGGCCATGAAATACAGGAGCCTAGGCCGCTCTGCTACAGCAGTGTTGTCAGGGTCATAGGCACTTCGTGCTCAAATGTGCAAGAGCTACAACCAGCGGACCAAACATGACGTACTACATATCAACACTAGAAACGTCATCAATTGACACCTGTTTACTTGCAGATTGGTTGCGTCCACAGATAAAACCTTTCGTAGAGTGCGTATACCTTATGAATTTCTTTCTTCAGAATTGTCTGCAAGAATACATAGCACAGATACAAGCTGTATCTACGAAGGGGAACAGTACTTCTCACCCGTAAATAGAAAACTACTTGATGTAGTTATTCAAGTAGATTAAAGTAGTAAAATGGTTGCAACTTTCTGATGATTATGCAGATCTTCTGGAACTGGAGCTCAGGGACTATCCAAACGATTTCTGTGAAGAGCGCGTCAGCGCTCTTGAATTGGAGGAGAACTCTATGGCACATGAACAACTGTACACGCAAAGATCCACCTCTACCTCAAGGACACCAGATGGCTCAATCTGCTAAGGGCAAGGCTGAACTCCCCGCCACCTACCTGGAGAAGCCAATCTTAGCAGCTGATAGCGCGGACACTGGTCACATCCACTCAGTAGTACAGGAGGTTCGTTCTACCTCAGCTAGTCAAAGATGGAACGCTACCAGTGCCTACTTCCCCAGCAGAAACGCAAGGTCTCACACAGTCTTTCCATCTTTACAAGTCCCTTGGGTTTGATAAGCCAGCCAATGTGGTACTAGAGGCATTGTCGGCTTCTTGGCTGCAATACTGACAAGTTTTTTGAACGCCATCCTTCACCACTGCTTCGTCTCCGAGGCTTGGAAGCATGCCAAAGTAGTAACAATATGTAGACCCAGGAAGGCACCACGCCGGAGAGCTGCAGACCCAGCACCTTGCTCTCCATCATCAGTAAGCTACTGGAAAATGTACAATCAAGGCTACAAACCATCCTGGTGTGGCACAACCTTTAGAGGCCGGAGTATTTGGATTTCGGTCACAGCATTCCACACATCAGCTGCTTCGGCTGGTTGATGAAATTTACACGGCTTTAAACTGGAGACACTTCGTCTCAGCACTCCTGATGGATACCAGGGCCTTCGACAGCGTGTGGCATGAAGGCTTAATTTCCCGGTTAATCCAATACTAAACCCCTCCATACTTGATCCGTCTGATCCATTCGTACTTGACCAAGAGAGCCTCCTCCGTATCCCACGACGGGATAATCTTCCAGCCCCGTTCCAGTGGAGCTGCTTCCCTCAGGGCAGTGTCCTCCGATCCAAGCTCATCCTATATATGGACACCCTGAGTTCACGGCCACGGCGCTCGCTGTACTTTTTCGCCGACGATACGGTGGTCACAACATCAACCCAGCATAGCATAGCTGCTCGCAGAATTCAGCACTAATCCAACCTCCTCACTACCTGGTTTAAACTCTGGCGCCCTTGCTTCCACCCATACAAAGGCCTGCTATCACGTTCTCCAGACGCCCATTGAGCGATGTTCCACCAATGCCCCTCGCTGGAGATGAGGTCGAGTGGAAAACCTGTGTAAAATATCTTGGAGTGCAGCTGGATATGAGGATGAAGTGGAGGGAGAATATCCACTTCGTCGCAAACAAGATAAACAAGAGGATGGGTATGCTCTATCCTCCACACAGCACACATTTGGTCATTTCAGTGATAACAAAACCACTCCTCTGCAGTCAGGGCTACGTCCTGTCCTCACATAAGCCTGCGAGGTCTGGAGAGCAGCAGCCAAGGCTCACCTCGACCACCTTGAAGTCCTCCTGTCGCGCTACTTCAGATTAGCTACAGACTGCCCGTGGTATCTACCGAATAACGTAATCTGTCAATATATAAAAATCCCATCCTTAAAGGACTATATTCAGTCCCACTCGTGCACCTTCTGCCAAAACCTACCTCATAGTTTTCAACTCACCGATACAAGGTCCAGGCGAGTACAACCTAGATCTTGGAGAAAGGTGTAAGGGTATCAGACTTGTTTCAGGCCAATACACTGGACCACCTCAGGCTGGCAGACAACTATAGCTAACAACACAACATAGAAAGACCAAAAAATAATTAGTAATGTACCCAACAGCGCTTATTCCGCACATGTAGTATTATGTTGCACTTCCAAATTGCACAATTTGTATTAATTCATACAATTGACAGCAATTCACTCTCAGGATATGGTAGTTATATTTATATATTGAATTACAGATGTATATGCTCGAAATGAACCAGTAACGCCTCTTATAATTGCGCATCGCGGTATGGATTCAACATCGGTTATGGCACACGCGTAGCATTGTATAGCAGTCCTTCAGTGGCACAAGTTTTTGTAATACGCGTCTTCGACAGTAATTCAATCTCAGGATATGTTACTTTCAGTTATATATGTAATACTTGAAGTAAAGCCATAAAATTGCAGTTGCTTAAAAGGGATGGTGTGTGGTCCAACGACTTTAATAAGGTTTCACCATGTCCTTGGTCCACTGCTTACTACAGTTCAATTAAACAAATCCATTCTAATAGCTAGGTGCACACATGCGTTTGAAAGCGTCCAATGACGAAGAACGTTTCCCGGAATCTGCACTGCACTGTTACCTTGCATCCATGGGCGTCGCGAAGAGGGGGCAAGGGGGGGTCGCGGCCCCTCCCTGGAAGTTGGTCAACTTAATGTGCAATCAATTACTGACTATTAAACTACTATTTTAAAAGATCAATTTCTATTTAACACAAATTAACATGGTTCTATGCAACGAATATTATAAATTTTGACAATAAAATAGTGAATTGATATTATCTGATTCATGGGCGTCGGCAGACCTCTTTCCAGGGGGGGGCCGCATGTTGAAACTTTGCAATCAAGCAATATGAATTCATAATTTTTATTGTCAAAAGCTGAAAAGATAGAGTAATGCCGTGATTACGATGAAACTAACAATGTGACTTAACGCGACGGTACGTAATGGAAAAGTCACACATATTAAATGGAACTATTGAGGGTTAAGTTAACGTGAGTAATTTCAACCAATCGGCGAGTAGTGCCATGCAGTAATAAATTATGCTCCTCTATGTGACTATTTGCAGCAAAACTCTTTCTCCGTTTCTCGTGTATATCTGCTAAAGTAGGTTATGGCCATCTCCATGTTTTATTCGCCGTTTGAAAATGTTTATTAATTCACATTTACATATTCTCTTTATTTTAATTTTGGTAAAACATTAGATTAGAAAAAGAGAGCTACTAAGAATATCCACTGTGTCTGCCCACTATAATAATAACCAATCAGATTCATTCCCCTTATGTTAACTGAATCCTAATAGACCTGTAGTCCTTCGGGACGCACATAAACATTGCGCTTACTGTATCACAAACACGCGCACAGCTGCAACCGTAATACCTTTCACTGCAGCAGTGGTGGGTTAAGGATTGCCAATTTGACGGACTTCGAAGTGTGTCACGGGCAAAATTTAGTTTTGATGAATGACAGATTTTTTGGCGGACATTATTAGAAACTATTAATGTTACATTGGTTTTCTTTGGACAAGAATGTAAATCTTTGTATACCTGCAAGGCAGTGTTCACCACATTCATTGCATGACATCATTTCAAATATATACTATAATATATGTACCAGGCTCAAAATGGAGAAGGAGAAGCACTAATAATTAGGGCTCGGATTTTTAGGTGCTAAAAACTTGGTAAATATTTACTTTTAAGTGCCAAAAATGTCAAATATGTGCTAAAAAGTAAGAAATATGTGCTAAAACAAATAAAATATTTTCAAGATCTGAATGGCCGAAATATAAATGCACGTGGTACTCACCAGACATTACTCTTGGAGGGAACCATCAAGTACTGTAGAGTTACAGTATACAACCACATGCTTTCTCAAAAGTTGCATCCTGAAAGATTGACGATTGTCACGAAGAAGTGTTTTGAATTTCGAAAATAATCGCTTCACGTCACAAGAAGTGTAACATAATCATAATATGGAATATCAGTCACACTCATAACAATCTCTTCATGTTGCCCATCCACCACATTTGAAATTTTATGGACTATGTTAAATCGACAATTATTTTCGAGCACTTCGTTGCATTTGTTTTTACTTTCTCTACTACGTAAAGTAAGTAGAGAAAGGTATTCCACCCAAAAATTGAATGTGGAGATTTCACCGGAAATATGTTTGAATCCAAAAAAATGAAATGAAATGAAATGAAATGAAATGAGATGAGATGAGATGAGATGAGATGAGATGAGATGAGATGAGATGAGATGAAATGAAATGAAATGAAATGAAAGGAAATGAAAGGAAATGAAAGGAAATGAAAGGAAAGGAAAGGAAAGGAAAGGAAATGAAATGAAATGAAATGAAATGAAATGAAATGAAATGAAATGAAATGAAATGAAATGAAATGAAATGAAATGAAATGAAATGAAATGAAATGAAATGAAATGAAATGAAATGAAATGAAATGAAATGAAATGAAATGAAATGAAATGAAATGAAATGAAATGAAATGAAATGAAATGAAATGAAATGAAATGAAATGAAATGAAATGAAATGAAATGAAATGAAATGAAATGAAATGAAATGAAATGAAATGAAATGAAATGAAATGAAATGAAATGAAATGAAATGAAATGAAATGAAATGAAATGAAATGAAATGAAATGAAATGAAATGAAATGAAATGAAATGAAATGAAATGAAATGAAATGAAATGAAATGAAATGAAATGAAATGAAATGAAATGAAATGAAATGAAATGAAATGAAATGAAATGAAATGAAATGAAATGAAATGAAATGAAATGAAATGAAATGAAATGAAATGAAATGAAATGAAATGAAATGAAATGAAATGAAATGAAATGAAATGAAATGAAATGAAATGAAATGAAATGAAATGAAATGAAATGAAATGAAATGAAATGAAATGAAATGAATTGAATTGAATTGAATAAATAAATAAATAAATAAATAAATAAATAAATAAATAAATAAATAAATAAATAAATAAATAAATAAATAAATAAATAAATAAATAAATAAATAAATAAATAAATAAATAAATAAATAAATAAGTAAATAAATAATTAATTAATAAATAAATAAATAAATAAATAAATAAATAAATAAATAAATAAATAAATAAATAAATAAATAAATAAATAAATAAATAAATAAATAAATAAATAAATAAATAAATAAATAAATAAATAAATAAATAAATAAATAAATAAATAAATAAATAAATAAATAAATAAATAAATAAATAAATAAATAAATAAATAAATAAATAAATAAATAAATAAATAAATAAATAAATAAATAAATAAATAAATAAATAAATAAATAAATAAATAAATAAATAAATAAATAAATAAATAAATAAATAAATAAATAAATAAATAAATAAATAAATAAATAAATAAATAAATAAATAAATAAATAAATAAATAAATAAATAAATAAATAAATAAATAAATAAATAAATAAATAAATAAATAAATAAATAAATAAATAAATAAATTTAAAAAATGCAATTTTAGATAATGGTCCGTGTGTGCTGATCGCACTTATTTTGTTTTATGGAGGCACCTCCTTTTGTTTCGCGACTCTTGTTTCCCCGCTGGGTTGCGCTAGTGTTTTTTCTATGGGATTCCTCTCGGTCTGACGGTTGTAGAGACTGTCAGTCGGAGTGCTCCTTTCTCGGCGTGCAGGGTAAGTTGTTTGGTTTTAACTAGGGCTCAGGCCGTGAAATACAGATTGGTTTTCAGACCGTTACTTGCCTGGGAGGTGCTTCTAATGCGGACGGATTAAATGTAATCTTGTAACAAGTAATTCTTGTAACCCGTAGGATATCCACGCGAAACGTTTAGGCATTTTCAGATAGGCTTGAAGACTGCCCAACTCCTCGCTTTGAGAGGGAGTTGAATGGGGTTATGTAAATTGGTTTTGTTTTCACCTGTATTTCTGTTGTGTTTCGGCTTCCATTTCTGTTTAAAGGTTTGCTATACCGATTAATCATTCCTGTTAACAAATGTATAATTTATTGATCCATAAATGTTATAGTTCTTGAAATTTTTAGTGCTCTCTTCTCTTCAGTTCCTGCCCCCCCCCTCTTTCACGATTGTACCTACGCCCCTATGGTGCAATTAAATGGTAGCAGAGCGTGGTTGTCTTGTGGTCGAGCGGGGCAGTTAAATTGAGCATTGGGTTATTGTTTTGATTAACCATGTCGAGTGACTTTCAGCTGTTGCGTAAGAACGAAATACTATTTGAGTTGGGGATTCGTGGACGTGAGGATTTGTCGTCGGCAGACGTTCCGGCCCTATTAGATGCACTTCGTAGCGTGAAGGACAACGATTATGTCGTGTTGCCGGACAAACATTTATTGGTAACTGAATCACCGTCATTATGTGAGGCCGCACGGTTGGAATTTGAAGAGTTATTCTCCGAGTCAAGTATTGGCTCAGAGTTTTCGAAAGCGCAGGTGAGGCGTTTGACAGCCAGGATCTTGCATTATGTGCAGCGGATTGAATATTTCCAAAAATATTGTCCTAAGGTTAAGTTCGGGGTTGACTTAGCCGAGCTGAAGGGGCAGTTTAGGAGATATTTAGAAGTGCTTGCTCAGAAAGGGGATCGGGCCGAGTCGGCTACTGTCACACCAACTTTGACGTCTCAAATGTCGGCCTTTAAACTGCTAAAGTTACTTCATCCCTTACAACAGTTGGTTGAACCTTATCAAGTCTTTAAGGTTGTTGATGTTCTTACAGCTCTTGAATTTCTGAAGTTCCTGGTAAGAGCTAAGGATTGCGCTGAGTTATGCGAAGTTCCCGGTTTGCAGCTGCTTGAAGTAGTGATGTCAAAAGGGGGTGACGCGGTGCGCAGTATAATTGGGCGTATTAAGGGATGTGTTGATCCAGTCTCTGAATTACATGACAGTGTATTGAAGTGTTTCATTCCTCGTCGGGAGCTACATACATTAATTCAAGATCATTATTTGAAACCCCAGGGGTTAGGAGAGCCTTTCTTCGAGTACATTAGCAGGGTTAAGTTGTTTGCGCGTATACTACGGTTGCCCGATAGCGAACGGCAGATCTGTGACGTCATTATTACGGGGTTGACCCCGGAGGTACGTTCTCTTTTGGTATTTAGCTCTTGTCCTGCTACGTTTAAAGATTTAGAGGGGCTATTGCCGATCTTGGCAGAGTATGAGGCGTCAAATGCGGCACGAAACCGCGAATCATTGCAAGTGCCTCTGCATGGTGTTCGATTTGAGCCGCGGCAGACTAACCGAGGAGATTTGGCTCGAGATAGTTTTCGCTCGCCAGGGTCTTGCTTTAGATGTGGTTCTCCTGAGCATTTGGTTAGACAATGCACGGTGGCCAGGAAGCGTGGTGGCGTTTTACTACCCGTGGGTGTAGACGGTCAAAGGCGCCAAGATTGACAACGAGCCCCTTGCGGAATTTCTGCCTGTTGTCGGATATTCCGTCGGATAATAGCCAAGCCCTTTAATTTGAAGCCGACAGTACAGGTGACTGTTGGGAAACGACAGTTAATCGCTCTCTTGGACTCGGGAAGTTCCTGCTCTTTGGTACACGAGGAGTTTTATTATACCTATCTTGGTAAATTCTCGGCCAAACCGCGTAAGTGTAGCGTTGGGTGCGTGTCTGTAAATGGTCATAAATTTCAGGTGAATGCCAAGGTTCTGTTGACCATACGTATTTCGCGTTTTACGTGGAAACACTATTTCTATCTTCTGCCGGACCTGCCATTTCAACTGATTTTAGGCTCGGACTTTATGACTAGAGTCGGCCTAAGGCTTGATTTTCGGGATGGGGAAATCACTTTTGCATTTGCCCCTTCCGAACGAGTTGCATTTCAGTGCGGTCAAGTCATCAACAAACCACCTTTGGAGGAGAGTGGCGGGCTACGTCACCATATATGCGACGTCAGCAATGCTTTCCCCCATTTGACAGAAGAGCAGGGCCGTTTGCTGGAACAACTCTGTGCGAACCATGGGTCATTGTTTGCTGACCGTTTAGGAGTAACAAATTTGGTGGAGTATGATATACAACTAACAGACGACACCCCTGTGAAGTTACCACCCTATCGTGTCACCCCACCTAAAATGGCTATTCTTCGTAAAAAGATCGACGAAATGTTACGAAAGGGAGTGATCAGGCCGTCCACGTCTCCTTATAGTAGTCCAGTATTTCTGGTCCCTAAGGGCGAGGACGATTTCAGGGTAGTGGTGGACTACCGGCACTTGAACAAAAAGATAAAGATCGAGGCCCAACCAATGCCACATCTAAATTCGGCGGCGCATTATTTTGCGGGTGCCAAAGTATTTACTAGTTTGGATTTGAATAGCGCCTACTACCAAGTGCCCTTATCGGAGTCGTCTAAGCCACTAACGGCTTTTGCTGTCCCATGGAGGCTTTATGAATTTCAACGAGTACCCTTCGGAATTGCTACTGGAGCTCAGGTGTTGTCGCGGTTATTAGACGAAATATTTTCGGACATCAAGTTTAAATATGTGTATCACTATCTAGATGACGTGGTTGTCTACTCGCCCGACTTTGAAACCCATTGCCAACATTTAGCGGAGGTCTTTGACCGGCTCGAGCGCGCAGGCCTTACCTTGCGCAAAGAGAAGTGTAACTTTGCTGCGGGACAGATTTCTTTCTTAGGTCATATTGTATCTCCGGCTGGGATAACGATTGATCCGGAGCGGACCAAAGTTCTACGTAACTTTCCTCCCCCTAAAACCGTAAAGGCATTGGCCAGGTACGTGGGCATGGTGAACTTTTGCAGCAAGTTTATTCCGCATTTTGCAGCGCGGGCGGAACCATTGAACCGTCTTCGGCGGAAGGGAACGCCGTTTAAGTGGGGTGAGGAACAGCAGCAGGCCTTTGGAGACCTTAAACAGGCCATAATGAATCCCCCGGTGTTGGCTTTCCCTGATTTTTCACGTAGATTTATCCTTCAGACCGATGCAAGCAGGGGATCGGTGGCTGCTGTTTTACTCCAGGATTTTCCTATGGGGCGTAGGGTTATTGGGTATAGTTCACGTACCCTTACTCCAGCCGAGCGGAAGTATTCAGTTTACGAACTTGAAACTTTGGCTGTGGTATTTGGCTTAGAAAAATACCGCGAATATCTGGAGCATGTTGAGTTTACTCTTGAGTGCGATAACCAGGCGCTAACGTGGTCGTTGGCCTCACCGCGATCTACAGGCAGGTTAGCGCGTTGGGGCGTACGCATTTCAGCTTTTAAGTTTGTCCCGATACATATACGTAGTTCAGAAAATTGTGTGGCTGATGCCTTAACGAGAGTATTCGAAGAACCGAGAGAATGTAAATGCGGAAAGGAAAATGTTTTAGCCGTCTGTGAATTTCCGGAGTTGTTCGAGGGTTTGCACACACATCAGAGGAAAGATCCGGATCTGCAGGCCCTTATTGATCGGCTTGAGGCTGGCGAGGTTGTTACTCCTTATTGTTTGAAGGAGGGTGTTTTGATGACCCAGGCTACCTTCGACGGCAAGAACAAGGTTGTTTTGCCACGGGCCTTAATTTCCATGGTGTTTGAATATTTCCATTCATCTCCTGTAGGCGGGCATTTGGGAATAGCCAAGACCAAAGACAAGATTCGCGAATATTTTGTGTGGCCGGGCATGAATAAAGAAATTGCTTCCCGAGTTAGACAGTGTCAACTTTGTGCAATGGCGAAACCCGCGCAATGTACAGTATGGAAAGGTTTAGCATCGGAGGTGGCAAGTAAACCCCTGGAAAAATTATTTGTGGATTTTATCGGCCCTTTTCCTCGTTCAGCCCAGGGGAATACGTATGCGTTAGTCGTAGTAGATTCGTTTAGTAAGTTTGTATGGATGTCGGCCTTACCGAAAGCGAATACACGAGGGGTAGTCAAGGTTCTCTCTTCAGTATTTGCGGCCTTTGGAGCCCCTCGTTATCTGGTGACAGACAACGCCACTCAATTTACTTCTTTCGCCTTTAGAAATATCTGTTTTAGTTGGGGCATTAAAACCATAACTACCACCCCTTATTACCCCCGTCCTTCCCATGCCGAAAGATTTAACAGGAACCTCAAATCAGCATTAATAGCCTTTCATCATGATAATCATACTAAGTGGGACACTAATTTGTCTCGGTTGCAGTTGGCGTTTAATTCGGCTCGACACGAATCACATGGCGTTACCCCTCATCAGCTTATGTTAGCCTATATACCTAACTCTCCGCTGTCTAACCTTTGGCGTTTGGACGATTTGCTTCCCCAGAATATTACTCGCGAGGAAATATGTAGAGTATGGAAGGCCGCTTTTCGGAATTTGAAGAAGTCACTTGCCCAGGTAAAGAAGCGGTATGATGAAAATAAACGGCCTTCACCTTAAGCCGTTGGCCAGAAAGTACTGTGTAAGCTGTACACTCAATCTTCTAAGCAAAATGCTTATGCAGCGAAGTTGGCTCCTAGATACGTAGGGCCGTACGAGATTATAAGTATCTTCAAAAATGTTTCTGTGCGCTTAAGGGACCTCCGCACGGGCCAAGAAAGGAGAGCTCACGTCTCACAATTGAAACCCTTCCAGTAGTTTGGTATCTGTTTTCCGTATGTGTATGGGTTTCCTTTGTTTACTCTTGTATGTTTATGTTGTGAATAAAGTGTTTTGTTTGGAATGTGGGTGTTTGTTTATGTTGGAGCGTGCCATGTGTGCGCCGGGCTGTATACCTCTACGGCGCCCCTGTAGTTAGTTTCTGCCGGGCGTGTGGAGTCGGCATTGTGTAGATTTGTTTTCGTGTGTCTTTGTATGGAAGCGGTGTGAGGTGTTTGGTGTGGTATGTTTGGGGAGTATTTGTGGGATGTTTGCTGCGTGCTTGCGGTGTGTGTCTTGTGTAGTAATTGTGTGTATTTCGTGTTTGTACTCTTGTGTTGTCTGGCCAGTATGGATTTTGTTTTATGCGCATTTATTTATACAAGGCCTTGTTTATTTTGTTTAAATTGTATATATATATATATATATATATATATATATATATATATTGTTTAGCCTGTTTTAAATTGTCATTTGGAAGAAATTATATTTAATGTTATTCAAGTTCGTTTAAATTGTTCTTATATTGTTATGTTCATTAAACAGTTTATGGTATGTTATCACGCTTGTTGATTATAAATTGATTCAAATTTTTTAATTTTCTGCTATTTATGTATTTGATGTCATCCACAGTTCTGTAAAAAACTGTCATTCATTCAGTTTGATCTACCCCGAGATGTTATTTTGGGGCAGCAGCCTATTTATTTGAAGCCTGCGTTTTGTTCCCTTTCTGTTGGGTTTGTTCCGTGTTACAGCCTCGCCAGCTCCTGTTCGTAACCTGTCCGGAAAGCACCTAACCACCGCAGTTTGGCATTGTGTAATGTTAAGCCTGGCTGTTACCATCTATATGGAGTGTTACTGCAGCAGTAAGGTCCGCAATGGAGATTTCTGGAGGCCAGGGAGGTGACGATGGAATATGAAGGGGCTTGTGTGTGGCCCACCTTTTGGGTTTTGGACTTTCTCAACGCCTGATTGCAACGAGAGGGCATCCACAGGCTCAAACCCAGAATTTGTTAATTTCTCTGGAACAACGAGGGATCAGTACGCCCAAGGAGCTGTGCATCGTCTCTCCCGTCCCGGAAAAACAGAATTGTGCTCTCTGATGTGACAGTGGCCAGTGATTTGTAGTGACAGTGTTTGGTGCCAGTGCTTTCACAGTGACCTGTACAATGACCGGGCGGTGTAAGGTGTGTCCTTCCTAATATGATACTTCTCATACAATGTCAGTCTGTTCCTTTCCAGAATGGCGAGCGCGTGTTGTCAGATGGGGGCGGGAGTATTGTGCTGATCGCACTTATTTTGTTTTATGGAGGCACCTCCTTTTGTTTCGCGACTCTTGTTTCCCCGCTGGGTTGCGCTAGTGTTTTTTCTATGGGTTTCCTCTCGGTCTGACGGTTGTAGAGACTGTCAGTCGGAGTGCTCCTTTCTCGGCGTGCAGGGTAAGTTGTTTGGTTTTAACTAGGGCTCAGGCCGTGAAATACAGATTGGTTTTCAGACCGTTACTTGCCTGGGAGGTGCTTCTAATGCGGACGGATTAAATGTAATCTTGTAACAAGTAATTCTTGTAACCCGTAGGATATCCACGCGAAACGTTTAGGCATTTTCAGATAGGCTTGAAGACTGCCCAACTCCTCGCTTTGAGAGGGAGTTGAATGGGGTTATGTAAATTGGTTTTGTTTTCACCTGTATTTCTGTTGTGTTTCGGCTTCCATTTCTGTTTAAAGGTTTGCTATACCGATTAATCATTCCTGTTAACAAATGTATAATTTATTGATCCATAAATGTTATAGTTCTTGAAATTTTTAGTGCTCTCTTCTCTTCAGTTCCTCCCCCCCCCCCTCTTTCACGATTGTACCTACGCCCCTATGGTGCACGTGTGTGTGTCAGTTTGTGGGCAACATAATTCAAAAACGAAAAGCCGGTTGAAAACCGAAGTTGGTAATGAACTTTAATGTCTTATGAGGATATGACACGAAGATTTTGAAGAAAACTGCCCCACTTTAAACTATCCTTTACATGGAAAATTTTTCGAAAAGTTGGATTTTCTTGCAGATGGCTCTAACGGGTTTGATTAAAATGACATGTTTAAATATTTGTATGACATTATGAAATGTATATAATGAATTTTCTGTGTATAGCCTATGTAGTCCTGTTTGCTGTGAATGACTTTTGAATAACTCGTAAACCATAAGAGATAGACAAAATATTACTGTACAAAAAATGTTGATCTCGCTAAAACACACATCCATGTCCAAATGCATTTTTGTAACGTGAACCAATTTCGGAGATATTCCTTGTTATTTCTGTCATTTTCGGAAAACTTACACTTTCGTCAAATGCAACATTGTTGTTCGGTTTTTTATACGCTAACCGTGCAAGGAGAACGGAATCTCAAAGCTTTAAAAGATTTGACTATCGCTCAAAGCCTAGTGTATTGCCATATTGCCCTTGTACCTACAAGCAAATAAGTAATAAGGTAATTTGTACAAATGTTTATCTCAACTAACACGAAGAAGATATAGGAATAAGAGTTTGTAAGAATGGTTGGTACAAGAGAGGAGAAAGTCATGTGAATGCAGCACATAAGATTTTTAAATTTTGTGCTGCAGACATTCCTACTGATTCCACTTTATTTATGGAATCACAAAGGAAATAAAGGTTTCTTAACACACTGTCTTAAATTTCGCTAGACATGTTTAATCCATTTTTTTTGGTGGGGGGGATTAACGTCCTCCAACATTGTGTCATATCGGACGAATGAATGAAATGAAATGGGTGAAATGATGCTCAAATGACCCCGAGGTCCATGGAGCTTGAAGTTACCCGACATTCGTCTTCTCACGGTAGGGAAAACCTCGAAAAAAAACCTTACCCGGATAACTTACCGTAAGCGAGATTCGAACTCGCGACCTCTTGAACGTGAGATAGAAACGCTAACCATCACGCTACCGAGGCGGGCTTAATCCATTGTGAACTCAAAACTGCCGATATGTAATTTCACAACACAACTATAGAACGTCGTATAAACTCTACGGATTCACAAATGACTAATTGACTATGCAGTTTCAGTGTATATATACTAGATATACTACATATAGTGTAACATGTGCAATGGTGGAATTCCCTGTTATCTTGCAGGCTCATGTTGCTTGAGCAACCAGGATGTTTATATTTTCTTCCAACGGAAGCGATACTATCAGTTCTTCCAATAATTAATGAATAACAAATATCGACATCCAACCTGCGTAATTGAGCATTAAAGAAGTGGATGGTGACTTGTTAAAAATAATTTATTGCTGCTTTCATATGAAAATTCTTTTTAAAATGTTTCCTTTATGCGATTTTTGTGTAATTTATCCCAAAATATTTATTAAAATAAAAAGTCAGGAAATATGCATTTTTTATATCCCGCCTTTATCATACCGGCGGCCTTGCCTATTGGCAAATGGTGTTACTCGTTTAACGAGCGGTTTTTTTTTCGGTCTTTGGGCTTTTTATACTTTGAATTCACACTTCCAGACCCAGGGAAGGATGAGGAATAATCTTAGCTAGAGAAAAATTCCTACCCCCTGCCGGGAATCGAACCCTGGACAGCAGGCAGGTGCTCTAAGCAACTGTGCCACGGGGCCAGCCGATGCATTTTTATGTGCAATAAAACTTACAGTATTTGCTCCGGTGTGAATATCCGGGACATTAAGCTTAGTTTCAAGTTCAGAGTAGGACGCAAACAAAATATGTATTTACCTAAAAATCTGAGTCCTGGTATATTTTATAATAATCTTTGTTAGTGTGATACCAGAGGCACGTATCTTATCTTTGCTTACAAGAGGCACAGCGTTATGCTTATGTTTACGGAATTGTCCGTGACCCGAGATATTTGTTTCTGTTAGCTCTAAGTAAAAGATAACTGCATACAGAATTGTTGCATTAAATACCTATAGGATGTAAGCAAAATTGCATTGAAAAGAACTAAAGACAATTTTAAATATGAATGATAAAGAATAAAAGATCGTATAATTAAAAATATTTGATAAAGTGCAATTATGTACAAAATTATTATAAAATTTCGAAATAGGACAGCTAACCATTTTAGAATTGTTTATTTAATTTGGAGTAGTATACAGATGATTGTGTAATATGTACAAAGAATCACGGATAATTTATAAACATATCTTCTAAAACAACTGCAATTCAAGACGTCGGAACAAATTAATAGCAAATTTAGTAATCACTCAACGAGCACCAAAAAGTGAGCAGTCATTTCCAAATTTGAAATTTTTTATGTCTTTTAAATAAGGAATACAAGGTTCAGAATATAGTTTTTTTTTCTTTCTGATTACCAATCTCCTTCATTTGGTATAGGTTTGTAGAGTCAAGAATTAGTCCCCTGTTTTGTTGTCTGTCAATGTCAAATACGCCTATTATTTCATAAAAATAAGGTAGAAAATATGTTGTCGACGTAAATATTCGAGAAAATAAAAAATTTCCAAGAATTTTCCATATAAATGTAGTTTAGGGTGGAGGAATTTTTTTTAAAATCTTCGCCTCGCATCCTTGAAAGATATTAAACTTGAGCACAAACTTTGGTTTTTAACTGACTTCGTTTTGGACTTACGCTTTCCATATACATCCACACACACATACACACGCGCGCGCAGCTTTTTCTAAAAATACTTTATTTTTATTCAGGGGACCTCAAAACTTGTATTTCTGGTGAAATCTCAACATCGAATTTTAGGGTGGAATACAATACTTCCTTGACTTAGTATATGTAGTAGAGAAAGTAAAAGTTTGTTATTAGAAACTAATACATTTTGTGAATAAACTATTAAAAATAATTTTGATGTTCACGTTGAATACGAACTGAAGTCTTCTGGACCGTCTAGAAAATGCCATGACGACTTCCTCTATGAAAGATGAGAGCTGTGCCTTTATCCGCTCCCGATGAACGCTCAGCATGCAAAGTCCATCTCATCTATCGTCACCCATCGTTGCCCGTAACCAGGTCTTCACTCGGCGCAGTGTGCTGAAAGATCTCTCAACTGTGCATGTTGTGGCAGGTAAAGTTAGTGCTATGTTGATTATTTTAGATACAGCTGGGAAAAATAATTTGGTGTCCTCAAAAACTTCAATTAAATGGAGCTTGCTTGCATCTTTTTCAGACTTCTTTTGCCAAGAGTCAAACCAACATTTAGATTCCGACAACAAATTCTCAACATTATAGAACTCTTGAATTTTCTTCACGATTTTACCAAACTCCAGGGAATTCAAGGATTTCATGTTTGCTGGATGAAGTTTGAGAATATCATTAATCACGGCACTGTTTTCTGAAAATCGAGTTTCCAGTGACATTATCAGGGATTCCAAATATGGAATGAAAAGACATAAGCGATAATATTCTTCTGGATCTTTAGCCATTTGATAACTTTGTCTGTGGCACTGGCGAGAAGCTTGCCTAGGAAGAGTTATTTCAATATTTAAACAGGAGGCCACTTCACGCACAGTTTGCATTATTTCTTTGAACTGCGTTGCTGCTTCATACCTATGCTTTTTAAATATTACAATTAAATCGCGTATATGACCACGAACACTATGCATATCTATAGTAACTCCCTGTAGAATATTAGTGACTGGTTCCAACATGCCACTGTATAATGCTATCACATGTAAAGTGATGATGAAAGTACAATTTGTTGCAGAACAGAGAAGTTGAGAAGCGCGTTGTTTCGTTGTACCATTACAGTTTATTTCTAATTCCTCTAGTGTAGAAATAATTTCTTTATATTTTTCTGAAAAAATCCTGATGCTTTTATATTTTGCTGACCATCTCGTTTCACACAATAAAGGAATATTAGGAATGAGTCGCCTTCTTAGTGAGCTCTCTCCGAAGAAGCCTATTATTTCCTTTATGGTTCCACACACATTCCTGACGTCTTGCACTTGGCTGAGATCATTTACAACACGGTTTAATTTATGTGAAGAACAGTGCACGTATATTGCTTTAGGGTACTTTTCCTGAATGAGTTTAGCCACTCCTGCTATTCTCCCTGACATCACCGAACATCCATCGTATCCCTGACCTACGAGCTTTGACATGTCAACACCGATCTTTGTCAAATAGGATAAGATAGTTTCAGAAACTGCTTCAGCATTAAGCTTATTAAGCGGCACAAAACCTAAAAATTCTTCACACACTGTCGCCTTGCCTTCATATTTATTAGTAATAAATCTTAAGCCAAGAGACAATTGTTCAGTTCCTGCAATATCAGCTGTTTCGTCTGCTATTATAGTAAATGCGTAAGAAGCATTAACGTCCTTCACAATTTGTTCTTTCAGTTTTTCAGAGCATAATTGGATCAATTCATTTTGAGTCTGAACAGACGTATATTTTGCATTTTCCGAACACGTTTGAAGATGCTCTTTCAGAATAGAATCACCAGCTTCTGCACGAAAATGAAGCAAATCATGAAAAACTCCAGAATTAGACAATTTTCCTCGCAATGGGAGGTCATGTGTGGCACAAAATATTATGCAAGACAATATAGACGTCAATTTTTCATGGTTAAGTTTAATTCTCTCATGGTATGCACTATCTATTTGTTCCCTTACAGTTAATTTATTGGTCACTGTTTCCATAAAGCTTTTTGAACGATTAACAGCTTCCCTATGCCATTCTGACTTGATATGATTTTCACACGAAGCATGCATATCTTTGAATTTGGTAAATGGCTTGACTATAAATGAACCCTGAACACCTCTCCGTACAACTGGCCTAAATAGCACACAGTGCCGGCAGATCGCTCCCCGTACGTGTGCCGAGTATACCAGCCAAGATTTGTATTTTTCATGCTCTAGCCAGTTATAAATAAAAGGTCGTTTTTTGTCCTTTTTGTAAGTCATTGTGAAAATTGTAAGACTTACCTGGTGTCCAAGGTTCTGTTATTAATTTTACCCTGTCGTCGTCTGTTAGAGATGCGAGAGAAGCCACGTCCAGGTATCGTCCCACATCTCGATTTGAACTGGAACTAGTAGAGGGTTGAAGTTCTGTAGGATTTTCATTTGTTGATCCAATACCCGTACCACTTTTTGCTGACTGTGATGAACTAGCACTGTCACTAACACCACAATTCACAACTTGGTGCAGTAGGAGTAAATTACTCTTTTCTTCTGTGTTATCTGTTATTTTCTGGCGTTTAAAGTAATTACGTATATCCATCTTATTAACCAAAATAGTGGGCGCGGAGGATAAAGACCCCAGTGTTACTGTGGCAAGTTATCAACTGGCAAGATTGCTATTGACTAAATCAAGCCTGCTGCACTATCTATTCCGTCATTGTTTATGTGTGGAATGTTTATAAACGTGTTTGCTCATCACTGTCGAACCGGGTTAAGTTACTCGCGCACTTGCTCAGGTAGTTAGTAGTTTCGTCTTCCTGGTTTGCTTTCATAAGAATTTACGCACGCGTGTGTGTGTTGTTACTTTGTACTCATGCCTTCACTGTATACTGCAGTGTCACAATACACTTACGTATAATGTAAACACAGCAACTGGAAGCTGTGGGCAATACTGTATAAAATAAATATCTTGTTCATTATTAATTTGATTAGATTAGTATACAATATATTGTAGGTTTCATGTTTTATATGTCTGTCGGTAAGAATTTTCATGGACTTGCACTGTAAAAATTTGTGCAAAAATAAAAATATTTTACCTTTGCGGTGCGGTACCACTGTTGATGAGAACAAAATAAACATTTATAACTGTTGTTACGGAGCTATTGTTGACCCAATAATTAGTAATTAAAAATTCCTATTTACATTAAAAATGTGAATAGAATCACTGACATCATTTGTAACGCAAACGCTATTAAACAATCGAGCATCTGTTTTGCACGAGTATTCTGAGGAAATATTCTGCGCATCAAATTAAAACAATAGTCTAATAGTAATTGACTGACATTTAATTCATTCATTTCCAGGGGGGCCGCGGCCCCCCCTTGCCTCCCCTTCGCGACGCCCATGATCTGATTGCAAATTTCAAACATGTGGGGCCCCCCCCCCTGGAAAAATGTCTGCCGACGCTCATGCTTGCATCCCACACATCCCCTCACCTTAAGAATGTTTTGAAAGGATGGGTGGAAGCGTTCGTTGCCATGAAAATTCTTTCAAGGGCACTTGTGCATCTAGTTGTTAAATGGACTAGTTGTTTTAACTGAACAGTACAGGATAACTTTGCACCTACGCAAGATTCGCTAACGAAAGTATTTCTGACAAAACATGGTTTCTCACCCATTCGCAATCTTCTCCCTGAATTTAAGTGCACCTGAACCGGGAAATGGTAATTCTGATCGAGTTCTAGTTTTCACCAAAGTAGTGCATAATCAGAAATATTACTGACTTTTATTTTTCATATAAAATCCTAGAAGAAATACTTTGTCTTGTTACAAATGCTGCAGACACGAATGATAGGAGGGAAATTTGGAACGCCAGCGGACTAAATTGGGCAGGGATGTATGTACAAATAACCGTATTTATTATTTGGTTTGGTGGTGCTGTTGAAGAACAATTTGGCAGCAAATTCACGACAGTTTATATTCTGAATTTTCTTATTTTTTTTTTTGTGAAGTGGGCGGGGTGGACGAGATGTCATTTTTATTGAATGATAGTTGGCGAAATTGTTGAGTGGGCGAAGCTGGAGTCTGGAAAGGGTTGGAGCCACAGTTGGAGCATTGGAGTCACAGAACATCTAGTAGATTTGGCTGGAACTAGAAATCGGGGATTATAAACGTGCATAGGAGACTTCGGAAATAATGAAGACAGTAGATATGCTCTCAAATAGATAATGAATGCGTTACTCGTCAAATAAGTCAGCCGTTGTTACATACAGACAACATCGAAGGCATGGTTTACATGAAATACTAGCCTTAATGTTTAGCTATTGTTACGTGTGGTGCAAGTAAAAATGCAATTAAAGTGAGAATTGGCGGTATTTGCACCCAGTAAACCTTTGTATCTTTTGAAGATTTTAATAAGACCACACACGGGCTTTACGAAATGGAAAGAAATAATTGGATGTATGTGTTGTTCTATACAACAATGCTTTTAGTAGTCCACAGTGGTAAGTAAAATATTTCTGGTTTAGAATGCTAAAGAAAACATAAGCAGCCGTCTTGTTACCGGCTTGAGAAATTTAGATATGGATAGAAAATTCGAAAATCTGAGGACTGTAATTGTACTTTTATTTAGTATATTGACGCATCTTATTATGACGTGTGTTGCGTTCGTTAGGTCCCATCGTGAGCATTGCCCAGGGACATTGAATACATGATACAATTATGGAATCTGCAGTATGACTAATAATATATACACCATCAAGAATGTCCTTTTTTCCTCCACCTTGGGCTATGTAAGAAAAAATGAAAATTTTTAAACCACCATTTCAAGAGTAAACTAAGCAAACTGAAGATTTGGTGTATTGTATTGTCTTGTTCTTTGGATCCTAGAATGAGCCAGGCTCAAGGATATAGAACACGTCATACAACCATGCAATTTCATACAAATTTTTTTTCCAACACCTGAACACAATCATTATAATAGGGTTAAACTAGTGGTTGAAAGAACTTATAGTATAGTATTCCTTTATGTTGTAAATAGAATGTGCTAGCAAAAACTTTCTCAATTCCTTTTTAAATCTTAAACAGTCTCCTGGGTTACACAGTAATTTTAAAGCTAAAGGAAGACCATTATATATTTGTATGGCGGAGTAGCAGGGACCTTTCTGATAAATGTACATGGAGTTACATGGCCTGTGTAAGTCATTTCTGTGTCTAGTGCTGTGGCTATGTACAAGAGAATAGAGCCATTAAGTTAGTTCTAAAGTATGATAAAACATAATTTGCTTTTAGCATTTAGAAATAAGAATAAAATTATTCCAGAACTGAAAATTACTTATAGCAATATTACAGTAAATAAAGTAAGTCGTACAAGTTTCTAGGGTTAGACATTGATGAAAGAATGAACTGGAACAAGCATATATTTATCTTTTGTATTGTGTCTTACCTTGTTCTTTTGAGCCTAGAATGAGCCAGTCTCAAGGATATAGAGATGTCATACAGCCATGCAATATATTTCATTTTTATTCCCCAACGTCTAAGCACAATCATTCGTGGTGGACGAAGCGGCGTCAGGGCGGGTTTTCTCCGGGTCCTCCGGTTTCCCCCGCCATCTCATTCCACCGGTGCTCCATCTTCATTCCGTGTATCATCAGTGTCACCGCCTGCGGTGCCGTAGTAGTAAAAGCGGGCGTTAAACACTACAACAACAACAAAGCACAATCATTATAATAGAGGAAGGTTAACACTACGGGGATAAAGAAGCTATGTTATAGTATTCCTCTATGCTATAAATAGAATGCATGAGCAAGAACTTTCTCGATTCCTTTTTAAATCTTAGTCTTTTGGATTACACAGTGATTCCAAAGCTAGGAAGACCATTATATACCTGTGTGGCAGAGTAACAGGGACCTTTCTGATAAACATATGAGTTACATGACCTACGTCTGTGTCTAGTATTGTGGTTGTGTACAAGAAAGATTTGAATTTAAAGATGCTATAGTTATCAACCCTGTAACACATAAGTGAAAATATGTATTGGGTTATGAGTGTTATGAATACTCATTTTCAGAACAAAATGGCCTTCATTGATAGTGTGCGTATTTGTAAGGATTATGATCCTTCTGCTGTGTACTGAATTACTCCAGAAAATAATACTATAGCTCATGACTGAATGAAAATAAGCAAAGTATAATGTCAGAGTATTTTGACTTTAACAAGTCATGCATGATCTCGAGGCCAAGCAGGTTGAGCTGAGTTTAGGAAATAAAGTGACTTCCTAAACTCAGCTCAGCTTGTTTTGCCTTGAGGAAATAAGCTTGTTAAAATTGTTGGGCAAACTTCCGCAGACCAACCCTGCCGAAAAAAAATTTTATCCCACAATATCCGTTAGGTATGTATAAATACGCACCCAAAGTTCTAGCTTCCAAAAATGCCTCAAACTGTCAAAAAAAAAAAAAATTCCCAAAGTTCCGCAAAAACCAAAAATTTTAGAGATATCGATCACGTAAAAAGACATTGAAACACAGTTTCTGCACACTTTGCCTCTTGTCTTCTCCTCTACACTCTCCTTGTCCCTCATCTTTCTCAATTTGATCCCCAAACCTAAAAAACTAAGCTCCAGCTAACCTAACCTAACCAAAGCTAAGCTAACTTGGCGCTCCCAAACATTATCAGCAGTAACATAAACAATCTTCTACTACAGGTGACCAAAGTCGACAAAAAATATCTTTCTCTGATGCAATATGGGGAAGCTTTTCTATTATGGGGAACACTCTAGAGTAACTTTTATACTGTTTCAATGCCATTTTATTAATTTTTGATGGGGTTGATCTGCAGAAGTTTGGCCAAATTGTTTTCTCGAATAATTCAGTACACAGTAGGAGGATCTTTGTCTTACAAAAAATAGCACTTTGAATTTTAAGTGGTGTTGCAACATGTCAATCATGCAGGCCATTGTTCGAGAAAATGGGTATTCTGACACTCATAAGTCAATACGTATTTTCACTTATGTGTTATGTGGTTAATAACTGTAACCTCTTTAAATTTAATTCTCTGGTACACAGCCACAATACTAGACACAGAAATGACTTACACAGTCCATATAACTCCTTGTATGTTTATCAAAAAGGTCCCTGTTACTCCGCCATACAAGTATATAATGGTCTTCCTTTAGCCTTGAAATTACTGTATAAACCAAAAAACTTTTAAGATGTAAAGAAGAATTCAGAAAGTTCTTGCTCTAGTGTTAACTTTCTTCTTCTTCTTCTTCTTCTTCTTCTTCTTCTTCTTCTTCTTCTTCTTCTTCTTCTTCTTCTTCTTCTTCTTCTTCTTCTTCTTCTTCTTCTTCTTCTTCTTCTTCTTCTTCTTCTTCTTCTTCTTCTTCTTGTTCTTCTTCTTCTTCTTCTTCTTCTTCTTCTTCTTCTTCTTCTTCTTCCATTGTTATTGTTATTGTTGATGTTATTGTGCTTAGTTGTTGGGGTGGGGAGGGGCGGAAGGAAACAAGAGTAGTATATGGTTGTATGACATGTTCCATATCCTTGAGTTTGGCTCATTCTGGGATTGAAAGAATAAGATATACAATAGGTTTTCTCCAAGTGATTCTGAACGCCTTCTGAACTAATACCAACATTGTCTTACGCACAAGCGCAATTGAGCATGCTCTGAGCATTAGTTTGGAAGTATGTACGTTTGGAACATTACTTGAACCATTATTAATCTGTGATTCTGAATAACCTGAGCATGTGTTGTAGGCTATACGAAGTTTGTTGTGACGCGATCCAGAATGAGTTCTGTTATCTGAGCATGTGCAGCAGCTAAGCAGTGTTCCAACATGACAGAAAATCCTCCAGACCTGGTTCTCAATTTCCAACTTGCTGTTCCAACATTTTGGGAACTAGTTCGTAAACAGTGAAATCGGTTCTTGGTCAAAAGCAGGAGCTGCAAATTCTGGACATGTGCAAATCGTATAGACTAACAGTCTACTACGGGTACACAGTTATTCATTATTAGAGATTAATGATCGTTCAAGTAATGTACCAACCTGTAGGTCTGTTCCAACAAGCAGTTCTGAAAGTATTCTGAACTAATACCAATATTTTCTTATGCACATGCACAATCGAGCACTCTCTTGGAACTAATTTGAAAGCTTTGTCATGTTGTAATCCTACTTAGGTACTGCTCATGCCAGAACTAATTCTGGATCATGTTGGAACAAATCTAATACAACATGCATAACAGTAGATCAGTAACAAATAAGTACGAGGGTGATTCAAATATAAACAGTAATTTTGTTAAAAATATTTATTGATTAAATATATATACAAGTGACTACACCAACATTTCTCTATATAGCTTCCTTCACACTGTACACACTTTTGCCAACGTTTCGGAAGCTTGAACATACCTTCTTCAAAAAAAGTTTGAGGGCGCGTCGCCAACCAATTGCGCACATGCTCCTCGATGTCGCTGTTGCTTTCTAAATGTTTCCCTCCAAGCGATTCTTTCATGGGTGCAAACAAAAAATAGTCTGGGGGGGACAAGTCTGGACTATAGGGAGGGTGTTCAAGGGTTTCCCAGTGCATGTCTGCCATTGTGTCCATTGTCAAATTGGCGGTGTGAGGCGTAGCATTGTCTTGGAGAAGGATGACATCTCTGATGGGCATACGACGTCTTTTGCTTCAGTAGGCAGCTTTTACAGACCTTAACAATTGGCAATAGTAAGCTGCAGTCACTGTATGTCATTCATGAAGAAAATCAACCAACTTCTGATGCAATTTCTTCAACAGTAGAGCGCTGATCACCTTCAATAAGCTCTCGAACGGCATGGTTGTTGTCAGCTGTGAGATTTGACCTTCGGCGTTGAGCATGACTTTCATTTTCCACAAATTCTCAGCCACCCTTAAATTGTCTGGCCCAAGTAAACTCTAGATTCTGTGACAGTGTAGTGTCCCCAAACTGTGCCCTTAAACGAGTTAAAATCTCCGAAGGTTTAACCCCTTCATTGGTTAAAAACTTGATAATGCGTTGCGCAACAGATGAAGGAACCTATTGCTCACTCATGGCTGTACTGACGCCAGAACCTAGCGAAGCAGCTAACAAAGCTAGTTCCCCCTCCCTAACACACCAACCTTCAACCCCCCCACTCCACTGCCCCGCTCTGAACTGCTTCCTCCGTGATATGCAACAATTACCATTTATATTTGAATTACCCTCGTATGTATTGATTATGAATATTTGGTTAAGATGCTTTTTTGCAAAAATGCTGTTTTGTCAAAATACTAAAGTTAGATAATCAATGTGCGTGCAGTTGGGTCACAAAGGAAATGTGCGCTACCCACGACTAATGACTGTCATAAATCCATCTACATGCTTCAGAAAAGGCAAACCTCCATCTCTGTCATTGAAGACCAACAGCACACCTGATTTTAAGGGAGTGACAGTTATATATTAACTCCATGTTGGGTCTCAGTTGCCAGAATTCTGAATTCCAGTTCTTTTCTGTTTCTTTAGCTATAAAGGTTCATGTTAAGATATTGCAACTCTGCCTGAAAGTACTCGAGAGGAAGGGCTCATGTTGTAAAACGATTGAGGGTTCCTCAAAGGAGGCGGCAGAACTGCACTCACGTGGACTAAACAGACTACCAAGGGGAATGTTATGCAAGTAGGTGGGTGATGTTTTGACAAATGAAGGGTGAGACGATAGGGTACATATTTATTGTGTTCATAATTTAAGTCAAAAACGTTTATTTTATGAAATTAGAAGTCATTATGGGATTATGTACGAGGGGTGTCTCAAAAGTAAGTTACACTATTTCTTTAACTCTGCGCAGTAGGCGGGAAAGGTCTGGGAATCGCAGGAAACTTTGGTGTGGGTATAGTGGCAGCACTGTAAAATTCTTAAGCGCCTACCTTTACTGCTTGTACATTAAAACGTCAGTTAAGTTGCAGAGTCTTCTTGCTCCTACCGGCTGACAAATTCATGGCAACAATATTCTGGGATTCGAAGGAAGGGCTGTTCATTGATTACCTGCCCAGTGGGACCACAATGACAGCTGCTCGCTATTGTGAGGTGCAGAGAAAACTCAGAAGGGCGATTCAAAACAAAAGAAGTGGAAAGTTGAGCAAATTAGTTTTGCTGTTCCATGATAACACTTGCCTGCACAGTGCTCATGAAACTTGAGCACTGTTTGAACAGTTTCGATGGGATGTTTTTGGTCATCCACCTTAGTCACTTGACCTTGAACTGAGTGATTGCCATGTTTTTTCGATGCTGCAGCAACATCTCGGGCGAAGAAGTTTCATAAATGACAATGAGTTAAAGCAAGTGGAAAGATGGCTAGCCAGTTTGACGGGAGAGTGGTTTGACATTGGATTAAAAACCTGTTATCACGGTACCAAAAATGTATTGAGATTCGAGAAGATTATCTAGAAAAATAGTTCCTGAATGTAGCTTTCAAAATATATGCTTTTAAAAGTATTTAAACGTTGTTACTTTTTAAAAACAATAGTGTTGTTAGCTAATGCTGGATTTCTGACAATGAAGTCATTAATCCTCTTGCTCTCCAATATTTTTCACTGATGGATGGGGCATTAGAAGTGGCCTGGCATATTTGAAGGTGGTCTCGATCCATTTCCTCTTGCAGATCACATAGAGGACAGAGTGGTGAAGAATATATCCCAATTCTAATTTAAATAAGGAAAATTGAAGCTATTAACAGTGAAGCAACAAGATTCTAAAGTGAGAACAAATTAGAAACTAAAAACTTCACTTATCTTAGTATCCCAATTCTGTTTAAATGTTTTGCCAGACAATCATGTCCTGTAATCAACCTGAAGGTTGCAACTGCTGTTTTTCGAGGATACTCAGGAATTACTGTTTGAATGCTTGGTAGTTCCTATCTTTTATTCTTTGATTTTTCATAGTAATATTTTGCAATAATTTTTTTGAATTCAGAGTTGACTAATCTTTTAGCTGCATAAAATGGTAGATTAACTATAGATTTTTGTATACTGCAGGTATCCTTTTTTGCAAGAAAATCAGCTTTGTCATTACCACTTAGTCCACAGTGAGCTGGTATCCATTGGGAGACAGTGTTTTTGAAGTGCTGTTAGATGGGTAAGGATTTTCCAACATTCTATAGTTGTTTGGTTTTTTGGTGACAACTTGGAAGTAATTGCTATAATTGCCGCCCTGGAATCTGAGAGAATAACTGCTTGCTGAAAATGTGAAATTCTGCACAAAAGATTTTGTAGGGCCATTCGAATTGCTTCAATTTCTCCATCGAAGTTTGTAGTTCCATAACTTAAAGATTTGTAATAGGAAAGGAGGTAACACGTGACTCCAGCCCCTGCTCCATCTTGGTTTGATATCAATGATCCATCAGTATAAATATGGAGCCATTTGTGTTCTGGAAATCTAGTATGGATTGTCTCTAATGCCAATAATTTTAGAACACTAGTTGGAGTATCACTTTTCTTAACTTCTGTCAGGTGTAAATAATATGTGATGTCTAATGTTTGTGTCGATTTGACTTTAGATGTGAAAGTTTTCCTTTGAATTAGGAAGGTGTACATTTTTCTTGATGTCTTGAATTTTGGAAAGAAAGCTCTCCTGAGTCTTTAGTGTATGTGTAAAATTTCTCTTGTGCCATGTATTGAATGGGAGTCTTCAACTTTTCGTGTTGAATAAGTGCTGTTTTTTCTGTTTCATATTCAATGGGGTATTGGTTGGTTAGTATTTCCATAGCTGCTATTGGTGTGGTTTTGATAGCACCTGTAATTAGTCTCAGACTTTGGTTTTGAAAGATTTGAATTTTCTTTTTGTATTTGCTGTTACAAGAACTTCGCTGCAGTAAGTAAATAATGGCTTAATATATACACTGTATGTCGTGTTAAGAGTTGCTCTGGAACATCCCCACTTCATTCCTGTTAGACGTTTTAACAGTGAAAGGCTCCTTTCTGCTCTTTGTAAAAAAAAATAGTGGGACCTTTGAGGCACCCCTTGTGTTACAGGTGGGATAATTACGATAGATTCTCATGTTGTGTAACCATATTTTTGGAAATTGTCTGGTAAAGTACTGCCATACTGGTGAAGTTACACTCTCCCAATGCTTCTGAAGTTGCACATATGAAACTGAACATCATATGAAATAATATAATTATTCTTTTTACTTTCTCTACTGGTAAGTAGGGGAAGTATTGTATTCCACCGAAAAATTTGACTTCGAGATTTCACCGGAAATATGTTTTGCGACTCCTGAATCCGAAAAAAAGCATTTTTAGAAAAAGGTCTGTGTGTGTGTCTGTCAGTCTGTGGACAGCATAACTCAAAAACAAAGTGGGTTAAAAACCAAAGTTGGTATTTAAGTTTAATGTCTTTCAAGGATGCGACATGAAGATTTTGAAGAAAATAGCCCCACCCTAAACTACCCTTTACATGGAGACTTTTGCAAAAATTAGGGTTTTCTTGAACATGGCTCTTAACAATTTTGATTAAAATGCCATATGTTTAAGATATTTCTATGACAAATGAAATGTATATTTTGAATTTTTTGGCTTTAGCCTATGTAGTCCTGTTTACTTTGAATGACTTTTGAATATCTCCTAAACCATAAGAGATAGAGAAAGTCTTACTGTACAAAAAATTTAGATCTCGCTAAAGTACACAATTTATCTCCAAATAAATTTTATTGTAGAGTGAACCATTTTGGAGATATTCCTTGTTATTTGTGTTAGTTTCGGAAAACAAAAATTTCGTTAAATGGAACAGCATTGTTCATTTTTTTGTATGTTAAGCATGCAAAGAGAACGGGATCTCAAAGCTCTAAATGATTTTACTATCGCCTAATGACTACTGTATTCTAATATTCCTCTTGCACCTACAAGGAAATAAGCAATAAAATAATTTATACAAATATTTATCTCAACTAACACGAAGAAGATACAGGAATAAGAGTTTGTAAGAATGGTTAGTACAAGAATAGAGAAAGTCATGTGAGTGCAACACAGCAGATTTTTTACGTTGCATTCAACATAGAGTAATTGGGAAATGACAACACCTGTATTGTTGATGTTGCAGAATCCAAGGAATGTTTTGGCCTGAATAACACTTTAACATGTCCTGGACCATCAGACATAGAAGTGTATACAGAATGTTGCTGGGAGACCAGTACCAGTATGCAGTGTTGCCCACCAAAGGGCGTGGGCCCATTATATGAGATAGATGAACAGTAAGTGTGGCCTGATTGATGAACCAAAATGTCACAGTTTGCTTTCTGAAGTAGTAATAGACAATATTAATCAGAAATGTTCTTATCTTTCCAGGCAAGTGATGGTGGCTGGTGTAATTGTAATATGTTCATGTCTAATTATCACTGTTGTGATTGTCATCTGTTGCTTCTGGAGCAAGTGTTTGCTGTACAATGCCTGCAGGGTCAACTATACACAAGGAAATATTGTTGCATACCGTAAGTTCACCAAAAATATTTGCATGCTTAAGAGAATACATAAGTACAAAGTTATTGTGTGATACAGATAAAAATGATGCATCTCACAAGGATGCTTTTGATGTTGGTTGTCAATGAGGTGTATCCTGCAATAAGAGGGCCATCCACAGAAGTTGGCACACCTGCAAATGAGGTGGATCTTAAGGGTCAGATTATTCTGTACCACATGTTTGTCGGCCATTTTGTTCAGTCACAGTAAATTCTTTGGATGGAGAGTCCTGCCACCTCCCATCCATGTGAGATCTGTTTTTTGACTTTGCAGAACAATACCATTTAAGTATCCATCAGAAGTTGATGGAAATTTATGATAATGTATTACTACACCCCAGAATCCAAAACACAATCACTTCAGTGGCATCATTCATCTTTCTCAACCACCAAAAAGCTTAGGACAGAAAAGTCTAGGCATCTGTTTTTTGGGGGAGACAGTAAGGGGGCTTTTGGTGGATATGCCTAAGGGACTACTATTACTGCAGTACCCCCAGAACTACAGAAGCAGGGCAGTCAGCTTCCTGTATGATGGCATCAAGCTCCATACCTTGTGAGTTTCACAGGAATTGCTGATATTGTTTGGATGGGATAGTCTAACACCCCTCTACCCCCCCCCCCCTCCAACATTCACCCAATGTAGTACCTTTGGGCTGTCACTTTTTCACTAAACTAAAGGAGTTTCTGGGTGGCAAACGTTTTACCAATGATCAGGAGCTTGAGGAAGCTGTGAAGAAGTGACTGAAAGAGCTGGTGGCGGAGGTCCAAGACAGTGGCATACAAAAGCTGGTGCTCCGACTACAGAGTTGTATGGATCTTGACAGCAATTACATTAAAAATAGTTTCATTTAGTTGAGAAGTATCCTATGAATTTCAATTAAATACAAGAATTTTTTGATCCTACATGAACATTGTAACCTTACCTTTTGGATGACCCTAGATGGACAAAATTTTTCCTTTATTGTACAGCCAATGAATCTCCGGCTCTGATGAGTTGGAGGGGGAAGGTTAACGTTGCCAACATATATTAATAATAAGTTTCGGAAAATGAATTCTCAGAATTATCTTAACAATGAACGTATATGATATTTATTAAGTTTAAAACATTGAAATACAGCTTTTGGTTTTTTTTTCATGCAATATCTTCATTACACCACTATTCTATTTGAATATTACCTTTACATCTCTTATGGGCAGTAGCTGTTACTTTTGGCAATTCTGGAAGCAAGTAACGCATCGGATGTTAATGCTTTCTGCTAGCACCAATTAGCGGTCTCGCTACTAGGTATGGCTTCCAAATGTAGCACCGTGTTGCCTACTCCGTTTTACAAGGACCACATGGTTTCAGTTGCTTTGGTGTTCGTGCAGGTTTTTTTTCCGGTAGGTAAACGGTATAACAATGGTCTCCATATTCTACTATTCTGTGATAACTTGTATGCATACTGTCCATGTAAATTTAGGAAGTAGCGATGTAATGTGCATTATGCAGATTTGCAAATTGTTAAAAATACCCTATTTGAAATACCCGCTAAAGAACGGGCAACACAGTGTCACGAGGCCTCAAGAAATGTCAAAGCTGGAGATCCACTGGCCGTACAATAGTGAGAATTAAGTCTTTACATTGATAGCCTTGTGGTTAATTGTGCTTCCCTTACATTTTATATCAGCAATATGTCCTAGACATGAATCATGAACAGCACTTCGTTTTATTTCACTAACTGTAAATTATGTTGTGCTCTCATCATGAAGGAAGAAAATTGAGTGATCCTGAAATAAAGCTAGGTAATTTATTATGTATATGAAGAAAATATTGTTGACCTAAATGATGGAAACCGCTTGTTAAAGAAGCATAAATGCTGCCAGAAATCATGAACCCTCCAATGCTGGGTAAACTTAGTTGCCAACTGAAAACTTGCAGCTGGATTTACATAATGCTTTGTGCACCCGTTCTCAGAAGAATGCAAGGATGCCATTTGTATCCTGTTAAAACACATTTAAGGGGGATTCCCAGAAGTTGATGTTCATATGAGAGTGAGTATTTCTTGCCTTTTTATGTGTTATACAAAGATGCCATCAAAATGATCACTGACATATAGTTGAATAATGCCAATGTTTAATTAAGTTTTTGATGATTCATCTTGTTTCACATAATTTGGTTCAGAAGAAGAAGAAGAGGAAGAAGAAAGTCGCGTAGAAGCAGCTCGGCAGCAATAACTTAAGTGATATGAGTGCCTGGATTCGCTGAAGAAAACCTATACAGAGTGAACTTACAACTGTCTGAACTTATAGAATACATCAGTAAAATTTACAATGCATACACAATCAAATATCAGGCTCCCGTTTCTTCACATAATCAGGAGGAATCAAATTAAAATAAGTTTTGGTATCCATAGGAATGGCACACGTACAGATAATTACAATGAAAATGACAGTTACAACTCAAGGGAACAGAAATATGCAGTAATAGACAGCCTAACCTACATTCCTGTGAACACAAAACAGTACAAAAAGATGCTGGAAATCATACACAAATATGGCTCCACCAAAGGAATTGTAGATGGAAAGATAAGGAAATTGAAAAACAAGGAACAAGTGAAGGAAATTGCTACATTAAACAATATAAAAGAAACCAAAAAATTCATAATATACTCATTCCAGCCTTGGGCCTTCCAGAAACCCATGAAAATATTTAAAGAACATGGTGTAACCATAATCTAGTTAATAAGCATGCCTTAAAAACATACTCAGAACCAACACAAAAGACAAAATTTCTGGTACGAGGCATGTTTTTAACATAAGTACCATTTAAATACATTGTCACTGCAGCGCTGCAGTCAAGATTTTGAGCATGCGCTATTGCTTCCTCCATTCATTAGAAGACTAAACGCAGCTGACTAAACCATCAGTTTGTTTTTTTCCTATTGTTTGAGCATTTCGAAATGCTCAAAGCAATCGAATGACCCAGCATTTTTTTAATATGAGAAATGCTATGTTAGCAAACATTCATGCCCAATTGTGAGAGGTTTATGGGGAAACAATGAGCGACAATGCCTGGCCACACACAGTCTAAACTGAAGGTCTGATCAGATCATTTGGTTGGGAGAAATTTGACTATCCTCCCTACAATCTGATGCGGCACCAAGGGATTTTCATCTGTTGCTTCATCTGAAGAAATTCCTTGGTGGAAAACATTTCAACCACGATGGTGTTAAAAAAGAAGTGCAGACTTGACTCCTATCACAGGCGGCATCATTTTTTGACAAAGACTTACAAAAGCTGGTTTGTCATTACGATAAGTGGCTAAATAAGGCTGGTAACTAAGCGTAGACATAGTGAGAGCTGTAAGGTTCTGAATGATAATAAAGTTTCTGGAAAATAATATTCTGCTATTTTTTTTAAAATTATCGGTACTTTAAAAATAGGCCTCATATTTATGAAATTGGATGTAAAGTATACATAGAGAAAACAGGCAGGAATATTGATGCAAGGTTTAACTCTAGAGCGGGCATATATTAAATAACGTTAGTTGTATCTTTGCCAAGCCTTCTGAGCCTGCCTCAGTGTGTCCCGAGTTCAAATCTTGGTTAGGGTGAGTTATCCAGCAAGGTTTTTTTCAGAGATTTTCCTTTATCCTGAGAAGACAGGTAATTTGAAGCACTATAGACCTCAGGCTCATTTGAGCACTATTTATCATCCATTCATCATCTGACATGACATATGTTGGAGGATGTTAATATACAAAAAAAAGGCCTTCTGAAGTTTAATGGATTATAAATATACCTTTATGTAAAATCTCTATAGAACTATAGAGAGTAAAGTCCTAGTTTTAACAGTTGCATGTCAATAATAGAAACTGGGCGGTGCCGTGGCCGAGCGGTTAGACTTCAACTATCACCAAGACGGCCTGGGTTTGATCCCAGGGATGTGCATCTGGTATTTGTGGTTTACGAAGCAGCATCTGGGCAGGTTTTCTATAGGTTCTCTGGCTTCCCTCACCACTCATTCCACCAACTGCTCCATCATCACCTTTTCAATCATCCATTTTGCCTGCATTTCCTATCATCCTCTTCCTCACTCTTTGCCTGGTGCTGGACTGACCACCCACATCTGGGTCTTCACTCTGCCTGGTCCATAGGTTTGTCTGCTCCCCGACAGGCATCTGACCCTAGGCATTGGCTTGTTAGTCTGCCATATGGGGAGGATAATCAGATAAGTAATACAAAGTGCAAATACTTAGTTTTTAGATTTATGTTTAACTTGATGACATTGATACATCTCTAAATTATTTTTATGAAAACATAAACACATTATTTCATGACACTGTACCACTAAAACTTATTTACAAGAACAAGTCATATCCTCACTGGTTCTCTAAGGATATCATTACTAAATTGAAACACAAAGAATATTTCCGTAAAAGATACAAATATTCTTCTGTTAATAGACAAAGGTACATGGAACTGAGAAAAGAGATCAAAATTATGATTAATCAATCATATAAAACCTTTATTAAAAACACTGAAGAACAAATAAAAAGTAATCCCAAATATTTTTGGAACTATATCAGAAGTAGAAAAGCCAAAAATAATAAACAGCATGATGAATACTATGACCATGGGTGATGTCTGTTTAGATAATGATGAAAAGGTTGCTGATGCTTTTGCTACTTATTTTAAATCTGTATATTCAGCCACAGCACCATCATATGATATTCCGAAATCTGAAATTTTGGGAACTTAATATTCATATTGTTTATAAAGTGTATCTCCGAAGAGGAGATTAAATGTGCAATTCATAAATTATAGCCCAAAGGAATCTGTGGTCCTGATGGGTTAAAAGGTTCTGAATTGCTTTTGTTTCCTCTTAAAATTTTATACAATCTCATCTTAAAAAAACAATATTTTCCTTCACAATGGAAAATCACAAGCATAACTCCTATATTTAAAAATGATAATGCAATCAATATAGAAAATTACAGACCAATAGCAATTCTTTCTGCTCCAGGGAAGTTCTTCCAACATATTTTGCACAGTAGAATATTTTGGCATGTCAAATCTTACATTTCAGAATATCAGCATGGATTCATTAGCAAATGCTCTACTATCACAAATCTCATCAATTTTGTATAGTATGTTTCTACAGGTTTAGAGCAAGCCTGCCAAATTGATACCATATATACTGAATTCTCCAAAGTCTTTGATAAGGTAGATCATGACATTCTCCTATATAAACTTTCTAATCTTGGGTTCTCAGTTCAAATGTTAAACTTAATTTCCTCCTATCTCTCTAATAGAAAGCAGTTATGTAAATTTTCATCAATCAAAATCGTATACTTTTGCTGTTAATTCTGGAGTTCCCCAGGGATCAAATTTAGGACCTTTATTTTTCATGCTGTTTATAAACGACCTACCAAATTGCATTAATTACTCCAAATGTCTCTCATGTGCTGACGATCTAAAATTGTACAGGAAAATTAGTAATGCTGATGACACAATGAAATTACTATCTGATCTGGATAATATTTTTAAATGGAGCTTGGAAAACAAACTTCACTTCAATATTAAGAAATGCTCCTTTATGATATATACCAGAAGCAAGCAACACTTAAATTCTAAATATTATTTAAATAGTTCTCCACTTGTAAGAGTATGTTCTCTCAGAGACTTAGGTGTTACCATGACCCAGAATTTCTCTTTTAGTCAACACATTATAAATATAACCAATGATTCCTTTAAGAAACTTGGTTTTGTATTCAGGATCTGTAGGGACTTAAAAGACACTCAGGTTATGCTAATTCTATATAAAAGTCTTGTTCGTAGTAATTTAGAATATACCTTAATTGTATGGTCACCAATGTATAAATGTCACAACAATCAAATAGAGAAGATCCAAAAAATGTTCCTCAGATACTTATATTACAAGACTCACAGTGGTTTTATTTATAATCAGAACTTGCTGTATAGTCAACTGCTTAATGAATTCAAAATAGTCTCACTTTCTGACTGTAGAGTAATAGCTGAACAATTATTTCTTTATAAACTCATAAATGACCTTGTATCCACCGAAGAACTGCTTGACAGAATATATTTTAATGTCAGTACCTCCTACTAATTTTAGAAACCGCCAGCTGTTTCAATTTAGGACTCCAAAAGCGTTATCCCATAAAAATTCTCCTGTTCTTAGGTTGTATGCAAATTACAATAAACTTTCAACTAAAATAGAGCTGCATTTTAACTTACCTTACAAGCAGTTTAAAAAACAGTTAAATATGGGAATTATTTGCTTGTGGTTTTCAGTTGTAATAGTAATATTAATAGTTTATTGATCCAGTTTATCAATTTGTACATTCGATTTTGGACACGTCATTTCTTAAAAGAGTTAAAAATAGTACAATTTTACAGTAAGTATACAAAGTACATTTAACATAATAATTTACAATTCCTCTAAGCTGTATATACATTTACTCAACAAGTATTCTTTTAATTTACTTTCAAATTTTGATTTTGAGAGATCAGTAAAAATTTTAATCTCATTAGGTAGTTTGTTGTATAATTTGACCCCTCTGACACTAATATCCTTTTTGCTGTTACATTTGGTAATATTATACATGTGATAGTCAGCATTGTTTCTTGTGCTATAGCTGTGAATTTGGTTGTTTCTTATTAGTGCAAGCCTATTAGTTACAAATAGCATAGTTCTATACACATAAAGAGAATATATTGTGAACATCTTCTGTTTTTTGAATGTCTCCCTGCATGATTCCTTTACTTTTAGGTTGTAAATCAATCTGATGCACTTCTTCTGTACTATTAATAATCTATCCATGTGACATTTTGCAGTTGCCCCCCATATTTCAATGCCGTAACTAATTGTGGATATATGCATCCAAAATAGATCATCTGTAGAAGTTAAGTGTCTTTATAACTTTGGAAATATCTGAGTAAGTATATGGATTTACTGCTAGTATTACATATACCAGGTGAGTCAGCTGCCCCTTATTCTCGAGTTTTATGCAATCCGCATTTTATACTCCAACATGAAAACATCGACCCCATTACTAGGTTCTACCCGCGTATTTAACATGGATGTTAAACATTCGATGAAATTAGTGCAAATATAGATGCTATCAAATCGCCTTTTAATATATTCGTAATTAGACAGCTGACGTTTGCACTTCTGTAAATGTTCACTGGTACCAGCGAATATTACATTTTAAATGGAATGTTTACTTCACACGTTACTAGGTAGCTCAGTTGGAACGAGCGCAAGACTCCGAAGTAATCTGTCTGCTGTGAAGGTGGTTCGAATCACCTACATGTACTAATTTTTTTACCGTGCAATCCTCATAATTGACAAATTATTATTCTGAAAACGGTTATTATATTCATTTTTTTGCTTTATTTATGTTTTATGGCATTGTTTGACGTTTCTTTATTGGTGAACTACAATTAGGTAATTTTACTCAGGGGTCTCCGTCTAGGGGATATGTGAATAGCGACCACAAGGTACCCAAGCTGAGCAGAACATTACTTCCACTTACTCGTGTTTTGCTCCTCACTGTAACTTTTCTATCTGACCTTAACTTGGTCATCTCTTGTTCTCTTCCGACCCCGATGCTATTAGGGTTCCCGAGGGCTAGGGAGTCTTTATTTTTCCAACCTCTCCATTTCTCTAATTTCTCTATAAACTCTTAACCCCTAACATGCTGACCTGTCATGGCATGTATACGTCCTCTGATTGGTTATCAGAGGAGATGGTCGGTGAATTTATTTTGATAATTCTCCCGGTCAGGTCGGTGAGACCCGTAAACCAACGACAGGTGTGGTCCTCCAGACATTCTGGGGGTTGTGAGAGAGTGATGTGACCGCCAAAACATAAAAATATGGTGCTCTCTAAAAAGCGGTTACTATTACTGCTATTTATATTTGTCTAGAACTCTTCAAGATCATCAGTGAAAAATATTGGAGAGCAAGAGGATTAATGACTTCATTGTCAGAAATCCAGCATTAGCTAACAACAACAACAATTAGGTAATTGTTTAAACATACCTATAGGTAGGTGCAATTGAAATAAGGATCATTTATACACAGGGTTGAACAGATCTACAAGCCACTGTAATACGCTGACGAAGGGTTTCTGGATTGTCCAGCTCCTCTGCATAAATGCATTCTTTTAAATAACCCCAGAGAAAGAAGTCACGGGGTGTCAGATCAGGGGACTGGTCCTTGTCTTCCTATCCAATGACCAGAATGTGCAGCATTCAAATGATTGCAGACAATCCTCGACCGATGCGGAGGAGCACATCGTGTTGAAACCACATCGTCATTCGCTCCTGCAGTGGCACATTTCCTAATAATAAGGGGTGAGCTACAGAGGAATTCGAGGTAGCGTGCTCCTGTTAGATTCCCCTCGAAGAATAATGGTTCAACAAGGTGGTCTCCCAAGATTCCACAACAGACATTTACACCCCACTGCTCTTGGAGTGCTGCCTACCTTACCCAATGAGGATTATCAACACTCCAATAGCGCATATTGTGACGATTTCCAGTTCCATTGTTGTGGAATCTTGATTCGTCATAAAACAATATCCTGGATGTGAATCCCACATCACTTGCTACTCGCTCCAGCAACCATTCACAAAAGATCACTCGAGCTTTGAAATCTCTCCCACAAGAATGGAACTTATTAGTGTTCAATATTCGCACTATAGAAGACTGGCTGATGTTCACCTCCTGAGCAACTGCCCGAGTACTAGTGTGCGGATTGTTCTGGGTGGCATTCAAAACTGCTTCTGCATTAACACCCGATGTTGCTGGTGCATGTCTATGAAGAGGCATTCTTGCAAGTGACGCTGTTACACACAGACGCCTTTCAACATTCCGGAAGCTGTGCGCTGTTGGTTGTCGTCTATTTGGATATCTCTCCCGAGGTATTTTCTCTGGTGTATTTCTTCTTACTTCTCCGTAGATCAAAAGCATATCTACGTCCTCGTCTGTCAAATACATAATGAAAGACTGGCACAAAATATCATGCAACAGCATACGTGTGGAGCATGCAGGGGTCGGCATTCACAACACAACACAACACATCATACCAGTCCAGTGGGGCAGAACCTGTTATACCTGTTCAATTAAAAAATGCAGACAACCAAAAACGATTTAAATTATGTCCTAAACGCTCAGGGACTTTATAATTAGATTATTGTGAATTCGATTTCCAAGTTTTGATGAACATAAAAAAAAATATTTACAATGCTGAGACTCGAACCTATGTCATTGTTGCTTAGCGGAGAGTAACCATCACAATCCTATTTAGCTATTTCGAGACTTGACTAAAAGCACGTACCGCATGCAATAGTAGGACTTGCATGCCGGGCGCTATGCCATTGCCACCTCGCGAGTTTTCGGGCTTGATTTAGCCTTTTAAGATAGTTTTAATCATTTGCTGGGCATTTTAATATTATTACTTAAATGGCAAAAGCTGTTATGCATATTAATTGAGATGCATGAGGCATAGTTCACGCAAAAATGTAAATAAACTGTTGTTTAATAATATGTCCGTTTTGACTGTACGGGTCCATGATGGATGAGGCGTGTCTCTAATTTTTTTTTAATTTTTGGCAGCCAACCCCTGCTCTAAGTACAAGTATCCACCATTTTCTTTTTACCTGACGTTAGTGTAGCCATATGATAGGTCCAATTTTTCAGAGGTGTTTACTGAATTACGTTGCTATGTATACTCTAATAAAAAGTTTGTAAAATCGGCTGGAAACCGGAATTCGCTCTCAGTAAACGAGTTGTATGTTTTTGAGGTGTACTTTAGCGAGGAGTACGTTCTGTCCCTTAAACCGCCGTTGCTCTCAATTTTGGGCCTTCCTCTCTTTAAGAACGTCAAGCAACACCTTTTAGTAAGTGCAAAACTGGACTAAGGCACACATGCCATTAGATGGTTGGCCTACCTTCCAAAAAAATAAGGCGCGGCTGACTCGCCTGGTATAAGCTATATGGTTAGCCCACGATAACTGCTTATCTACTATTATTCCAAGAAACCTGTAAGATTTTACTTCTTCAATGGTGCTATTATTTATTTTTAAGTCTATATTAGAGGAGATTTTATTTGATGTACTGGATCACATTCTTTAGTTTTTGACATGTTACATTTTAGTTTGATGGATTCAAAGTATTTAACTAATGTGTTAGCAGTGTAATTTAGGTTTTCACGTAAGGCTTCTATTGCCTTGCTCCAGCAAATGTCACTGATGACCTCGAAGTTGAGCGTCCTTAAACCAAACCAAATCCAGCAAATGCCAGTTGTGTCATCTGCATAAGTTATGACAGCTGTATTTTGTGGATAGATAATATCGTTGACATATATAATGAAAAACAGAGGTCCTAATACAGTACCTTGAGATACACCATATTTTACTGTTTCTATTTTTGATTGTATTTTGTTTGCAAATTTCCCTGTTTTGTGGTTTACTATTGTGTATTGCTTCTGAACATTTAGATAGCTAGAAAACAAACCTAGGGGAAGACCCTTATCCCATAACTCTGTAGTTTATGTATTAAGATTTCATGATCGACACAATCAAATGCTTTAGAGTGGTCAAAAAATAATGAGCTTACCTTATCATTGGATTCAAATTTGTTCGTAATTTCATGCACATACTGTAGGACTGCGGAGACCTTGGAACGACCCTTTCTAAACCCATGTTGAAAATTGTGTAGTATGTCATGTTTATTTAAAAATTCAATTAAACTTTCTAATAAAATTCTTTCAAAGAGCTTAGCTATTTCAGATGTTAAGGTGATCGGCCTATAATTATTAATGTCTTGTTCATCCCCTTTTTTAAATAGCGGTTTAATTAATCCTAGCTTTAGGATTTCAGGAAGTTGTCCCTTTTTAATGGAGCAGTTCATCAAGTGTGTTAAGGGTTTCACAATAGCAGTTTTACATTGCTTTAAGATAATTGGACTAATGTCATCCCCCCACTACTTCTTTTGTTAGGCAGTTTGCTGATTATTTTGGATGTTTCATTTTCAGAAGTTGGTTTAAGGAATAAGGATGATTTAATACTAATGTTATTACTATGTGCATATATTTTTGGGGATGGTGTATTATATAAAGCTACATTTATGAAGAACTCATTGAATTTTTGACATATGGTTGCCGGATCTTGCACTAGTTCACCATCTATTTTTAAATTTATGTTTTGGTGTAGTTTATTATTTTTCCTAGATTCGTTAATCAAATTCCAAGCTGTTTTGCTAGTATTACTTGAGTGGTTTATTTGTTCTCTATAAGCGACTATCCTTGCATTTTGAAGACTTTTTATATATTTGCGCTTCATCTCTTTGTGTTTACTTTTATAGAGCAATTCCGCGTGTGGCTGACATTTACACTACATTTTCTTCTTAAAATGTCTGTCTAATGGTCAATATAGGTGTAAAAATGTTATTTTAACGACATATGATGACAGAGAATACATTGGCGGCTGTGATAGGGAATATAAAAATATATATATATTCCCTATCACAACCGCCAATGTACTCTCTGTCATCATATGTCGTTAAAATAACATTTTTACACCTATATTGACCATTAGACATTTTAAGAAGAAAATGTAGTGTAAATGTCAGTTAGTCACACGCAGAATTGCTCTATAGTGGTCAGAAAGTGTACTTTAAATAGGGCATACATGTCTTTCATTTTTTCTTCAGATTTAGCTACCTCCAGAGGCAATTTAATATTTTTCTTCATGGTGTTATTTACTCTAACGTTTTTGAGTGGGCATGCAGCTTCAAAATGGGGTCCTAAACATACTATAAAATTCATTCCATTTATTGTTTACATTTGTTTTTTGATAAATGCTTTCCCAGTTTTCAGTTGTTAAGGTATTTACAAGGTTAGCTATATTTTCGTCAGTCATGCTTCTGCATGTCATAATCTCTTCTGTAAGTTTATCACAACATACAATATTAAAATGTGCCAACTGAGCATAGTTATCCGAAATATGAGGATTTACTATATTAGTTGATATTTCCTGTATATTAGATGCTATGTGGTCAATAGTAGATGAGCTATTAGGTGTTACTCAAGTTGGTTCCTCAATTAGATCCCTGATATTATAAGAATTAAACACTTCTTTTAATGCGAAGTATGTGGTATCAGAGAGATCTAAATTTATATTAAAGTCACCAGCTAAGATAATTTTTGTGCATTTGTTAGCAAATTTATGCAACATAATTTCTAAATGAGATACAAAATCTTTAGTGGAAGCTGAAGGTGACCTATATAGTCCAAAACCTAGTACATTTCCCTTGTGTGTGCTTATTTTAACACCAGTTACCTCAAGAATTGTTTCTATACTATAGCTTTCTAAATTAAGTTTGGTGGTATTAATATCATTTTTGGTGAAAATTATAACCTCTCCTCCCCTCCTTTATGCACAGATCTGCTATATCTATTAGCAATTTTATAGTTGTCAATATTACAGATATCACCACTGCTCAGGCCATGTTCAGTTATTACACACATGCGTGCATTTGCATCATTAAATAGAGCACTTGTATCGCTTATTGCTATCTGCAGAATCAGTATAACATATACAATTCTTGTCTTATATAGTAGTGTAATATATGTTTCATTTTTAGTCTTAGTTTCTTAATACTTTACTGTATTCTCTTTCTGTTATATTCACATTTGTTTGACTATTGTTTACTCTGTTGTATCACTTATTCGCTTGGGCAGTATACAATTTGCAATGTCTTGTATTCAATAATAGCTTAATATATAGTTTCTTTGTATTCCTTCTTGTATTCTTGTTTTGCATTTAGCCAAGCTTCTATAAATAAATTACATGTAGCTACTGTAATTGGAGCTTTGCTCTGTTGTAGCACAAATGAATAAATAAAGTAAAATAAAATAAATAATGAACATCCAACTTCATTGAACAAAATGTAATTGGGAACTTTAAAATGTACAATTATTAATGGCAACACTGACTGGAAGGTATAAATGATCAGGAAGCTGTCGATTATCAGGCCATGAGCTAAGTACAGTACAGCCATTGGATCTCCAGCTCTGACATTTCTCGAGACCTGGCAATGCGGTGTTGCCAGTTCTTTAGCTAGTATTTCAAACCGTATTTTAAACATTTTGTATTTTAAGCATTTCACACATTTGCAGATTGCATCACTACTTTGTAAATGTATGTGGACAATATATGATCACAGAATAGTAGAATATGGAGACAAGTATTATGAGTTAATGGAAAAAACCCAATAATATTGTATTATACTAATTGAAATTGGCTATTAAAATTCTGTCAACACTTAGGCTGGTTTTTCTGCCGTTGAATAAGCCAACTTCTTTCAGAGAACAGAGCAGCTTCTGACGAGTAGGAAATTCCTTCCCATATAATAAAGATTCACATGGTGCCTAATTAGTACTGTCCAGTGGCCTTTATTTTCCAGAATAAGCAGGACTGCCAATGGTGTATTAAAATCAACTGGGTATTTTGTTCACGGTGATTTTTCCCACTTTCAATGTGCCACAAACTCTATCCAACACATTGGTAAAAGCTAAAAGGGGTCCACCATTGCCCCCTACTCAAGGTACTCACAAAGTCTGAATTAAAATTTGCGGTTTTAGCTCTTATAACAGCCAAATTTTTTTCATCATTCTGTTAAACCAGTAGCCATGTTATTACAATAAGGATGATAATAAGATGAGAAACAATAACATAACGCATGCACAAAATAGCTGACAAACTTCACCTGCACAAATAGCAAAGCAAGTGAAACCATGTGGTCCTTAGAAAACGGAGTAGGCAACATGGTGCTAGATTTGGAAGTCGTGCATAGCAGTGAGACTGCTGATTGGTGCTAGCAGAAAGTTTTAACATCCAGTGTGCTAGTCGCTTCCAGTATCGCTAATAGTAACAGTTACTGCCTACAACAGGTGTAATATTCCAACAGAATGGCATTGTAACAAAGATATTGCATGAAAATAAAAACAGAAACCTGTATTTCAATGTCTTACACTTAATACACATCAAATAGTTTCATTCTGAATATAATTTTGAGAATTGTTTTTCTGAAACTCCGTACTATACGTTGGCAATGTTGACCTTTTTCCTCCCAGTGTTTGCAACTGCAAACGGAGATCCATTGGCCATACTGTAGTTACGGTAAGATCTTGATCAATAGGAATTTTCACGTCATGAAGGCACAATGGGCTCTTATGAACCTTGCTTTTCTTATGGAAGAATCAAGTGCGCCATTGCCAAATGTGCATATTTTCAAATGCGACTAAGATAAAGTATGAACATGCATTTTGGTGTGAAATGTGTCAAAGAATACTATGGTATGCACAATAAACCTTTTATATAATTATACATTTTTTAAAATAAAATCTAAAATGTTGAAAGCAGGTTTTTTTAACATGTTTCTCGCTCCTAATGTCTAAACATGCAGTTATTACTGCAATGAAAAAAAATCTGGATTATTCGCTTGCTTTTATAGGCCACGTTAGTATTAAGATTATAACAATATGTCTAAACATATTTTTTAAAAAAAATAAAGTTGAAAACAAAGTGTTAGGATTCTTCGTTTATGCAGTGGAAAATGTCGTTGCTGGCTAATTCTCGTTCTATAAGTCCACATAAAAACTTCCAGCAACAAAGTTGTCAAGGAAATAACAAAATTATTTTTTATATACATATAGAACATCTCCAGTACCAAGGCATCCATGAATCACCGTTTAAAGGCAAATTGGTTGCAGCGCGCAAGGTACACAGCCAACAGAACCCAGTCCTCATGTCTTGGAGGTGAACTAGATGTGGTGTGACAGTTGAAGGGCTGATAAGGGATTGTACTTCATTGGAGGTTTTCAATAAGTTTCGGGAATCTGAGGTGTGAGTGAGTTTTACAAGTTCTCTAGTAATTGTGTGCATTGCAGTTAAGTGATCAGTGCACAATGGATTGCAGAAAAAAGGGCAAAATTATTAAAAGTGGCGAGCGAAAAACAATTCTTAGGTGTTTGATAACAACAATAATAGTAATAATAATATAACTGATACTAACAATAATAATACTAATGTAATAATACTAAAACTAAGAATAATATTATTAATAGCAGTAACAATTAAAATAACAATAGCAATAATTATTAATACTAATAACACTGATAATACTAATACTCACAATAATAATGAATAATAGACCTAGTTGTGAGCAAAACTGCAGTAAACGTGGTGGTGCAACATACATTGCAATGCTATTCTGATTCTCCATAAGAGCCATTGTGCCTTTATGATGTCAAAACTCCTATAGAATGGTGCACACTGCCATAAGAGTGAGAAAATCCTGTGTTTGAAACTTTGCAATTTACGTAGAATGACATGTATATGTATTTATAAGGAAATAGTTTTAAGCATTTTAACGTGGATTGTATTTATTTGTTTGTGAACAGCTAAAGATGACCCTTTAAACTCATGCATGCCTGAAGAAAGAGGTAGTCAGAACAATTACTCGCCAAATACCATTAAGGTGAAACCAGTGGAAGATGTCTAATAATTGGAGAATGTGCCAAACTGAAGACTTATTTGTGATACTCTTATCGTAAGTTATCACTATACAGTTACTATCTGCTTTGCATTTTTATGCTTTACATTTATTATTTTTTTATTCATGTACAAATTTATATAATTTTTTCATATTAATGAAGTTTATAACAAATATGTGATACATGTTCTTAATAATGCTTTACATGGGCCATCTGAGAAAGAGGCTAGTAAACTTTGCTCAGCCTATATATGTGTATAAATGAAATACAGGGAAAAGGAAAAGTAAGGGAGACAGTGTAGATAATTGAATTTTATGTAAAGGAATTCTGTTCAAACGTTCACCTACACTGAAATCATATTTGCTGATTTAGAAAGCATTAACCCAACGTAGCAAGATGGTTTTAAATCTAAAGTGCCATGTTAAATAGTACTTCTATGAAGTGTTTGTGTTTCTGCCTCAAAGCAATGTAAAAGTGATTCAGAGAACAGTGTAAAAAATTAATTCTGTTTGATGCAAAGTTGAAATGGCCATATGTGGCAAAGTTTTCTGACTGATGCAGAAATAATGGTAAATATTTTCATTATTGAGAATGCTTTAAAATATAAAATTTTGTTGTGTATTTATCTTGAAAACACAGTCTAAGTGTGGTGTTCTTTGAACTGGAAGTTCTAATAATCGTAAAATGCGCAATGTAAACAATTAGTCTCTTCTGCACCCTCAGCTTACAAGAAGTGTACAACTTCTCAGCTATATTGTGATCTCTGTCTCAAAGTTCTGTGTATGTTATTTGAATGTTCAAATGTAAATTAGTTGTTTTGTACTTGTAAAGTACATTATGTGTAAGTTTGTACATTTTATTGGAGATAATTCAGCGCTTGTTAGTATGTTTTGAAACTCTGAATGACAGTCATGCTTATTAACGTTATTTTGTAAGAACCATACATCCAGGAGCTCATTTTATTAATATTGTATTATCTGTTATACTTTAGAACAGCAGCAGCTGTATTTTATGTGGAGCTTTTTGTACATTGTGGTTTGGAACCAAGTATCTCTTGATGTAAGATGTAAACGATAACTGATAATTATTAGTTTTATCACTAATGCAGTTCTTGAACCTTAAGATTTTCACTGTTTACATTTGAATATGACTGAAATGTAGTGTGCATTGCTGTACCCTAACTGACTGTAATAAACTTCAGTAGCTTACTTTCCACTCGAAATTCCCTCATTCATTTGGAAAGGCAGAATACGAAGGTGACACCACAGAATAACTACAGTAGTAGTGAACCATATAAACTGAATTATCTGATATGTGTCAACTGTCTTGCCATGTATACCTCAAAGTGTATGTAGGAAAAACAGATATTTAGAAACTACAGTAAAGGAACCATTCAGATATGCACTAGATCACCACCTCTGATAGTAAAGTTAAATGATGTCCACATAAACTTAGGCTTTCACGGCCGGCATCCTGACTATTACCTATGTTTATCTCTCCCGAACTGGTGAGGCTGTGGTCTAGAAGGCATAAAAAATACCAACATTTTGCCAAGAGCCCTGACCAATGGATGGATCCAATTATTAGCTGTTTGAATGATGGTGTCTGAACCATACTGGGCCTTGCTGCCAGGAATTGAACCACAGACCCATAGACTGGTAACCAGTGAGTTACTCTGACACAACATTAAACTGTTAAAACATGGCAGAAAATCTCTGGAAAAATTGTTGTGAAGAGAGAAGATGGTGATGTGAATTTTGAAATCCTTGCAGTGGACGACGACAGAAGATTCACCAGTAAGAAAACAGAGGGTAGCAATGGGGAATATGTTTACCTGAAACATAGACTAAGTGCAGCGAAAAAGTTTATCCAATTATCAACCATTGGTCAGCTGATGATGAAAGCAACTGCTCCTGAAACATGTCCTGATGTAAAAGCCCTTTTCCAGTTTGTATTGTTTCATTGTGCAGTTCCCAACCTATTTATTAATCATTCGTAATGCTCCTGACATATTTTGCAGTATATTGTGGACATAGTGAGTGCTTTTCTCCCATTAGGCACAGAAAAAGCAATGCTTATAACACTACCTGTACAGAAGTTGAGGCTACGAGAGATACAAAACGGAAGTAGCAGGTAGGGTAAGGGGAGGTGCAGGTGAGAGGGGAACAGGCCGCTTCATTGCCAGGTTTAGCCATAACGGTTAATGTTTCTTTTTTTAAATTTTCGACAAATGTATTATCAAACTAAATGACTAAGTGTACAAGCAGGTCTGTATGCAACACAGGAAACAAATACATTGCTTATTTTTACTGTTTTCAGTAAACTTTGAATTGGTTTTCATCTACTAAACCACAATATGGCCACTGCATACGGAGCATATGATTGCTGTGTCTCTATTACGTTCTCTCTCATGTTCGTTTTCTTCAGAACCGAATAGTTGGAGGTTAAAGTGTGACAAAGTGTGTTAATTGGCAGATTGTTCTTTCACATTAGAGTGTTGTATTATGAGCCAAAATGAAAGCGACGTCTCAAGAGCGTTCTAATGTGGAAAGCGTTGGTAAAGCCTGCCACAATGTTGCTGAAACACATGATGCGAGTTACATCCAGTTTGTATCGCTCATAGCTTGAACTTCTGTGTAGCAATATGGACTGCCAGGTTGACCAACATAAAGCTGTGATGAGTGATGACTAAGAACTGTAGGGAACCCGAGTTTACAGTAACAACCAGCAGTGCTTGCTTCAAATGTCATTGTCTAGTCACTTATAGCGCTTGTTTAATTGTAAATTTTAGTCTACCTCACAAAATGGGCTCCTGGTAATGGTTTAGGCTTTAGGCTTAAAAAAGCAATGTTGTGCATTGCTTGGAATAGTTAAGTTTTACCTAGTTATACATTTGAAAGGGTAGTGTGTGGAATTCAAATTATTCCCATTGGTGTACATGTCACTTGGTTTAGTACATTCTGTCTTATGCAGTTCTAGTTCAAATAACATTGAGGGAGGAAGAGAACCTTATTTCCCCTCCCTCTTTCCTCTCGCTCTCTTACCTCTGTTGATATTGAGCAGTAGATTAATGAAGTTACAGGGTATCCAAAGATCTTGTTCCAGTCGTTCAGAGTGTGTTGATTTCATAAGAGCTAATTAAAGTTTCACCAAAGAGTAATTATAATTACTGATCACATGCAGTGCAGTCAGTTTTTCTAATTCTCTGTATTGTATGGATGATTTAATAACTTAGTAGTTTTTACTTTAGAATTTACTCGCTAAAAAGGAGAAAGGAAAGAAGTTTGTGCTTACATCTCATTTAGGGAGCATGTCCTTTATTTGCACTTGCTGTTATGGTAGAGTTTGCACTTTTTACACATGATTTGCACACAGGTTGGTCGTTCGCTTGTTGGAATTTCTTGGTTATCCACAATAGATGGTCAAATCCATGTATTCCTGGACCTACCATGGCATATGTCTATGGTTGGCTGTTTTCCATCCATTGCCTGTTTATCATGGCATCCGTTCCAAAGAATTCAATGTTTATCTCCTTTTCCTTCTGCTTCTTTGTTGCTATCGTTTCTCTGTAAGCTCCTGTGTTTGGTAGTAACATTTTGTTCCTTATATCCTCCAGGAAGTAGGTTTCCGATTTCATCTGGTGAGTCACATTTAAACAGAGTAGTTGTGCCAGCGTGAAGGATTATAATGCCTGGGGCATCATTATTTTCTTGCAGCTAGCCTATTAGATGATGAATTTGAGCTCAAGGATAACAGTATACTGAAACATCATCTGTTTATGAATTTACCGCTGTGTTGAACCACGGAATCTCCAACAATTATGGCGGTCTTCCTATTGTAACATTTTGACTCATTGCTGGCAGTTTCATTTGTTAAGCTGGATGTTTTGACACCACTGACATCTTCACTATCACTTTCATGACGTGTCTCATCGTTTGCACTTGATGCTTCGGTGAGGTTTGTAGCGGATTCACTGCCACTGTTTTCTGGTCGACCTTTTGGCTTGAAGTCGTCTCGTCGATGCAGCTGAGGAGGTGCCTATTTCTCAGGGTCAGCCTCGACGAGAGATGTTGGTCTTTGGGAGAGGAGCTGTGTGTTGGATGGTGATGAGGAGGAGTGGGTTTTTTGTAAGGGGTTCCTCGGAAGAAAAACACAAGATGCACTTCCCCTATTGGCACTTTGGGTTACAGGAAACTCTGCAAGTTCTATCTTCCACCCATTAACTATATTATGATCTCCTGCTGTGCCGAATGAATCCCAATACCTATATAAATAATATACAATCACTGGACGTGTAGTGACTCAGTGGCACTTGATAAAACACTTCCTAATAACGTGGCATCTATTCCGCGACCCGCAGACACAACCTTCCCTTACACCTGGTAGCACTGAACTGTCGACTTTTTCACCAACGCTTTTCTCCTGATTGGCTATTCTTATTGGGCTTTGATGTGCATTTGTTTTCTCTTTAAACATTTAAATTTAAGCAACGGTTCGCAAGTTCGTTAAGAGACTCGCGGTACTTTAGGAAGGCAACAACAATAATAGAATCCCAACGTTTTTATTGCCTCACGCCAAAATTGCACCAACGGCCGCATGAATTATTTTGTTTTCTTGGCGGGAAACTTGCGGATTTCCCTGTGTAACTGTGCCTGTATTTATTTATTAACTTTTATGAAACTTATGACATAAATATAATTCTACAAAGACTTTAGTTTGATATAACTTTAAAAGAAATTACTACAAAAAACATGGATAGTTAATAAACTATTTCCCTAATTATGACAGATTAAAGTTCCATTTCTGGACAGCCATTGTTAGGAGGAAATACCGCTACAGGTTACCACACTTTGTGTTTGTTAGTATGAAGTTCTGCTGTGTCGTTTACTTTTCCAGTCCGTGTCTGTGGTTTATGCTTCTTTCTTACTTCAATTTGGCCCGTATCTTGCCAGTTTTTCTGGAAGCTTTTAATTTCCAAATATTGCCAATCCTGCAGCATGATTGACTTTGTTTATATTTAGTACATTGGGATCCTCTGTTACTGTATTTGTTTTTTTGATTGTTTCACAAGCCATGGCTTCCGTAGATAAAAAAGTATAGTTGTCGGCAGAGAGATCATATTGTTTCAAATTGTTCATGAAGATCCTGTGATACCTGCACATATGCTTCAAAATCATTGGATTGAATTGATTCATATAATATTGTTAACTGTGTGAAATGGGTTATATTTTTTGCAATCAAACACAGTTTTATTACTTCAGTAGTAACATCTCATGAAAGAATACATCTTTTTTTAATTCTATAGTATTGGAATAATACAACAAATGAAAAATCACATTGCAGGGATTTGTTTCTCATTAATTATTAATATTATTACTTGCAGAACTATACAAACTAAACTTCTGAAATACATAAATACAAACTGCTAATAACGTCAGTATCTCCACTACTTTTGACAAAATGGACTGGAGCATTATTGGTCTGTATTTGCCTGCAGATTCTCTAACCCCCTTTTTTTGGATTGATCTAACAATATCATTTTTTAGACAGTCTGGGTATGTGCGTGCAGTGATTACAGAGTTAACCAGACATAGTAACAGATGTAACAGAACTAGCATGCACTGTTTCAATAGAGTTGCAGATGTGCTGTCATTCCCAGCACATTTTTTGTTTTTCATTGTGGTTATGGCCTTGTTTAGTTCTTCTTTGGCTGTTTCCCTGGTATAGATGGTGTTACTATTATATTTGTTGTCGTTAATATGTTCCGGTGTAGAGTCTGGTTTTGAACTGATGAGTAAAGCCACAATTCTTAGTCACCTTACCATATGCATGGGGTTGTTTTGTTCAGTATTGATGGCTTGCCTCTGGGTCTGGGCGAACACACTCACGGCATAACTGAGAGTTCTAAACATGATGCGGTACTAAGAATTGTGGCTTTACTGATAAGTGGAAATGGATGTTAAAAATGTTGCTTATTTTTAAAGGATCAGTGACTATTTTCATCAACTGACGTATCTCTTTCACTGCTCTGTTGAAGCCATTTCCTGTGACGAGATTGCCTTTTCCTTACACCTCGGACACTCCCATTCATTATCTCTGTCTGGAATTTTGTCCTCACCAACACGTGCACAACGGTAATGATGCCATAAATCAGAGACATGGCATAAAATGCCATTTCTTACTATTTTCTTGCACTTAACACACTTTATATCGGTTAAAGTCCTGATTTTCACCAGAGATAATGCAGGTGTGACTAAACCACATGCCGTCATCTTGGTCGATAGGCAACAACCAGAATTTGCTAACGTAAGCATTTCTGACGACACATTGTTTGTAACAGATACGCAATCATCACCAAATATTCTTTCATATACACTTCAATATTTTGAGCAGCGTTTACTACACAGATTAATATTTCTGATAGCCTTATTCAACGTTTGCCGGTAAATTCAACCCACGTTCCTAGGTAGCACTGTAGTGTTTTAGTACTTCAGAGGTGTACCCCACCCAACTACATGTTACATGGAAAAGTCTTTTTGTTATTTTTTTATTTTCTCAACATGGCTCATAATGATTTTTATTAAACTGCCATATATTTACCTGACCTTCAAAATCTATAAGTTATCTTCGTTAGATGAGAATTTTGTATAACTTGTAAACTCGAAGAGACTAATTAAACATCATAAATATTTTAAGACACAATTTATTTCAAATAATGTTTTTGCAGCATCAGCCATTTCGAGATATATGTAATGAAACTATTTCTACAAACATTTATCTTGATTAACCTATTGAGCTTGGAGGACCTGGGTTCGATCCCTGGTGCCAGCATGGGGATTTTTCCCCCAGTGGGAGGTCTGGCACAGGGTGCACTCAGCCTCATTAGGTCCCAAGGGGACCAATTGAGGAGCTACTTGATGGAGAAGTAGCGGCCCCAGGTCACGAAGGCTGCATAAATGGCTAGGAGGATTTGGGGCACTGACCACATCTCACCGTCCAGTACTGCACCTCACCAATGATGCCTGTAGTGGACAGAGGTGGGGGATGCAACAGCTGGGTGGCAAGCCAAGGCCCTTCATGGGCTGTAGTGTTAGGGAAGTTAGTTTTATTTTATCAATGTTAGGGCGTAATGTCTAGGAAGTTTATAATTGAAGACTGCATGTTAGGTTGTGATCTGACAAGGTACTTCAGGATTTGGACTTAGTTAATTTCACAACAGAAGTTGCACTGGCCATTATTGTAATAGAGAGCGCTACACCTGACTGAACCCTCCAGTTCCATACTTACAGTGCCGTTTATCTAGGCAACATGGTATTACATGGCTCTCATCTGAATGTCATATGAACTGATAGACTTGCTCTTCGTTCCACTACGTCACATTGCTTGAAGCTGCCCTCCTCTGCTATAAAGTATTGGATTTGCATTCTAAATAAACTGTACACCAGTTCTGTTATATGCTTACAGCAACAGTAATTAATAAATTCATGCAAAAATGTTAAAAACTCTGACATGCATATATTTGTTTCCACATTTTATTTGCATTGAACTCCTCTCAAGTAAATATATTAAGTACCACTGCCCTCCATTTTCATTTGAAAGCAGAGTAGTTTGATGCATATATGAAAGATGGCCGCCTATTTACAAGTGAAGGAAAGTTTGATGAGGCTTATTTTCTTACTATGTTGAGTGAATAGCATAGCTGTTATAGATACAGGCGAAGTCGTACAGACAAGCCGTATCACAATGCCAAAATAAAAATGATCTTGTATATAAAAACAGTATTAATATTAGTATAAGGGATTATTGTTAAATTGTAAGTGATGTCCTGTGAGCTAAATATGCACACTACTTTAGTTGTTGCACGTTATAATAAATGTCTGTATATTGACATATGTAAATGTGTATGTTTTGTTACCATACTCAGTGTAGCGCACAAACATGCATATATGTGCAAATTTGATCCACATTGAAATGTCATTCTCAAGCACCAATAACCTTTAACTAGTCAGTATGCATGTATACAATGCATTATGTAGATGTCTATATATATGTATATACAATGTTCTAACAATACAGGGGCAGTTACTTCAATTATGAACCAAGAACAATGACTGATTCTGATTCCTTGAAATTGTGAGCATTAGCATCCAATAATGCAAATACAAATATATTGGGTAATAATTTTTTATGGTAAACAATTACAACACTTTTGAATCAATGACTAAACTGTTAAATGTTATGGGTCGTGAGGTAAGACATCAACAATTCTTGCACATAGGGGAAGCTGCTTTCCTTCCCTCCTCTCTGCAGTGACTGAGATGCATCAGTTTGCTACGAAACACTACAACAGTGTGCAGCTGAAACAATTACAGTTCACATGAAAGTTATTGTTGGCACATGGCCATAGTTACAGCGAAATCACTTAGTTCATTATAAAGCTAATTGTTATACATATATAATATGCACTAAAGCTGTGCTAGCGAACTTTGCTCCTTTGTGGACAGAAATGTTATGATTTCTGCACATACATGTTTGTGCAACTTCCCCCACCATCAGCCTTTCACTGCGCATCTAAGGACTTTGCTTATGACTCACCTCACGACCTATACATTGTTAACAATCTTTGATAGCAAAGAATGATCATTGAAATAATTGTAATTTCTCTTAAGTCTGGTTCACAACCACCGTAACAGTAATGATAACTGAATGAGGAAGTTGAAACACGTGCATTCAGATGGGAGTGTTTACGACTGACGGGAAGGTTTCCTGGACCCCGAGCACAGGAAAGAAGACTGCCAAGTTTTAACTTTCTTGTTTCCATTACCATGCACAGCATATAAGATGCATATGAGACTTCTCGCTGAAGAAATTATTTAAGGTGGCTGCGCCATGAAACAGCCACTGGAGCTCTCTGGCTGCAGGCTAGAAAAAATATCATTGGTCAGTTAGAAAGAAAGTAAATTCCCAGTGCACAATATTGACTTCCACTTTCTATCAATAATCTGATTGATAATATGCCTTTCCGTTGTAGTTACCGGGCTGCTGTGCTGCCTTGCTTCCCATTCTGGGTGGTTGTGAACCAACCTTTATACTCAGTGATAGAGCATAAACAGATGTTAAAGCATGTACTCAATAGTAGTGCTGAGACAGAATGTTGGTTAGATAATAGACAACATCAAAAAGATTTTTGTCAGGTAATTGTGGTGTAAATAGAAGAAAAAGTGACATACAAATCAAGAAAAGTAAAATATTTCCTTGGCCATTTTCATAATTTGAGATTCAGAATATTAAGTCAGCAGATCTTAAGTTTATTGTTTAATCATAAGTAAATAAATCAAAACATATTACCATAAATAATTTTTACCATATGCTTAAATGAAATCCCAAATTCTTGTTGAAATAACTGTACCTCCCTTATACAGAGGTAAAGAGTAAACATTTGGCAAAGATTGAGCAAGTACCTTTCATAAAGAACCCAAGTAGTCCTGTGCAGCTAGGAATATTGGTTTACTGCCTCTGTAGTCCCAACTAAGCTTTAAATGGAATTTTATTTATTGTGAATTAAAGAAAAGCAGTTCTTTTTGCATGAATAATATGTATTTTGTTTGTATACATTTAATATATTACTATTTGTAATGTGTTTACAATTATTAAAAAGCATTGTAATTTCATAAGCAGTCATTGTTGTTATTAGACCTTACTATACCTCTGTGTCCTAAATCCTGAATTTACCAATCTTGGCTTTGAAAAGTTATGGTTGCAGCATAGGTGGCTATTCAAGTAATGATGATTACATGACAGGCTTCTCTTCTCCTGATGTCAACATACGTACAGTCCGGTGTACGGAAATTTTCCGATGCTTTTAGTGTCTTTTGGTATGTTACTTTATTTTATGTTGGCATAACCTTTTCACCAGTCATGTTCCACACCAGTTCTGGTTGTACCAATCTCTTATTGGTTTGTATCAAAGTCCAATAACACAAGCAATGATCGATGAACAAGGGGCATGGCCGAGGTGCGTAATGTAAGGGGAGGAGTAAGGTGGAATTTAACCTGAGTGGAATGATTGTCACCATCATCTCCTGGCTGTGTCCGTCTCTCAATGGTTTGATGTCATAACTCTGGGATTTGGTTTCGGGAACCAGGGAGAACGACAAGGGGTGGGTCGCACGAAACAACTTTGTTGAATATATTGTCCTCTATACTATGCATGCCATTTGAAGTGAGCAAACTATATTTAAAAAAAATTATTTTGTTTAATGACGCTGTCAGTTGCCAGGATCACATCAGCGCCGCCGGTGTGCCGGAATTTTGTCCCGCAGGAGTTCTTTTACGTGCTAGTTAATCTACTGACATGGAGCTGTCGTTTTTAAGCTCACTTAAAAACCATTGGTCTGAGCCAGATTTGAACCTGCGACCATGGCATCAGTAGGCCAGTGTCCAACCAACTGAGCCACCCAGACCGACAAACGATATAGATAACAAGTCGAAAGTAATTGTATTTCTTGAACAAGGATATAACCCTTCAAGGGCTGTGGAACAATATGGAGTGAGTGGCCTCAAACTGGTGGAAGAAATACTGAGAATGGGGATTAATTACTGGAACATTATCGTGTTGTGTTTTCCCGTTATGTTTGTCTACGTGACAAAAACATGCTTTTGTATGCTCTGTATATTTTGTGTAGATAGAGCTTAAGGTACAGCTTTAAATTATTTTGTAATGAAATGACCAATTCAAAATAAATATGCGCAATGTAGAGTTCAAGTTAATACACATATAATAAAACAGATAAATCTGCCTCATCCCCCATTCCCTTCCCAAGAAAACTACACAAACCTGAGAAGGTTCATTATTCAAAAAGGATTGGGAATCTGGCATTTGCTCCTATCCTCAATAACTGCTGATAATATAATCAAAGTCCAATGAGAGATTCTGAATTATATGTTTCAGTGTATCTTACACTGTCTGGGCTTCTGGTTCACCTCCGCCATTGCGAAACAAAGGGCAGGCACATGACTTCCTGTCGCTGACGGGTTTGAACTGGGGGCATGGTGCCATTCACTACCAACCTAAACAGCTGTTCCTCATATCGGAAAGTTTCCGTTCACCCGACTGTACCTCCTTCCATTGTTTGTCCATCAGTAGCCAGCACGCGTGTGGCTTCATTAGTGATGGACTGGCTATCATACAACAGGTCTCGTTCAGAACCATCATTTATCCATGAAAGCATTCTTTCCAAATAGAATGGGAGGAAAGGTTCTTCTGTTCTGCAGAAGGAGAAAATGAGAGATGTCTTATTTGCTCAAAACTTCTTGTTGGTACATACTGTGACATAGTTTGTGTCACAGAGATCATTCCAAACTTACATATACATTAGAAATCACAGAGGAACGTTTAAACGTGAATTATAAATAAATGCTTAGTTCCCTATCTCAGTTTTAGGATTCAAACAAAACAAGCAACT